>QODF01000132.1:1042897-1420288 GCA_024372805.1 Oostethus manadensis | reverse complement strand
GAACAACACTAAAAACCTTCAGCATTTCAGTCTGTGGAGCAAAATTATGAAACAGATTGAGTAAGAAACTCAAACAATGCACTGAAATGAGCGATTACAAAAAACAGTAAAAGCGGTTGATGTTTGCAAAGCGCAAGCAAGAAGAAGAGTCCTGAACCACTGTGTACATACAGTGCTTGTATGTCTAATCAGTAGCAGAATAAATCAACCCCTTTTTTTGTTTTTGTCTCACTCATCACTTATCCAATATGTTTCTGTCAACTATTAACTTTTATTATTATTATATATTCATTGTTGTGCTTTTGGGAATGTAGAACAGAAAAACTGTGACTTGTATTATGTGATGTATGCCAATGTAACTTGTAATCTTGATCAAAATTACCATTACCAAGTATTCCAAATATATTTGGTTTGGTTTGGTTTACTTTGTTTCGAACATGCATACATTGTACAAAGAATTATTCATGTTACATTCCTCAGTTCTACATGTCCCAAAAGCAGTAGAAAGAAGCAGAGCTTAATATTCACAATGTGTTATAAAATACTTATTTTTAGCAGCAAATTAAAGTATTTTTAGCATGCGTGAGTCAATGAAAATGATGAACATATGTTCACCATAATTCAAACCTAATTTAATGCTACAAATTCAACATGAAAAGGAGAAGGGCAAAGCCCAGCTTCTCTTAGAAAAAAATGCATTAAAAAGTGTATATGTACTGTACATAAATACCCCTGATCTAAATTTTAGGAATTTTGAAAATTTCTCATCTTAAAAAAAGACAAAACGGGCAATTTTGTGGCATTAGTCAGCGATGGTTATTGGCCTGCTCTCGGCACCAGTAACAGGATTGCCGAGTATCTCCTGTGACAGCCAGCCAATCAAATCCTCCAGATTAGGGCTGGTGAAATTTGTTTTGGGTCTATCATTTGACTTTTTTGTTCCATAACTCTCAGGATGTTTAAAAAACATTTGAAATGACCAACCAACTTCCAACCACAGCAGCATTGATGTAATAGCGCCAGCAATAGGCCTTGCTTACGCAGCTCAAAAATCCAACCACGTTTTTTGCCTTTGCCATGAAGAGATCATGACAGGGTGAATACCTGACAGAATCTGACATTGAATCCACATTTTTTGTTGTTTTTTATGTTTTACTTAAAGTCGTGTTTGCAATAATTTGATATTGATATATGAAATATTTTTGTCTCACTCCCATTTCTTCTTTTTGCATTTTAAAGCTCTCCTTAGAACCTCCTTAAAGTCCAACAGTGCAAAATGTAAATTCTTAAAATTTTGATCGGGAGTGTATATTGAACTATAAATATGCTATATATTTTCATCATTTCAGTTTCCCAACTTAAACACTTAAAAAAATTACAGTATACAATACAAAACGAGCACACAGCCTCTTGTGGCTGCTTTAAAGCATGGCCATATGCCTCTCATTTACACTGCCTGTCCGAGTGATCCACTTTTATAGCTCATGTGAAAATATCTCATCACTGCTAACAATTATTGGCTCCCTAGCAGAACATAAAAGTATTGTCACCTTTTTGTGTTGTTTGTTTTTTTGGCTGACACAACATATATAAAACATTTTGGTGTTTTTTTTTTTGGATAAATGTGCTGTTCCATAAAAGACATGGCAGAGTTCTGCTCTCTACAATGAGTGCCATATGAGTGTAAATGTCATAACTGAACATAACAACCATTCGTCCTGAAACAACCGGCACGTAGCAAGGCTACACCCGAGCAAATCTGCAGCAGAACCTCTAAACCTGAACCTCAAAATTCTGAATTTGAACAACGTTTTCAAGAAAATATGTAGAAAATATGTAGCCTAAGGTAGTACACACAAGACCTAAATTCTGAGAGTGCAAAAGTACCCCTATGTTTTGTTTTATCTTTGTGTTTTTCGCATAACTTATTCCAAAATAACAAGCAACCAGCTGCTTTCAACGGAACAGTACAGGAGCGTTCTTCACACTCTATTCCCGGAATGCGCTTTCACACCTGCGCCTTCATGCCGCTCATATTGCTTCAGAATATGGAATATTTACAGTTAGACACAACCAACACAACACACACAATTTGCGGGGCTGTGTGAACGGGGCTACTTACTGTCCAAAGAATATTTTATTCATCACACTAGCACTAACCTATGTAACTATCCAGTAGATGAATTATGTGTCACTTTGCGAAAGCACACATTTAAGTCAATGTTGTACTTTGCCAGGTTCTGCGCGAAATGCTAACTATGTGGAAAAAAGCAGGGTAAATAGTCAGCTTTTAAGGGCAGAGTAAAAGGGGCTACTTACTGTTCGAGCACAGTTCTAAAATGTTGTGTGGACGTGCAATGTACTGGGGTCCGTGTGTAATGCACAGACAGATAAAAATAGCCCATACTGTTTAGGTTTTTATGGGATCTCTGTGTGGAAGACGATGCAGACAATTGTTTCGTACACAACTTCACACCCTTGCCTCGGCTCTTCCTTTACTAACAGGTGCCACCCCGTCTCTGTTACGGCTCTAATTTGTGTAAAAGAGACTTCTTAGAGACTATAAAGATGACTTTACATCATTAAGAAAAATCGCAACAACTCAACCTTGGACTAAATGTATGTTTCAATTCAATTACGACTGTGTATTAAATATAAACTACATAAAATTCAAAATCACTCCTATAATGCAGAGTAGAGATGGGGTTGTTCTGGGTTGGATGTGTTTGTCTGTCAAGCTGATCTCGAATTCTCTTTCTAGCGCCGAGCAGACGCACATCAGGGAGAAACCCAAATGAAGAAGCTCATTTTGGGAAGAACTAAAACCCTTCAAAGTCTTCTCGGTCAGCCCACTTCCTTTTGTGCGTGAGCTGTATATACTGAAACACATGCAAAGAAGCTTCACCGCAAATATACAGCATGCACTGTAGCCCGAGTTCCGAGGAAAATACACATTTTTATTAAAAGGATCTAAGACGCTTAAAAGGCTAAAAATGTATGTGTAACAGGGCATGAATACAAGCCTGTTGAATACCTGTACTTGCTGCAAATCCTTCAGTAGATGTCAAACTGTCTTAATTGAATTAATCTGAAGTTGTTGAAGGTCATGTTTGCATGCACACAGAGGCAAAGGTGCATGCGCAACAATGTAGCTACATCCTTGGTAAGGTATTTCAAGAGGTTAACACCTTGATGAATTACTGTGGAAATAAATGATGGCAGCCTTGTGGATTTATGATTCACCACAGGATTTACTGGTAGGCCAGCTTCCTTTCTTCCATTTTCTTTTTCTTTGGCAATTTTCAAGCGTTAGTTAACTGACTGGACGGTGAGTTTATCTGTTTTGAATGATTAAAAAAAAAAAGACCAGAAACAGTTGGTCTATGCAGTTTTTTTGCACCAAATTTAAATAAGTAATACATATTAAACACAACCAAAATTAATTTAGCATTTAAAAATAAATGAATACAAATTACAAATTGAAGGTTTTTTTTTTACACATTGTGAATTGTAATCTGTAATAATAATGTTGAACATATTTTAATGAAGGATGGAACGTGAGATGGACAGGCGGATTGGTGCAACGTCTGCAGTGATGCGGACTCTGCACCGATCTGTCGTGGTGAAAAGAGAGCTGAGCCAAAAGGCAAAGCCCTCAATTTACCGGTCGATCTACGTTCCTACCCTCACCTATGGTCATGAGCTTTGGGTAGTGACCGAAAGGACAAGATCGGGGGTACAAGCGGCCGAAATGAGTTTTCTCTGCAGGGTGGCTGGGCTCTCCCTTAGAGATAGGGTGAGAAGCATTGTCATCCGGAAGAAACGTGGAGTAGAACCGCTGCTCCTCCACCTTGAGAGGAGCCAGATGAGGTGGCTCGGGCATCTGGTTAGGATGCCTCCCGGACACCTCCCTAGGGAAGTGTTCAGGGCCCGTCCAACCGGTAGGAAGCCTTCAGGAAGACCCAGGACACGTTGGAGAGACTATGTCTTTCAGCTGGCCTGGGAACGCCTCGACATCCGCTGGGAAGAGCTGGACGAAGTGGCCGAGGAGAGGGAAGTTTGGGCTTTTCTGCTTAGGTTGCTGCCCCCACGACCCGACCTCGGATAAGCGGAAGAAAATGGATGGATAGATATTTGAATGATACATATGTCAAATAAAATAGATTAATAAAAAATAATAAATTAATTTATTAAAAATGTCAATAATATATTTACATTTCCTAATACTAATATAGATAAATGTTATTATCTGTCGTAAATAATATAATAATAATAACAAATTATTATAATTTTAAAAAAATCTAAATAATTATATTTCTATTTTAATTGCTTTAATTTTATTTAACTTTGGAATATAAAACCCACGAAAGAAAAACATGGTGATGGAAAATGAGCCAAACAAAAAATCAGCAACGTTTGCCTTGTGATGAAATGCATGTACCAACACTTTGTACTGATGAAGATGGATTACCAAAGAGCCATAAAACAACTTCCCTACCTGCAGAGGCTCTTCACATGCGGTGTAAAATAAGGAAGAGGTGTTATGTATAGATCTGTGGGCTGGGGTTGTTGCGCAACATCTTGTATGAGCTCCATAAGCCAAGGCTTCATCAGCTCCTTAAGTTATATCAGATGGTTCAGATGTTTTCACCCACACCGCTCCCTTCATCTGCTGCTAAATTCAATTAAAGTGCTCCAAAACATTTGCTCTGATGCCAGCTATTAACTCTTGTTGTTTTTCTTCATGTCAAAAAATGGATGATGCTCTCATGGGTACTTTCATGAAAAAAGTACACTGTGTGACCCACACAAAACTAAACCATTAAAAAATAACCCCATCTCCTCCATTAAATCATACTCTAGTTCAGAAATGCAGAGTATGTCCCCATGAATGTTAAAATAAAATGAATACAATATTTAGCATGATTTATTACAAATAAAATACTGTTGCTAACTCAAACTGATTCAAGAGAACCTTCAGTCTTGGCACATTTTAAAACAACAGCTCTCTTTAATTAATTAATAATGCTCACGTGTTGTGTTGTCTTGAGAGTTTTATTTTGTAAAAAATAAAATAACAAGTTTAGCGTATTAATACACTGATTTTTTTCTAATAAAATACACACTTTATTGCCATAAAATTATAGCCTTTTTTCTTAAAATGATGCCCTTATTCTTGTAATTATTTTACTTTTATTAAACAATAATTAGATATTTATTTTTACAGTTTTATTTTCATTGTTCTTGTACTATTACCAATAATATTCATAATATTCTGCATTTTTTTATTACATACATTATACATTATTCTTGTAATATTATGATTCTGATGAATATTATATTTGGGTGCTGACACTTTTGCAAAACAATAACATAAATCTGACTAAAACAATTCTGAACCCAATATCAAAACTTCCTAATGGTAGAAAAGAGCGCTAATCTACAATAGATGCATGTGATGTCATATTGACACATGTCGACAAAACATGCACTGCACATCCATCCATCCATCCATCCATTTTCTTCCGCTTATCCGAGGTCGGGTCACGGGGGCAGCAGCCTAAGCAGGGAAGCCCAGACGTCCCTCTCCTCGGCCACTTCGTCCAGCTCTTCCCGGTGGACGCCGAGGTGTTTCCAGGCCAGCTGAAAGACATAGTCTCTTCAGCGTGTCCTTGGTCTTCCCCAAGGCCTCCTACCGGTTGGACGTGCCATGAACACCTCCCCAGGGAGGCGTTCAGGAGGCATCCTAACCAGATGCCCGAGCCACCTCATCTGGCTCCTCTCAATGCGGAGAAGAAGCGGTTCTACTCTGAGTCTCTCCCGGATGTCAGTGCTTCTCACCCTATCTCTAAGGGATAGCCCATCCACCCTGCGGAGAAAACTCATTTCGGCCGCTTGTTCCCGCGATCTTGTCCTTTCGGTCACTACCCAAAGCTCATGACCATAAGTGAGGGTAGGAACTTAGATCGACCGGTAAATTGAGAGCTTCCTCCCAATTCCTATTATATGTTAAAAGTGATTGCAGGTTCAATAAAGCATTTGTAAAAAGCTATCAGGACTGACTGATGGACCTGGAGTCTACCAAGCTTTCTCAAAAAGAAATGACGCTGCTGACATTTGGAAAAGATGGTTTTGCTGTTTGATCGGAAGGTGAGTCTATGATCGATTATTGTCCCAAGATATCTGTATGAATCAACCCTCTATAGCAGCTGGTTATTAACTGACAGCATAGGGATGGTGGTGGGGTTCTTGCGGAAGTTGACAAGCACTTCCTTTGTTTTTGAAGGGTTGAGATCAAGGCAGTACCACCTGCAACACTCTGCAAAAAGGTCCATCTTAGACTGTAGTTGTCCCGGTGTGTTTTTGTAGTGTCCATAATCACAGCATCATCTGAATATTTGATGTATGTTATGCCTGGGTTTGTGCTTCTGCAGTCATCAGTGTACAACGTGTACAAGACCGTACTTAACTACAGTGCCCTGTGGGGCACCTGTGGAAACAGGCTTGAATGAGCTAAGAATGAGCTAACTCTAACCCTCTGTTGTCTGTCGGTCAGGAAAGAGAGGATCCAAAGAATCAAGTGCGGGTTGACATCCATCTGCAGTAGCTTATGTGCCAACAGATGAGGTTGCACAGAATTGAAGGTTCTTGAGAAGTCCACAAACTCCAGCCTGATAAGTGACTTGGGCTTCTTGAGATGAGTATAAGCCCCATGTAGCAACGTCAATACAGCATCCTCCACACCCCTATGTTGTTTATATGCACACTGCAGACTGTTCTCCTCCCGAAGCCGAAAAAGAATAAGGCCTTCAAAGCCTTTCATTATCAGTGATGTTAATGCTACTGGCCGATAGTCATCACTGCAGGAGGGATTTCTCTTTTTGCTACTGGACAAATGATAGAAGATTTCCAAAGTGACGGGATTGAATGTTCGGACAGAGAGCGGTTGAAGAGATGGCAAAAAACCCTAGCCAGCTGACTACAGGATGACTTCAACAGCCATGAGTTTAGACTCAATTCTGTTCCCTGAGTTGAAAACGAATTTCTTTTCATATAGTTTTTTATCCCAGGCTTTTGTGATCCAGGGCTTGTTGTTAGAAAAGCCCTCCACCGTTTTTGTAGGGACAATCATTTCCTCACAGAAGGTGATACAGTGGGTAACCACCTCAGTGGCTTCTTCAAGGCTGCACCCATCAGTGAACACATCCCAGTCGGTACATTGGAAGCAGCCCTGCAGAGTCTCAACTACATCACTATCCCACCAGCTTCTTGGCGACGCCATCTCTCTGCAGTTTTATGGGGATCAATTGAACATCATTGTGATCTGCAGTGCTAACAGGTGGTTTCTTGTACGCTTTAAATGTATTCTTTATATTTTCATAATGAAGATCAATCGTTTTATCACCTCTGGTCGTGCATGTGACATACTGCTGGTAAGTCGGGAGGGTTTTATTTAGCCTGCAGCCATTAAAATCCCCTAATATAAGAACAGGGGAGTCTGGTGAAGCACTTTCAATCTGGTGGACGCAGGCAGCTATACCCTCTGATGCATGTATGACGTTGCCAGAGGGCGGGACGTAAACAAGAACTAGGGCCAGCTGACCAAACTCCTAAACTGGAAGGTACTTCGGTCTAAATGACACAGCCAACATCTTCAAATCAGGTGTACAACAGGAGTATTTCACATCAGTGGCTCTGCCACAGTCTTTGTTGAAATACACACACAACCCAATTTCTTCTGGCAACTCACTGAGTCCCGGTCCAATCTGAGTGGAGTACCAATTCCATCCAGCAGGAGCTCAGAGTCCGCGATCGTGGCGTCAAGCCAGGTCTCAGTGAGGCAGATCAGGCTGGCCTCCTTGTACACCCACTGGCAGGATTTGTTTGCCCGTAGTTCGTCCAGTTTATTGCGTAACGAGCGCACATTGGCAAGCATAATAGAAGGAAGCGGTGGTGGAATATTCGATGCTGGGAAGTCCATGTTCCGCAAAAGCAGCAGTTTCTCCTGGTTATACCTCAGGATTTTTTCTTTATGTCTCCCAAACGCTGCCAGTAGGAACTCGGCTGTGCAGAGCCACAGCAGCAGTAGCAGCACGTGTTTCCTCATCTTAAAAGAAAATGTATTCCACGGGCTTTACTCTCACTGTGATGAGAATGTCCAGCAAAAACAAACACGAATGAATGGCGTGATGTCATTTATTAGAACGCTTACGGACAGGAGCACACTTAATCAACTTAACAAACTCAACGCACTCAAGTCCGCAAGACGCCTGCCACCTGTCGCCATTACAGCGCCAGTGCAAATGTGGTCTTTCACGTCACCAAATAAGTGCGACTTGTTATGTGAACCCAAAGCATCGAGAAAGTGGCATGCATGCGCAGAAGCACGACGTTGCTTGCTTTTCAGCGTGTTTACAGACGTAAAGACTGCTGCGGTGTGTGCTCTAGTGATGTGCGATACCATTGATGCTGTATATAAACCTATGGGCTGCCGTGTTTTCCGGTGTGCAAATGATGACCTCATCAAATCGTGTCTGAAGCATGTAAACGAGAGCATGTGTTGCTCGCTCTGTACCTGACTTACGTTATGTTTGTGGCATCTCTTTTGGATATTAAACTGCACTGAAGTGACTGCAAAGCGTTGGTTATGCGAGGTGGAAGCAAAACTTCTTCCTTCAATACTTCCAATTTCCAGGGCGAAACCCATCAATTGGAAAATCATTGAATGAATCGTACTGATAACCAGCCCTTTTTTATTGCGCAAGATGCTGGATTCACCAAACTTGTGGGGTTCCTGGAGCCACGCTTTGCCGTTTGTTTTTTTACAATGTTATTTATAGCCATGTTGAAACGCTAATTGCTGATGGTGGATCCATTAGCTTCACAACATATATGTGCAAATTCCACGACAGACAATACAGTAAGCGACATTACACATGTAACCCACCCTGCCCGCATCGGGGCTTGAACACAGGACCTTCATAATGGGAGGCGAGGGAGCTGACCACTCGACCAAAAGTCCCAACTGTCAGTCGAGGGTTCAGCGCAGCTCTTAAGTCAGAGGGAGTGAGGTTTACGTACACTCGCACAGTTGCACTGGCTGGCATCTGTTACACACATATTGGTTGATATTGGAATTAAAACTTGAAAGTTGAACAATATTGACTGAATATTACTTCGGATATGGGAAAAAAAGTCAATATCAGACATCCCTAATATAACTATGTGTACTTTGAGCTATTTTACATAAAAACACATTCAAAGAATAGTGAAAACGACCTTTTTCTCATTGACCTACACCTCTTTTGCTCGCACAAATACAAGTGTGGTATTAATAATCTTTATATCATAAATTAATTGGGATTAACACTTATTATCAAGGTGAAGGTAAATGTAACTCATTATAGCCGAGACAAAAAAATAAATATATTTTTTATAATTCACATTCATAGCCACTTTATTTGCAGAAATGACACCTATTTATATTTTACAACTTGGTGGGCATTAGGCCTAAGTTTTATTTATTTATGGTAATGCCATTATTATTACCATAACTATTACATAAGTAACTATTACCATAAATAAATGCCTTGCTATTACAATTACCATTAATAAATGCATTACTATTACCATTACCATAAATAAATACATAAAATGCTCACCTAAATTCTAATTAAATGTGAAATGTGCTAAAGTAAGGTTGGATTTTTGTTCTGTAGCTGGTCTACACAACACACATTTTAAACAAACGAGGTCAACAACATATTAGAAACACCTCTCGGTATAATGGAGTGCAAGTCTATGTCACTGCACACTGCAACCACAATAATAAAAATACTAAAGTTACACAAATACCTCTCTGGTAGTGTCAGTCACTAAGTATCCGATTTTTCAAGTGAATTACTTTTACCTTACCACACATGCAAATAAAATGTTACATATTTCAAGTTGACAGGCAGCCATTTATCTGCAAGTACTGTCACAATCTCTAGCAGGAGAGTTTGCAATGGTGTGCGAAAACCAAACAAAACACACTAATTGTGACTGAAATATATTTTGTCAGCCCTGGACCAGGTTGTATTATCGGATGTCTTGCTGCTGTATAAATGTCAGTGCTGTGTGTGTCACTTGTCATGCTGGTAACGACACAAGCTATTTGTCACTTTCCTCACATCATTCTGGATGCGGAAAGAAAAAGAAAAAAACAATAGGGATCCTATACATGCAACTGTCAGCATGTCGCTATGTCAGCTGTGACAAATCTTCTATCAAGCAGCATAGCAACTGACTGATAATAGTGTCACTTTCCACTCACTGCATGTTGGACCATAATTCCTATAATAGCCAACTTCCTCCAACACAAATCTGTGCATGTTGCCTAGTGGTGGTGTTAACCTGTGCAAGCTTCAGACGAAAAATCAAAATAAATAGAGCAAAAAAGGGCTTGTGCCCATGGGAGAAAATAACATAATATCAGCATGTCCTAGTCTACAGCATTTTGAACGGAGAAGGGCAAGGAAAAAAGTCTAATCAGATAATTGGCTTCCGGATTTGACGGTTGTGTGTGTCTCAGCCACAGATAACCATGTAATTTCGAGTTAGAAATAATGGATTTTGATGGGGGTTGTGCAAAACTGGATCAGAAAGAAGCAACGATAGGATCCTTTGTATATATAGCAACGTAACCCACGCTGACAGTATTAAATACAAGAGAATAATCGGTTTAAATGAAATACGATCCATAGGAACTGACGGGAATAGAAATAAGCCATTCCAGAGTTGAACTGTTGGCAATTAAGACACAATTTTAACCTTCTTATAAGGCATGAAAGTCTAAAATAAGTTCAGCAATGTTAAAAGTAAATTGCAAAAACAATAGAAACGCAGAATGTAACTGTTTCGTTGATGACCCTCGCACATTAAAAAAAAAAAAACCAGAGTAAAAAAATGGAACACAGTATAATAGTATACTTTGAACAGTAAGTGTGTCATTCCTCTTATTTTGTGACCATTTTGCAATAATCGATGCAAAAATCCAAAGAAAAAAGCAAAACTCAAAACGCTAATCCTTTGGTACGCTTTGAACTTCAGCTCTTGATGGAGGTATGCTGAAGTCTCTTGTGAACAGTGTTGGGCCTGCACCCAACAGAAGTAATTACTTTAAAAAAGTAATTCCATTCCCAATCCATTTTCCTCTGCTTATCCAAGTCCGGGTTTCGGGGGCAGCAGTGTTTATATGGAAGTCTAGGCTTTTCCAGTTCCACCGAGAGGACACCAAGGTGTTCCCAAAAACTATGCGTAACGGGGATGAAATCTGAAGCAACTGTGGGTAAAAGACACATTGCCAAGCTCGTGGTCTGACCCTTGTCACTTGTGTTTGCATGTGAGATCAACTTGTATTACCTAATTCATTATGATCGTTTTTGCAATTCTCGGTTACACAATCAAAGATGTCAGTAGGGTTGATTAACCATTTATTTACAATTAACCACATCCATATCAGACCCACTGGCCACCGATGAGGAATGGATGAGGAGGAGGGGGGCGGCGATTCGGGGACAGATGAGGTGGAAATGCCTCGACAGAGGCAGAAGGGACAGTCAATATAGATGAAAATGTATGTGCTGATTCAGATAGTTACTTTAAACAGCGGCTTTTGTGATTATTAAATGCATTCAAATGTTCCTGACATTGTGTAAACTGGCCTGTGGGGTTTTGGTGATGAGTTTGCATTGTGTGTCAGTCAGCCAGATTACTAACAGACCAGCTGCGCTTTGTCTTGCACCAAGAGTAGACCAGGTTGGAACTGGCGAGCTTTCAGTGCACCTTCAGCGAAACCTTTTGGCACGAAATTGTCACTATGGCAGGCTGAATCAGTCAGCGCCTCCCCCTGCTGCGCTGCCACACCCATCGCGACCAAATTACCAAATTTGTGCAACTTTATATTTGCATATTTTTCCAAGAATTTTTGCACAAGTTTTATGACCTCAGAGGTATTTGACTTTACAATGGATTTTACATTATTTTGGTGGTTAAACTGTAACATTTTTTTCAGGGAAACCTTTTCAGTTGGGAATGGGTGATGTATTCTTGCAAAGATTTTTGTAAGAAATTATTTGAAATCCAAGTGCAATGCTACATTTGAACTAGACATTTTAGAGTAACAATAAACTTAAAAATAGTTACTCCTGATGCATTAGACCCCTCAACCACGGTGGAATTTTCTCAACATTCGTTCATCAAATGTGTGGTGATCATTTTCAGAAAACACAATACCTCTAACAATTACAATTTGTTACTTTTCGTTGCAAATATGATTGCACATTTGGCTCATTTGGACGTTTTGAAAGTGCCTACCAATCTCCCTCACATGTTATCAAAGGGCATTTGCCTGATTCATGCCTGCGGTTGACATGAACCCATAAAACTAATACAACAGTGATTAAAGCATTTGACTGTTCCAATGTTTTTTTCCTAGGTTTTCAAACGTGCATGATCGTACCACACTCTCGCCATGGTTTTATAAACCACAGCAACAATAAGTAATTAGATTAAGCGCAAACATTTATCTGTAATGAAACACATCTGTAAAAAGGATGACGCAAAGACATTTATTTTCATTGCATCCCCCAATGAAGACAAATATAGCAGATAAAGATGATGTAATAATACAAGCGTCTAAGTAATGAAGAGTTTTCGCTTCATTACTTTTGATCAAATTTCAATTTACGGCTCTTCTAACATTTCATGCGAAACATACAGTAAAGGAGTCTTTATTAAAATTGTGCTCTCATCATTTGTACTGCACTCTGTTGGAAAGCATTCACTGGCCACTTCATTGTGTACATCTTCAGCACACAACATCCATTCATCCATTTTCTGAACTGCTTGTCCTCATTAGGGTTGTGGGCAATGTTCCCCCTTATATTTCAAGTATCCGAGCATACACAAAAACGACCTGAGCATTTCTTGGACCTCTGTGAGCAGCATCAGATGTGCACACTGTAGTATTGCACAAGTCCAAAAGTGAGAACTTCTGTTCTGTCATACTTTGTATTTGACTGGTTTATGGCAAGGAGTATTCCGCAATGTCGCTTTTTTTATTCTCCACCTCAGACAAAACAAGCCCTGGTCTCATACAATTCTTCTTCTTTTCCACCATCACCAAGCCTTTAACCATCTGAAAACCCCTAGTTTATAATTTCACGTTCCAGTTCTTTTCTTCTTTACCATTTACAGTATATTGTTAATTAGATGTACTTTCATTTCCTTATTTGACATTCACTTTCTATTTCAAAGCAGCCTGTTGTGGTGCTATTTCATACAGCAAATTGATATGAAATCGATGCCGTGTTTGTTGTATGTTTACTTTTGTCTAAATAAAAATGTTAAAATTAACCCTAAACCGACTTTGCATCCCTTCATCAACACAAACTTGGTGTAACATTTCCTGCATCCGGTTTGTCTGTCCATCAAGATAAAAGCAAGGCAGTAAGAAATGCACAGTTATGCCACACGTTCAATCCACACTTTTCACTCCCAAAACTTGCTTGCCACTGTGACATTGCAGCATGTTTTATAAAACTGCACGATCGATGCCTAACACTTTCTTATTCAAAAATGAAAACTGTGCAACTGTGCACGAAGCTTTGCTGTGTCTCCTGGAATCTCCTCCATGCTCTTGAGACTGTGCTGGGAGACACAGCAAACCTTCTTGTATTGATGTGCCATCCTGGAGGAGTTGGACAACTTGTGCAACCTCCGTAGCGTCCAGGTATCGCACCATGCTATGAACAGAGATGTTGATCCAAGCCAAATGAAAAACTACAGCAGTAGAAAGTCAGTCAGTAAAAAATCAGCCAAAAGAGATGAGGATTCAATGGCCTCAACCTGGAAAACCATTCCTGTTTTGGGGTCAATCTCATTGTTGTCCCGCTGATGCACCTGTTGTGGATTTCATTAACAACAAAGCAACTGAAACTTATTAACAACTCCCTCTGCTACTTAACTAACCAAATCAATATCCCAGAACTTTCACTGATAGGTTACTATACTCTGATTAAAAAGTGTTCCTCTAATTTTTACTTATTTGCCTACTTCAGGCACGCAAAGTTATAAAGCATTTTAAAATGCACCTGCATTGTTTTGTGACTCAGTTAAATTAAAAATATATATATTTTTGTGAAATAAGCGGATTGTGACACCCCTACTATAAAATAAAGTTGATCTTGAGCTTGATGGGTGTTCCTATTTTGGTATTTACAGAATGTGTCACGTGACGCTGATAACGCCCCCAATGGGTTGTGGTCAAAATGCTAGCAAATGTGTAGTACAGGTATCTTAAATTTTATAATCATTACACAAACGGCCAAGGACTTCTGGACAATTAGTTGCTAAGTCCCCCCTGTGAGGTTTTTTTGATGGTGGCCAAATTTTTAAAGCTGTCTTGCTCAGATTTTACACACATGTGCATGTCAGTTCCCTAAAAGGTAAAGTGGCAGTGGCTGATTTGTATAACGAGTTGTGTGAGTAATTTCAGGTTGGTCTAGCTTCTGGGTTTAACATAACGGAGTAAGCATGTGCTGTATTTGGCAAAATAATAACAGGAGTGTGATGTTTTGTTTCAAATCTCCGTTGGGCATCTCTGTGTGGAGTTTGCATGTTCACCCAGTGCATGTGTGGGTTTTCTCCGGGTACTCTGGTTTCCTCCCACATTCCAAAAACATGCATGTTATGTTAATTGGCGACTCTAAATTGTCCATTAGAGTATGAATGTGAGTGTGAATGTTTGTTTGTATGCCCTGTGATTGACTGGCGACCAGTCCAGGGTGTACCCCGCCTCTTGCCCAAAGTCAGCTGGGATAGGCTCCAGCATACCCCCGACCCTAATGGGGATAAGCGGCAAAGAAAATGGATGGATGGATGGGTGATGTTTTGTCCAATTTTCACCCTGTTGTCTGCAGTTTTTGGGGTCAGAGGTAGAAGCTTACATATCCAAATATGTACAACTATAATAAGACTGTGCAGGTGTACCTAATTTAGGTAGGTAAGGTTTTTCGCTATTCACTAATGCGCTAATGGTGACTGGAGGTAGTATAAAAGTGAGTCTGTCTGCATCATTTAATGTGGCAGTGAGTTGCACCTCTGAGCATCACCGTGGGCGAGATTAACCCTGCTCTCTGGCGTTTGATGTGGCTGTCTGATGCAAAAGCGCCAAAGTCAACTCTCCCACACCATCACCACCATGCTAATGCTACTTTATGCATGCTGTCTTTAAAGAACACACCCTGCCTTCTCCCTACCAGCCTTCAGCCTGAGATGATGTCACTTCTTGCCCTGCGGAGAAGTAATCAGCCTACTTGCATGCCTGAAGGCCCCTCCACGCCCCAAGGAATTATCAGTCTTTTGATAGTTGTATTATTCAGTATGTAAGTCCACTTAAGACCCCCAAGCAAGCCCATAACAAACATACTTGATCATCTCCTACGTTAGAAGTGCAGAATAATATGCCACACGTCTCTCTCATTATGTTTCTGTAGTGCATGTATTAATATCAAAGCAGACAAAGTGCTAAGCAAGTACTATGACAATATATATACTGTATCGACACTAGTACACACAATACACCCTCACCATCACATACAAAAAAATCTGCTTTTACAAAGACCATAATATTTAGTTTTGATTGACACTTTCAGGGTTACATGAGAACCTCTACCACAGGGGTTTTCAAAGTGTGTCGCAGTCAGCCTTTCTTCGGGGAACCAAACTCTTCAAAAAAACAGATTTTTTGGGAAGCTTATTTTGTGGCATTTTCTGTAACTTCCTTTTGTCTTTAAACATAACTAAAAGTAGCTTAGCAGGTTTGAAAAATATGTTTTTTCTTGTTTTTTCTCAAGTTGCTGCACCTCACCTGAAGTCTTAAACAACACCAACTGGCTGCGCCTCCTCCAAATCCTCCAGCAAAGCTTGACGTCCACCTCCCAAAAATTCTACCTTTGCATCAACAGCGATGCGGACTGCAGAGCTGTGACTGGTTGTCTTTTCTTTGTACAGCACTTCTGGTTCTCTAATTCCATTCCATTTTCCTCCGCTTAGCCGGGTCTGGGTCGCAGAGACAGCAGTTTCAGTGGGAAAGTCCAGACACCTCTTCCAGTTCCACCGGAAGAACGTTCCCAGGCCATCTGTGAGACATAATCCCTCCAGCGTGTCCTAGGTCTTTCCCGGGGCCTTCTCTCAACTAGGTATGCCCGGAACACCGCACGAGGGGGCGTCCGGGAGGCATCCGCAATAGATGTCCGGACCACCACAACTGGCTCCTCTCAATGTGAAGGAGCAGCGGCTCTACTCTGAGCTCCTCCCGGATGGCCGAGCTCCTCACCCTATCTCTTAGGGTGAGTCCAGCCACCCTACGGAGGAAACTTATTTCTGCCGCTTGAATTCGCGATCTCGTTCTTTTGGTTCATCACCCATAACTCATGAGCATATAAGAGGGTGGGAACTTAGATCGATTGGTAAATAGAGAACTTTGACTTTTGGCTTATCTCTCTCTTCACCACGACGGTCCAGTACACCTTCCCTTACTCGTGAACAAGAGAAATTCCTCCACCTGAGGCAAGACGTTAGTCCCAAACCGGAGGGTACAGTCCACCCGTTTCCGACTGAGAACCATGGCCTCGGATTTGGAGGTGCTGAGTCTCATTCCAGAAGCTTCACACTTAGCTGCAAACCGCTCCAGTAAACGCTGAAGGTCACAGCCTGGTGAGGCCATAAGGACCACATCGTCTGCAAATAGCAGACACGAGATCCTAAAGTCACCAAGCTGGACTCCCTCAACGCCTTGACTGCGCCTAGAAATTCTGTCCATGAAGATTATGAACAGAATCGGTGACAAAGAGCAGCCTTGGCGGAGGCCAACGTTCACCGGAAACAAGCTCGACTTACTGCTGGCAATGCGAACCAGGCTCCTGCTTTGATTGTACAAGGACCGAATGGCATGTAGTAGCAGGCCACCAATCCCGTATTCCCGGAGCACCTCCCCACAGGACACCACGAGGGATGCAGCCAAATGCCTTTTTCAAGTCCACATAGCACATGTAGACCGGTTGAGTAAATTCCCACGTTCCCTCCAGTACGAAAACCACATTGCACCTCCTGTAACTGAGGTTCAACAGCGGAGGTGAGTCCGACTATATCTAGTTGGAAAGTCTCAACTGCTAGTACAAGCTCGAACTCCTTCCCCACCAGAGAAGTAACAGTCCATGTCCCAAAAAACAGATTTGCCTGCTGAAGACCGGTTGCCCTGACACTCGCCCTCAACCGCTGCCCAAATCGCATAGCACTGTACCCTTTTGCTTGACCCTGCAGGTGGTGGGTCTGCGGGGTGGAGTTCTGGTTCTTCCCAATTGCCAAAAGGCTGTCATAACAAAATAAAAAATTGAGCATGTGGAGTAGCGTCTGAGCAAAAAAGTTTCCAAATATGAACACCTGTAAATTATGTTACTTTTATGTGACCGTCGCTTGTCATATGTTGCTTCTATGTGAAAGTTTTCTACATCGGAAGCTAAATAGCTAGTTAAAGAGAGTTGTGGAAAACACTGTCACTAGTGTTTTGCGTGCAAATTGCGTGTCAAGCAGTCACCCCTGCGGAAAGCTGTAAATGGATCACATTCTCTAATGCTTGCAGTCCATTCCAATGTTGATGTCCTCTAGGGCATCCCCTTTAAAATATTACAAATGCTACTTGAAATGTTGCAAAATTGCAAAATAAAGGCATCCTTGCCTCTGTCCTTTAAATGAAGTGCACAGGACAAATAAAATCCCTCTAGGCCACTATCTGAGGAAAGGAAATGCTGCATTGTGGTTACCTTTGTTAGCTACGCCGCTGCATTACATTGCATGCGTGTCCCTGATAAACTGACCGGGAAATGTATATGCATGTGACACACACACAACAGAGTGCCACTTCCTCGTCTCCTGCTGCTCTTGTCCTTAAACCTTTTCACCTTCCATGCAGGGTGCAGACACTGCTCTCTTTCCTCTTTGTCATGGTAATAGCGCTAAGCCTAAATGCCACCCCATTTTGCCTGTCAACTTGCATTTATGTTGTTTTTTTGGTCTTTTTTAAAGAAAACTTTTTTGTCCGTTCTGTTCTGTGAGGTTTCTCGTGGGTAGTTTCCTTTTTAAAAAAAAACCTCCCTGGATTGTCCCCCCTGCTTCTGGAACCAATTAAATTACACGGCCCGGGTCTTTTATAGTCTACGCAGGCAAGATCTATTTATGTGTACACTCAGCATCGCACCTCCACTGGTCCATTCTTGAGATCCCATGCAAAGAGATTTTCATTCCTTTCTCTTCCTTCTCTCCATGCTGCTCCTCCTGACAGCACCAATACAAATCTGGTGGTTTTTGTGTGACTCATTGTCTTTTGCAGCCCGCATTTGCAAGCGGGCATGCTCACCCGTTAGCCTAGCCGCTTTTTGTCTTCGTGGATTATCCCCACTAAAGCTGTAAGAAACTCTCCGGGTTGGCCTCAGCATCACAAATGTGCTCCTGCTGCTGATATTTTGAAGAAAAAACTATTGCAATGTCAGTTTTGCTCACTTGGTGCCAACATGTTGTGTTTTTTCAAACATTTTGCTCAACAATGATTTCAAGCAGTGTTCAACTTTGATCACATGTTCTCATTTTTTAATGCACATCTGGTGTTTTTGTTTCTCTGTACAGCACTGAAAATGTCCTTAATTTGACAGTTTTCTGTTTGAGCCTCATTGAACTTGCCTGTGAAGTTGTTGTACGAGGGCAGTCACGAGTGTCATAGAACTATCGACATCAGAGCCAGTGATGATCACATGGGGAAAGAAGATTCAATCGTATATTTATTATTTATTTTTACTGTGTGATTTCCACCTTTGAAACTCCCTGCGAGTGCGGTCGGGCCTTGTCACCTTTCAGTAGAGTCAAAGCATTCAAATGAGGTTGTGTGATCCTCCTGGGCACAACACAGCAGCCTGAATGCGTCTAGTGCGATGCAGCTCAACACACAATGCTGCAGGTTTAGCAAGTCGTAAAGAAGTGTGTGGTCACACATAAGAGGCCAGCTTTTATTCTCAATTATTGCGTTAGTATCATTTAAATTGAAATGTGAAGCTTTTTATAAAGCAAAATCAAAATGAGAGTGCAGAATGTAAACTAACTGGTACCAATTCTTGGATTTTAGTTAGCAAGAATAATGACACTATAGACATGCAAGCTTGTCCTTTTTTAGATGGGAAATTGTGAAATAAATAACATAATAATGACATTGACAGAAAGATGGACACCCCAAAAAGGGTTGGGTATTGTTTACATAATATCCAATACCGGTGCCAAATCAGCACTTTGGTGCCCGAACTCGTGCTTTAAAAAAGGGGAAACAACACAATTATTTTTACCAAATTTTGTAATGTGCTAGTTGAACAGAATTATCATTTAAATACTTCAGTAATCTAAGTAGTACATTTGCCAGTGTGAAATAAAATACACAGCAAACTGTGATAATTGTTACAGAAAAACCAGCAGCAACACATAACACAGCGAATGTGCAAAGACATCCTTCTTTGTTAGTATGCTTTTAGCAAACCAAATGTCAACAGTAACCAGAAGTTATGTCGCCGACACAATATACAATACAATACAATATAAGACACAATGTTGCACAAGAGTGGGTACCGCTTGCTACTGTCAAATTTAACACACCTACAGTAGAGGAAAGGATTTTTTATGTTTATGAAAATTTAAATATGGACAATTTTGAGGAAACAAAGGGCCATGAGAAAGAAGGGCAAAATACGTGAGTTTTCGACTTTTTTCTCTCGCTTTTAACCCCGCGGCTTTTATGGTGATGCTACTGATTTGTGGTTGCGCTCTGGTTGTGTTCTGATCTTGTGTAGCTTTGCAGCAGTCGCTTTGTGCTTCATGCACGCACCCTCATCACGGAGTACGCGTGGAGGGATGCATGCAATGAGACTTTCAGGCTGAAGGCGATTTTTTTACCGAGATCTTGGATCTTCAAAGCGTGGATCAGTGTCGGGAGGTCCACTGTCGCCGGCGGGTTTTGGGGGCCTAGACCACTGCGTGGTGGGGAGGACAGCACACAAGCCAGGGGCTGATTTGCCTTGGGGGCGGGGGTGGCGCTGTGAGCGACAACAAAAGAGAGCGAGAGACTGGCGGGATGTTGGCAAGGGTTTGTGGAGCTGAAGAAGACGACTTTAGTTGATTTAGTGAGAAGGAGGAAACGGCGACGACAGCGACTTTTCTGGTGGGCTACTGCTTAGCTAGCTGTGTTACACTCACTGTTCAATGCTATTTGGAAAAAAGCATTTATTTAACAAAAAGTTAAAAACACATTAGAGCCTTTGCATGACTGATGGGTCTTACTGCTTAGGCCCTAAAAATCTTTTTATGTGCGATATATTCCACGTTTCGACGTGGACACCTGCAGCTTATAGACAGGTGAGGCCTATATGTGTACAATCTTTAAAATGTAGTGGTTGTGGCGCTATATAGTTCATAAATCCTAGTAATAGGTAATTTGACCTATTACTGCACGGTGGATGAGTGGGTAGCATGTTGGCCTCACAGTCAGGAGGTTCAGGGTTCCAATCTCCGTTGGGCATCTCTGTGAGGAGTTTGCATGTTCTCCCTGTGCTTGCGTGGGTTTTCTCCGGGTACTCCGGTTTCCTCCCACATTCCAAAAACATGCATGTTAGGTTAATTGACAACTCTAAATTGTCCATAAGAGTGTAAGTGTGAATGGTTGTTTGTCTGCCTCGTGATTGACTGGTGACCAGTCCAGGGTGTACCCCGCCTCTCGCCCAAAGCCAGCTGGGATAGGCTCCAGCATACCCGCGACCCTAATGAGGTCCCTAATACCCTAAAAAGCGGTATAGAAAATGGATGGATGGATGGTTCTTATTCTTTTATTCTTTCATTAATTTATGGATTTCATGGAAGTTCTTTTAGTTTTGTTGTTGTTTTTAATAATAGAGTAATCAACCTACTAAATTCCTAACAACATAGGTCAACAACATACTTATCTGCCACAATTAAAGGTCATTACAGTTGTTTGCTATATACCCACATGTCATTAGAATGTATAAGTGTATTGCATGAGTGAATATGTGCTGTCTGTGTTTCCTGCGTATCACACAGTAGTGTTTAAATGACGTGGTGATTATCTTGTGATGGTAGGTGTTGTCATGTGTCATGACAAGCACAGACCAATCTGTCTTGACAGCATGGGGCCAACCAGGCTCCAGGGTGAGGCTTCCAAGTCCAATACACACTATACAGTACAGGCACACACACACTAGGGGTGCATATTCAGCAGGAGCTTCTCACAGATTGGGTCACTTACAGTTCAGCTTTCCAAATTGCTGGTCCTGCAGAGTGGAGCTGACAAGAGAAGAGTTACAATTTTAGGTTCTGCAGGCACAGTCTGATGTTAATTCCTCACAAGATTTAGCCTGACTCATCATCACTGTGCTGCAGAAATTATTAACAGTCCTGTTGCATTTCAAATCCAGCTTAAAAAAAACTCATCAAAGAGTGAGTCAATAATTTACATAGGACGGTTGGTTTGCAGAACAAGAACGCTTGTTCCTGCATAATCACTTCACACAATGCATTTTTATTGCATTATTAATCACAATCAATTTGATTCCCACACATCAAATGCCAGCATGGCTTTTTCTTATCCGGTTCTGGGTTACAGGGAGATAGAGACTATCCCAGGTGACTTCAGGAGACAAGACAGACTACACCATGGACTGATCAGTCACAGGACACACGCAATCTGACCTGAAACAACAAATAAATACAGTGCGTATCATGTTCAGACAAGGAAGGGCTGAAGCGTACCCCGCTGACTTAAAAGTAAAAATTTGTATTTTACGCTGGACTGGCGAACAATCAGCTGCAGGGTTAGTTGCAGGAAAGCCCCCTACGTGAACCACATCACGAGCGATGGCATGCATCGATCAATACATTATATATACTGTTTATGCTCTCTGTTTATATGGTAGCTGGGGCCTATTCCAGCTGATTTTGTTTGACAGAATCAGTACACCCCCAGCCACAAAACTCAACTACTTGAACCAATGGCCCAACTATGGCTTCATATCTTATATCACCCAATAACAACACATACAGTACATGAGGCTGCAGCCTATTCCAGCTGATTTAAGGGCTGTACTAGTCTCCAGCAAATCATGGGATGATGTTAAGAGAACATTGATTAGACACGGAAGTCAGATGTTTAGGTCTTTTATATACCTCCAATCCTGTAGAGTGGCTGGAGCCTATCCCAGCTCATTGTG
This sequence comes from Oostethus manadensis, assembly GCA_024372805.1. NCBI lineage: Eukaryota > Metazoa > Chordata > Actinopteri > Syngnathiformes > Syngnathidae > Oostethus > Oostethus manadensis. The sequence goes on along the minus strand of QODF01000132.1, from coordinate 1,397,930 downwards.
TAGAGCACTGGTCCCCAAACTACATTTGGCCCGGCCAACCCGAACAATACCAGAGGCGCATTATGATTTTTTTTTTCAGTCTGGCCACACGAATGAGACTGGCCCTGGTGTAGAGCGAGAGTGATCCCACACCAGCTGATTGAAAGTCCTTTATGTGAACCACCACATGGCCAATGCTGGAATGGTCTAGTATACTGTAGATAGCTGGTGCCCATGGCAGCTGATTTGGGATGACAGGATGGGTACACCCTGGATGCACGGAACTCAGCTATGTGAACCGCTACACTACCAGCGACCCGAGTGTGTCCTCAATTTTAATGTAATTATTTACCAACCTCTATCAAAGCCAAATCAGAATGCCGTAGTGTTCCAGCTTTCATCAGCTAGCTGCCTGACACTAAGTCGGCAGTTGTCCGATACCACAAGCCACAGAGCATTGCCTGCATCTGCCTTTTGTTTGTGGCCCTACATGCAGCCATGATAAGCTGCACCATGAAAACAGCTGACCGTAAACTATCTTGACCAACCTGTATGACGAATAAAGCAAAAAGAAATGACAGCTGTAGTTAGACTGTCTGTCTGTCAGTAATCTTTATTATTGCTTGTGCTGCATTTCCTCGACTCAGCCAGAGTCGTCGCGTCTTAAAAGGAAGGACGAAGCAGAACATATTTCATATTCCTCAAGGACGTTAAAGCATGCTCTCCGCTGACATGAAAAATTGAAAAAAAATTGAAAAGACGGCGCTGTCTCTTGTCTCCAGTCCAGGATGGTAAATCATCATGTCAAAAACAGGGCAACTTCATGTGAATGGGAGTTGATGCTAGACAAGAGCTATTTGTGATGTAGTAGTAGATTTGAGTATTCCTGTCTGCAGCACCAGCATCTTTAGGGGGCGTTACAGGCTCCAAAATGTCCTTTCAGCGGATCCTGGCTGCAGGAGGTCAAAAAGGATTTGGACATGGCTCGCCTCCACATGTTTCTCGGCCTGGCCAGTTGCGGTTAAGCAATGATTATCACCATATAGCGGCGGCTACTGTTACAGAATACCTCTGTGGCTAGTGAAGCTGGCCAGATCATGATTGGCATGTAAGGAGACTCCTTCTCCCACATTTCCTTTTGACCACTTCATTGATAGAGGAAATACACACAGACATCAGGGAATCTAAGTCGCTGCTTAGAGCGTTTTCAAGCCAAACAGTTAAACTGGAAGCAATCTAAGAACATTTAAATGAGGATAGGAAAACCTACGATGAGAATTTTCATTCCACTTCCATTTTTTGGCTAATGCTTAGGTTGTCTGTGTGTATTTTCAGACACTTGAAAAATTAGGGGGGCCACTGATTGGAAGTCTGCTCGGAGAATTGCTGTAATATGCTGTGAAGTAGCGTACTAACCAGCGTGATAGTCCTCATTTCATTTTTTTCTTTGACATTTCTAAGATAATTGGAATTACTAGTGCAAATCCCATTATTACCATCCAGTCATCTTTCTGTTTTTTGCTGATGCCCTTTTCAAAGGCACATTGATAATTTACGCTTACATCTGTTTCAATTAAATAGTTGCATCATTAGCACAGCAAGGATGCAAGCATGATTTGTGTTAATGAGCTGGCAGAAAGGATCACTAGCGATAGAAGTAGAAAGTAGAGCGAAAAAAGCAACAACGCTGAGAATTTAGGAACGCTTATTGGGGAAAAAAAATGAAGTGTTGTATTATTATTTTGTAACCAAACGAGCGCCACAGCATGCAAATAAAAACTGCGTTTGGAAAACACTTCAAGCTGTGCTAAATTGCTATATTTGGCAGATTGGGGATGTTTTATTATTATATTATTTTCACAAAATTTAACAGTTAAAAAGTCTTACTAAAGTTGATATAATTATATTTTTACTGGTAGTATATCTTGTGCTTGTAGAGTTGCATCTTTCGCACCTCAGATTTTTTTGAGTAGTCAGTGTACAGCACATAGCAAATTAGTTAATAAATGTTTGAAAAACGGATCGAGTGAAGCTGGAAATTTGAAACCACAGTGTAGCAAGGGATGTGTTGATCTGTTTTCCTTCCTTCCACAATGTACAGTAGTTCACCTACACTCCATAGCAGTGTTCTAAGTTCAGCCTAGTAAACATGTCTGGCAGTTTGATTGAGCCATTTGAATCCTGCCTAGCAACAAGTGGCAGCACAAGTACGCAACATGACAACTAAAATTGTATTCAGTTTTAAAATCTTGAACCACGTTTAAACAAATGTTTGCAGGATTGATAACATTTAATAATTATTTTAGTAATAAGAAAAACATTTTATTTTAATTTAAAGGGCATCTATTATGTTTTTCCTCTTTTCTGAACTATACATGTTGTTACAATGTTGTATTCTTGTGTTCAACAATACCAACAATAATGAGGTTTGCACATTTGGAAGTGAGCCCTGAAAGCAGTTTTGGATGGTTCTGCACGCTGTGTTTTACAGTTTTCTTAACATCTACTTCTACTGCCTGCCCTGGCCCCATTCTGCTTTGGTCTGTTGTCGAGAATTTCATTGCGTTAGCACGTTGCGCAATGGCTCCCAGGAAATGTTTGTTTGGATGAGAGGGAAAGCTAATTTTGTTGAACTTTCGTAAAGAGGCAAGCATCAGGCAGACGTGGTTGTAGTTGCTGATTGGTGGCCAGCAAGAGAAAACTACACTATCTTCATCTGTCAACGGCACTTCACACGCGACTCTTTTGTGAACATGGCTCAATATGAAGCTGGAATATCTGTCAAACTGTTGCTGAAGTCCGATGCCTTTCCAACCTTACTTGGTCATGTTGAAGAGTCAGAAGAGCAAGGTATAAGCAACAATTTATCAGTGTCCTAACGCTCTATTTTGTGTAAGTAATCGGACAAAAGAGGTTGTCTGTGTAGCATTACAGCTACACGTAGAGTGTGCATATGGGGGAGAGGAGGGAGTGTTACCTACATGCATGCAAATTACAAGCTCACCAATGTCCGGAGCTGCTAATAGCTGTTAAAAGCGGACATTTAAAAAAAATAACATTTACTATCAACTCTTGTACAGTAAAAATTAAGACGTGAGGTTCGGCAGCTGTCCGGACGTTCTCTGGAGCGTTTGGGAGTGTGACCAATTACAACGGAGTGGGCTCGGTGGGACGCATACCTGGAGGAGGCAGGAAACTCAAGGAAACACTGCAGGAATTCGCACAGAGTCTGGAAAATCTAGAAATCTTTCTGTGCGGGTTATTGTTTGATCGCGTGTAGCTGCTCTATAGGAGTCCAGACCTCAATACCAAGGCCCGAAATTATATACTGTAGTAGAGTATAATAGGTTTCCTTTAAAAAACAGAAGACCCAAAAGTTTATTGACAGCAAATTACAGCTTGTGCGTCAAACATCCTTTTGTCATTTGTATTTGTCTAAGTCACCAGAAGCCCGAGGAAGACTTTGCTCACAAGCCCAGTTTGTATTTAGGCGGGGTGGAGGTTGAAGTCGTCCAGCAATGGCCTCTGTCTGGCATTTTCCCTGCAGTGCATCCTGTGGGAGAGAGCGCTTTGGAGCCGGCTGCCCGGCCACATCAAACAATGGGTTTTTGTTGTAAACAAAGCCAGGGCAGCTTGCCGGGGGCCCTCTCACTCTACCCTCTCCACCCCCACCCATTTCTCTATCTCTCTCTAGTTCTCTCTCCTCGGGCTAACAGCCCAGGATGCTGTCTGCCTACCATAATTCTAGACTGTCAGACAAATGCGTGACAGTGCATCTCAAGTCTCTTTATATTTGCACTCAAAACATGAATCTGGGTGCATCAAAAAGTGTTGATAGTTGAAAGAATAAATGTGTGACAACGTTGCATGAAACACAGTATGCTACTCCAGTACAAGTAAACCTTTAGGTTCTTCAAGTTGTTCATATTTTATGGCTGCCGAGGCTGATTATTTTAATCATTGCGGAACAGCAATGCAGAGATGGCGCACTCTCTCTCTTTCATATCACAGACTGCGAGAGCAAACACCGAGTCTATAAATAAAATGCTTGCGTCTGCTAGTGTAGTTAAAACTTTGTCGAAACTATAAAATGCTTGAAGTATTGTTGCAATTTATGTCTTTAACACAGTCTCACCAGATGTCCCTCTAGTACAGGGGTCAGCAACCGGAGGCTTTGGAGCCGCATGCAGCTCTACAGACTCCTTGTTGCGGCTCGCTTCAATAAGCGCAGTGGTTTTTGTAACATCGAAGTAGGGGAATTGTGCATTTTAGAAAATAATATCAGACTTGCCGCCAAGTCCTTGAATGCATCTAGACTGTCTTCTGACTGCTGATTGGATGAGCAAGGGATGGGAGATAGGCTAGTGTAGCAGTCAGTCTCACATAGGGTGCAACGGTTCACATGGATGTATTGAACCGTTTCGGTTGTGCATGTTTGGTTCGGCCCACTTCCGCACCGTTTCGGTTATATTTGATGCTATTTTTCTCCTTGAATTTATTACTAGAGTGATCTAAGCGCTCCGAGCGGAACAAAAGTCCTGGCCGAGTTTCCGCATGGACGCCTCCAAGTGTCGGACACTACTGACTGATGGGGAGGAACGCTACCAGATGCCAGCCAGGTGGCTGAGCTGGAAGACCCTCCCATCCTGCTACGGCCTCCTGTTTGGGAACACTTTGGCTTCCCTGATAAAACTACAGATGGACAAAGGCAAGCGGATAAATCCTAAGTTGTGTGCCGACATTGTTCCACAGAGATCAGGTTTGCTGCAGGAAACACGTCTAACATGTTAGCACACTTAAAACGGTATCATCTGGCAGTGAATGTTACATTTACAAGAAAAAAACCCAATGATAGCTTCGGCTCACTACCTCTGTTGCTGGTGAGCGGGTTTTCTCCACTGCTGGAGATGTTGTCACTGCAACCACGGTACACTGTGCTTTCTGCACTAAATGTGGATTAGTTCTTTGTTTTAGCCAAAAACTTGAATAGTTACATTTGTCATATTTAAGCTGTTGCTGCTAAATGTTCAAAGTTCTCAGTTTTAACTTGTTCATTTATAATTTTATACTTTTTTTTAAAGCAACAGCTTAGTTTATTATTATTTTTCTTCATTCATTCTTTCATTTTCCAAATCAGTCACTTTTAATTATTGAAAAATATATATTGTTTGCATTTATTAAAATAAAATAGCAATACAGAAACGAACGCCTACGCCTAGCATTAACTTTTCCAAACACAGAAATAAAAACAGCACCGGTTGTGTCAGCTCAGATATGTAGCCTCACCTTTTTTGTAGTGGTCGGAGGAGCTGAGCATGACGTTTGCGTGCTGCGAGTCTGTGTTGAAAGTTTCAAGTGTCAATGCGGCAGTAACGTTGTTCGATCAGCATAACAATGTTAATCATAAAAATAACAATGTCGCTGTAGCTTGGTTAATATGCATGCCACATTACAGTACATGTGAACGGAGGATTGCTGACGAGTTTTCAAGTCTTTTTCAGAAGGCTTTATAGGTGGAATAAGTGTTTCCCAAATGTGCAGCTGACTCTTTTTATCTGTTTTTATATCTTAATATATTTATATCTTATATCTTTTAAACCTCGTAATGATTATGGATGATTGGCAAAATTCCAAAATAAGTGCAGTTTTAATGATGCTCTAACTAGTATGTGTCCCTCGAGTGGGATAAGTGAGTACACCACTATCTCTATCTGTATCTGTTCACCCATCTAAATGATCTGTATCCCTAGCTGTACTCGGAGTGGGCGGGGCATAAACCAGGAATGGGCGTGTCTTAAATTGGTACATTATTCAAGTATGAAATTGACATGGGTTGATCAGAAGTTACTAAACTACATTTATTGTTTATTTGAAAACTGTTTACAGAACAGCCTCAAAATTGATATTCAAATTGTGTGTGTGTGTATGTGCGTGTGTAAATGATCTGACTTTATTATTTTATTATTTTTTAAAGATCTGTGTGACGTTGGTGATTCGTGCAAACATCCAATGTTGGCAAACAGAGAAATACTCTGTCAGCCTTTGTTGACTGTATTTTTCTTGAACGCACCTTGTTTGAGTCTATGAGCAAAGTTTCACACATCAGATCAAAACGGGGGGGGGGATGATCTTGAATAACTTTCCTGATAATAAGTAGGTGATGTATTAGTAACAAAATGATGCCACAAAATTTGATAGAAATTAAAATGATCACCCTATAGAGGGGGGAAACTTGATGACCTCGTCATGGTACATGGTTTTGAAAAATAAATCAGGCTAACAGAGCTATAGCTGTATCTGTCAGTCAGATACAGCTATAGAACATGGATGTAATGGCTGTATGTAAACTATTGTATAGTGTAATGTTTTTTTGTAGTTGCATAAAATGAGTACATATGCATCAATAAATTCATCACAAGAAAAAGAAAAAAACATCCACCCGCAGTGCATTTTGTTTTTCAATTACAGGCTTACTCGAGATACAAAATTAATTCGTACCAAAAGGATTTTTGTAAGCCGAATTTTTTTTGTAACCCGAACAACACGTAACATCACAATTGGCTAATTCGTTCCACTGACCCGGAAGACCCCTCATACAATGGATAAAAACACTGTTGTGCACATTTAATAGTGTATAAATAACAAGTATTGTAATATCAATGTAATGTAATGATAGAAACTAAAAAAGAATGTATATTGAGTTAAAATTATTCTTTTAATACGCAGCAAAGTGCAGTGCAGCATGTAAAACTGGCAGAGATAAACCAATCAGAGGATGTTATGTAATACGTACAGTACGTACACTTACCTCCGCCATGCGTCCAGTAGGTATCCTACCCGTATGCTCCACAACAACATTTTTGCCGAGCGCCGGGAGAGTTACGCCAATGAATTGTGGATGCCTGGGCTAAGTAAGGGCTTTAACTCTTGTCCGAGCTTTCACGAAAGCCGGCATCATTGCTGAACAGCCCACGGACACGAGACTGACAGCCGACAACGATGACAGGGAACCAGGCATGTTTGATGGCGAAATTGCCCAGCTGTTCAAGTCAGATGCAGAAGATACTTTGTACTTTGATGGATTAGTGGGCGAAGAATGATAAAAAAATACAGTGAGTGTATTGTTAAATAGTAGAATAAAGTTCAACTAAACTCACTCCTTTGCTTCTGTTCCAGACCGTAAATTTTAGCATGCGCCTTAAAATACGGTAATTCAGGAAAATTCCGAAAAAAAACTTTTGGTAAAATCGACAAACTTTCGTAAAGCGAATTAATTTTTGTGAGCTGAAGCAAAAAAAATCAGAAAGCTATTTTGGTATCCCAGGTTTTTCATATTCCGGGGCGTTCGTATCTCAGGGTTCCACTGTATTAGCTTTTAAAAAGCACCTTTCTACAGTGTGTATACATAAACCTTGGCATAAAGCCCTTGCATTAACACTTTTCATCGGCAGAGGGCATTTCCCACCACATTCATCGCCAAACTATAAAACAAACATTCGTAAAAGAAATTCACCTTAAGGCATTTAGTGTGTAATTAAAAATAACTGTTTGCTGCTATGAGGCGGGCAAAAATAGGCTCACCTTGCATGATGTTGCTGTTCAAATGTGCGTGTAATGTATAATAATGCAATGTAGCTCAGAAATCTGTCACAAACTTTGTTTCCGCCAGGCCTCCCACTCCTTAATACTCCGCTGCTGTCTGCCTGCCGAGCTAGGAAGTAGAGAGCAAACATTTGCCCCTTGCAGCTCCCCGACACCTCGGCCCGCTGTTTGAGAAGCACGGCAATACATTACCATATATTGTGGCATAATCACAAGGGACGATTGTTATGATTACTTTTATTTATTTATTTTACAAAATGGGCCGCACGGTGGCTGAGTGGTTAGCACATTGGCCACACAGTCAGGAGATCTTGAAAAACCTGGGTTCAAATCTCCGTTGGGCATCTCTGTGTGGAGTTTGCATGTTCTCCCCGTGCGTGTGTGGGTTTTCTCCGGGTACTCCGGTTTCCTCCCACATTCCAAAAACATGCATGTTAGGTTAATTGGCGACTAAAATTGTCCATAGGTATGAATGTGAGTGTGACTGGTTGTTTGTCTATATGTGCCCTGCGATTGACTGGCGACCAGTCCAGGGTGTACCCCGCCTCTCGCCCAAAGCCAGCTGGGATAGGCTCCAGCATCCCCGTGACCCTAATGAGGATAAGCGGTACAGAAAATGAATGAATGAATTTTACAAAATGACATAAAGAAACATTTCCCCTTCATTCCCACTGAGTACTGAATTCATTTTGATAACAAAATTGGTGGGTATCTGTGACCTGCGGATCCAAATTTGGGTTGTATCAAGACTGAAACAAGAGTAAAGAACATTCAAGGAAAGGGAAAAGGAAAACACCAATGAATTTAATGTTTCACAACAGTCAATTAATAAAATGTGGTAAAATCTGACCATATAAATTCAACAGGACAGAATCATTTTTCTCTCTAAACAACAAAGTGGCTAGCAGAGAAGTCACACTGCACCATAAAATTGCACTTAATGGGTACACATAGGTGGTGCATCACCAACGTCTCATTACACACAGAGAAGCGGTCAACTAGCTGCAAGCCCCTGCTGGTTCACGTTAGTGCCATTAACATGCATCCGGCCTATATTTGATCAAAGGTGACAGAGCGAAATGTTTTCACAGACCAGGCTTGTGCTAATTCCAGCCATTAGCCGCAGTTACACTTTACACGGTACGGGCCAGCGATTGCACTTTTGTGATGTTTTAGAGCAAATTGGAATGCCTGGTACAAGCCGCAGCTGGGATGAGCGCTCTGCTATTAACACCAATAATAGTTGGAATTGAAAGGGAAGTGAAGAAGGAGGGGCTAGGGAGCCCAGGAGGTCCTCAGAGGCGAGAGCCATGTGTCTCCTATGGACCCGATGTATATTTTACCCATGCAGATCTTCTTAAAGAGCTGCTTAATTAGAGTCTTGCTAACAATTGTTTCATTAATTCCAGCTGGCTCCCATTGTTGCTGGCCAAGGCAGATGGGTCCACTAGGATGGCAGCCGTTTTTTAAACAAGCGGAAATGGAACAACCTGCTTCACTGCCCCGAATGATCCCTCGGGTTTTAGAGCGCTTTTGCTTTTTTCTCCTCCCTCTCTCATACCAAGTGAGTCAAGGGCACTCTCTGTTTCCTGGCTTCTGGAAGCCTACTGAGGTCAATCTCTCTAAAAGCCAGTGGAGGCGCACAGCAGGGGAGCAGATTTATGTACTCTACAAATACCAGCCCCCACCACACACACACGTGCAAACACACTTTTGACAGAACCATCAAGACATTCGTTTCCAATAAGAACCATGACGTCTTCCTGCGAAAGAAAAACGTACACTTCGGACATTATTTGGTTTTGGACAGAAAAAAGGGATTAGCATCTTGTTAACATTATTTTTAGTGGCTCTGTTTCAGATGAAGTGGAAATTATAATGGCCTCAATTCAAGTATGCGCATGTTAATCACACACTGGTATTCCATTTGAGCTCTGCTGAAAGGAAGGAGGAATGGAAATGGGGGAAGAAAGAGGCTTGGATCAATTGGCCAGCACATGTTCCTACGCCCATATGTGGCATTGGAAATACACGTATGAATGAGGGCAGAGGCCAGTGGCTTTAATTAAGTTCACTTAAAGTTCTACAGTCATGGACACAAGCCTTTTAAACACACTCTCAAAAGTCGTCTGTATAATGTCATGTGCCACTGGAGCAGACTGCTTTCAAATTTCTTTTGGGGGCGTATATGACTGGTAAATAACCTGTTCTCACGGCTACGGTAGTAGTGTAGTATATGCATACATTGCAAGCAAAGCATTGCAGTAATCCCTTGTGGTTAGGATTCCTTATTTATAAATGGAATATTTTCATAGTTAGAGCAGAGAAATATGAATATCTATTATAGACATTATTAGACCCCTCTAGACATAAAATAATGTCACTATAATCACCTTTACATTGGTATTACCCATTATCCAGCCATCCATTTTCTATACCGCTTATCCTCATTAGGGTCGCGGGTATGCTGGAGCCTATCCCAGCTGTCTTTGGGCGGGAGCCGGGGTACACCCTGGACCGGTCGCCAGCCAATCACAGGGCAGACAAACAACCATTCACACTCACATTCATACCAATGGACAGTTTAGAGTCGACAATTAACCTAACATGCATGTTTTTGGAATGTGGAGGAAACCGGGGTACCCGGAGAAAACCCACGCACGGGGAGAACATGCAAACCTCTACACAGAGATGCCCAACAGAGATTTGAACCCTGATATCCGGACTGTGAGGCCAACATGCTACCCACTCATCCACCGTGCGGCATATTACCCATTATACTAGACATAATAACAGGAAATAAGACATATTAGACATAAAACATAGACTCATACGTTAGCATTGGGAGAGTTTTCTAGACAGCGTACTTCCTGCGGTGACTATTGCCTCATCAATGTAACATTACTGACAACTAGGGACCAGTATTGTATACTACACTGCGTCACGTTTTTTTAAATGTGAATGTCTTTTATCCTAAATGTTTACTTGTATTTTAATTCATTTGGCCATTTTGGTTGATTAAATTATAGCAATAATGTAATAATCTACAATAGTCAACCAAGAAACAGCAATCATTTATAAATAAATTAATTAAAAAAAAATCCATGATAGAGTGAAGCCATGAAATTCTAATAGGGAAGTTGCCAGGTTTGACTGTACACACACTAAAACTACGACTGCACCGTAAACAGCCAACAAACAAGGCTGAATTGGTGTAGTAGTGTTTTTCTAGCTGAATTATGCTATAGCAAAATCACAAAGCTGGACCTTTTGACGTTGTCTCGATTCATTTAAAGGTATCCTGCCAGACTTGATGTGCAATTCTCCACCAAAACACAAGGGGCTCTGACTCGCGCATCTGCAACCACTGTGGAACACAAACATAAACAAGATGGCAACCACAGTCTTAGCACATACACAGCAATGGACAGCCCGTAGTTGGCGGAAGAAGAAAAGTTGAGCCAAACGATTTGTGAGGTCTGATTTTTTCGGGGAGGCATGCTTGTCATGTATTACTCATACTCAAGCATATTGCTTTGAGAAGCCAAAACCCTTTACTCAAGTAGCCCTAGCAACTAACCAGATCTACGTTCTTCATCACCGAAATCCGACCCGAACAAGATTCATGGGACCAGTTGAGGATTAAGTCACGGTGGATGTTCTACACTAATGATGGAAATGACATACAACTTCAACTATTCCTTTAACTTTTAACTACAAAAATATTTTATTTAAAAAATAAAAAAATAAACCTACTGACTTATTTACATAAAGATGTACGTAAATTCGCTTATTACAGTCAGATCTGGAACCATTAACCGCTATAGATGAGGGATTACTGTAATTACTGTAATATTTTTCTTATTGCTATGATGAACTGGAATAAAACAGAAACACCAAACGATGGACTTTTTGGATTGAATCTTGCAAGATTGCTAAGGAATTCTTTCTGCTGACTAAACATTTACACATACTGTAAAAATCATCAACTCACCAATCATGCTTGACCCATGACACAAACCTGTTACTGATTACCATCGGTGAATATGGTATAGCTATATCTGTAACATAAATATCATTTTTTGGCAGGGCAGAATACATTTTGATGGACACAAGCCCTCTGGGCCGTTTCAACCAGATTTCACTAGCACACACTTAGACTGCTCTACAGGAGATCACATGTGACATCACTTCATCATACAACACTCTTATGGCTTATTTCAATTAAATTAAATTAAACATCTAAACTACAGAAACAAGTGTAAAGTTATTTAAAGCTGCAATGAAGTATGCTGTTCAGAAAAAAAACAAGGAACTACTAACGTTTGAATCTATGTTATCTTCTTTATGTCTAACATGTATTTTATTTTATTTCCTATTTTCTCCAATTACATCTACTATACTGGGTAATACAAATGTAAAGGTGATGTCCTGAGGGCTCTAATAATGTTTAAAAAAATATTTAGAATATTGTAAACAGTTTTGCTATGATATAACTACAAAAATATTCCATTTATTAATAATGAAATCGACTTTATGGAAATTCATTATTTGCTGTTGGGTCTGGAACCAATTAACTGCGATGAATGAGGGATGACTGCATTGGTCGATATTATTGGACATCCCTAAAGCAAACTAGCAGGTGGCACCAAGCGAATTTCAGACTCTGAGCTTGTCTTACTGTCACTCACACTAAGGAGTCACCTGAATAGATGCTGCTGAGACACAGGACCAGCTGGGGAAAAAGTGGAGAGTTAGCAAACAACAGAGGAGGAGTTATGATGTTATTGTTGAGATGACACTGATCAGTGATGCAAAGTTATCAAACAAGTGTTGAGCCGCTAAGAAATATGATATATCCTTTTGAATTGTTATCTATGAGTTATCACTGATTTTAAAAGCACAAACAAAAAAAGTGTAAAATTTTGCCCTAAAAATAATTGATTTAGAGGGGTTAGCTTCTATTTATCAATATGGCGTTTCTACTCTTTTTATGTATTACAAGAAATACACTCCCAAATGTAGACATCGTATGCCATCGGAGCTGCCTGCTTATCTAGTGTCCATCAAGTATAAGAATGTAGCCACATGCAAGTATTGTGCTGATAAAATATTTTCTTGGATGGAACTTTTTCTGTTGTTGTTTTTCATTTATGTGAATTGACTCTGCATGTAAGTCTTTTTTGGGTATCATTTTGTCCTTGGGGAAATGAGAATGGGAAAACGGGGAAAACACAGGACGGAACTTTTGTATTCATGTGCACTTGCAGGAAATACGTTTTTTTAAAAAGACTTTCATGGTAAAAGAATGTGATTCATTTTTGGGTACTTCTGCATTGTCTAGATGGGGTCAAGGCTGTCTGCAAGCTGTTGTGCCCCCCCTTCTAAACCCTGATGGCCATGTTTTCTACAACTATTGAAGATGCATCAGAGGCAGGGAAATTTATTGAAAAAAGGCGGCTATCATTTATTATTCAAATGAAATGAGGTCCAGCAGATGGTGGGACAACAGTGGCCATGGGCTTTGCGGCTTCTGTTCTATACCTCTGTGATTCCTCTAAGCCCGTGACCAAATAAAAGTTCAAAGGAAATTAGTGGCAGCACCTAATTTGCATATTTCCAATGAGCAACAGTAGAAACAGAATCAGAGGAGTCGTGGGAGGAAGGGGAGTTGGGTTGAGCGAGTGCTGGTGGTCAGGACGGTTTGTTGTTCTCATTCATACAGGAGATAATCGATGCATGCTGTGTACACACAATGCTACTTTTAAGGAAAGCAAAACAAAACAAACAAGAAGCGACCATTTGGAAGTCATTCTTGCATGAGACGCCATTTACACAAGACCGTTTGTTTACAACTACACTCTAGAGCCTGGAAACATTCTTACGCCCTGTCTACATGGGAACACTCCAGGTGTTTTTTTTTTTTTTTGGAGGGTTGAAAAAAAATGCATCCGCACAGTATCAGACCAGTAAATAGTCGTGTCCGCACGAGGTGAAAACTAATACATAAGGCACAACACATGTGGCACTATAAGTGGGCTTCTCAAATAGTAGGACGGGCCCCCCTGGGGGTGCGCGGTGAACCGTCAGGGAGAGCACGAGAGGCTGGGAGTACTTTCATTGTTACTGCAGACCTGCCAACATGTACACATTTATTGTATTCAACAAGCAATCTGACTCTTGAATATGCTTGTATGCTTCTCAACTTGCCATTTTGTTGCACTTTCCTGGTTTCAGTTTCAAATTCAGTCTCTGAATCAGTTTCTCAATAGTACTTGAAATTGGGGGGGCGTCTGTCTCCTGTATCTGCCTAACCCCCCCCCACACACCCCGTTGCGGGTATGCTGGAGCCTATCTCAGCTGACTTGGGGCGGGAGGCGGGGTACACCCTGGACTGATTGCCAGTCAATCGCAGCGCAGACAAACAAACATTCACACTCACATTCACACTCCAATGGACAATTTAGAGTCGCCAATTAACCTAACATGCATGTTTTTGGAATGTGGGAGGAAACCGGAGTACCCGGAGAAAACCCACGCACGCACGGGGAGAACATGCAAACTCCCCACAGAGATGCCCAATAGAGATTCTAACCCTGAACCTCCTGACCGCGAGGCCAATGAGCTACCCACTCAGCTTGTGGCAACAAAAGGAGGTATTATAAGATTTTTTTTGCCCAATGAAATCCGTTTTTTTTTTTTTACATTTCACACTTATTTTTACGACGGCGTATTAGGGCCACATTAAAGAAAAAACCAAAAAAACGTAAGATTCCCAAATTAAAAGTCGTAAATTTACGAGATTTGAAGAATTTACGCGTTTTAAAGTTGTAATTTAACCTTTGACCCAGGTCAGGAGTCACACACTGGCTTCAGACGATCTTTTATTTATAACAGGACAGCAAAACAGAGCAGTTGGCCACAACCAGGTTAACATGGGCTAGCTTCCTCTCACCGCTACACTCTAATACCATGCCCCTTCACGTTCGGATCCCGGTTTCATAGCGAGCACAAATGGAAGGAAGCTAGCGGAAGCGGAACTAAAAGGAAGTTCCAGCCAACTTTTGCTGGTGTTTATCGTCATTTCAACATTGAAGCAAGCGCTTTAGTGTTTGCAAGGAGATTTGGCCGTTTGTCGGGTATGTAATTCCACACACAAAGGATTCTTCTCCTTAGGATGACAGCCAATTTCCACAGGATTCCCCTTTTAACAGTAAATTTCGTTTTATTGGCCAATTCCGCGATTCCGTCCACAATTCCGTTAAAGCGGGAAATCATAGGGCCCTAGATTTTGTCACTCTGGAAGCCATTTTAAAAAGTATGATTTCAGGACACCCTGAACGCCTTTGACATCTGCATGAAAAGCTAAATGATAAAATATTTTACCAATTTGAACTGAAAAGATTGTCGCGTGGACTGGTCCTTCAAGTGGAAGTTGTTGACAATGACAGCATTATCACTTTTGTCATTTAAAAGGACTGTATCACTGCATGGGGTCTTTCCATTATTGTACATTGTTGGACACGATAGTTATATTAGTTAGTCTTACAGTTGTTTATGTTGTTCCGTTTCAGTGGCAGATTACTATCACTGTCCTACTCCACTGACAGACTGAGATCATTCCTTACTGTGAGTCTTTTCAACACAACAGAGATAGAGTGATAAAAAAAATCACACAAAACTGGACTTATTAATTTATTATGTACTATTGCCCCACAATTTAGAAGTTTTAAGTTCTGTATTCATGTATTTATTTATTGTGTTATTTGTCTCATTTCTTATTTTTCTTTTCTTATCTCCTGTATTGCCTTAATTGTTTTACGTTGTGACGTAATTTTATGTTGTATTGTGACATTTTTGCAGAGCTGCTGGAAATATAAATTTCTCTCGGAGAATAATTATCTATCTTTCTATGATTAAACAAGCAAGTTATACAGTACATACGGCAATATGATGCACATTTAATATCTAACCAGATGAGGTTGCAATTACAGTGAAAACCTGATTTTTGTACGCCATATTTTTTGTACAATTTGACTTTCAACAGCAATTTTTGTTGATATTTCAACCGTGTTTTCGTACGCCATCTAGTTTTTTGTACACCCAAACATTGCGTCTAACAAACTAGTTTGTTTTGACCGTGTATCATTTTGCAGAATCAGGCGAAGAAAGCATTTCGCATGTTGGTGACTCAGTCCCTGTGCTTTTTTTTTAATTGACTTTGACTGCTAAAAAAAACCAAATTATTACCCCTGTATATGCTTGCTTTAATTGAGTGTTGATGTACTGTAAGTACATGGCCCAAAATTGAACCAGAATATTGAATACAATATAATATGTATTACCAGAACATTGTAGTAGGATTCCTTATTAATAAATTGCATATTTTCACTGCTAGATCATAGAAAACCTGTTTACGACCTTCCAAATACAATCTTCATCATTATTACAGCATAACATGCCCGTGTTTGAGGTTGAGGAGAGATTCACATCACAGATGCACTTCGGTCGTTTTTTTAACAAGCAGAGAGCACATATGCAGTGAACATTCATACAGGAGCTGCTGTCGGACACAGCTCACTCCAGTCACTTTCCACACAGCTAACAATACACCTAACACAGTCAACTCTAACTAGCTGACACACACGTCACTTACCAGGCCATGTCAACCACAAAAAAGCAATAATTTATTACTTTCTTTTGTAAAACCGTGATAGAGTGAAGCCATGAAATTCAAACAGCAAAGTGGCAAGGGACGACTGTATATATTTTTTTGTTTTTAATGTAGTCTTGACCCTCCTGTGTAATGTTTTGATGTTTAAATTAGAATCAACAAGCACACGCCTCCCGGGCTCCAAAGGATACCCCTGCTTTTGTCACATACTGTATAAGCACATAAATACTTTCTGTTGATTTTTACGTCATTTAAATATATATGTCACTAAAAGTGCCACTACATGTTCAAACATAAAAATTGGATCGATCTCGGCCAAGAAGCATGTTACCCTTATCTAAAAAAAAAGACATAAAAACTTGAGTTTGAAATCTTTTTTTCTTAGTCCTACATCCTCGACACAATGGTCCAAAAACGTCCTTGCAGTGTGTCATTATGCAGTGTAGTCATGTCATGCCATTTGCGCGCTGCCTTCCTGCAAAACACTGCCATGTGTGTGGTGAGCAAATCTGGGCTTGTAAAAAAAAAGTAAGAAGCAGAAAACTCTCAAGCAAGCTTCCCTTCACCTCAACACCTGTCAATGGGATCATGCAAGTGTCAGCTCGTGACCATGTGCACCCAATACTATACTTGGCCACACCCACCCACCTCCACCTTATTGAACTATTCATTCCCATGAGTGAGGCGGCAGGTCAAATTTTTAAAAATGCCGCTATGAGATGCTCCCTGAGCTTTTGTGCTTGAACAAATGCAATTTGAGGGAGTCTTTCTGAAGTTCCCTGTGGTGCTGTTTTGACGCACCGCAACAGGCCACAAATCTGGCAGCAGCCACTTGAGCACTTGAAAAAAAATACAGTTTAGAGGGAACACCACCCAAAGAATTTGGTCAAAGCTGGAATGCAGTAAAAAGTGGCCCACTTCACGCAAATGTGGCACAATTCTATGAAGGGGCTTTTAGGAACAAATGGATCCCAAACTTTCATGTATGGGATGTTAAGAAAGGAGCGGCGACATCCTGCCACAGAGTTTTGGTTATCGCATAACATCGGAATGTTCTGTCTGTGAAGTGGAAAAACAATCTGCAGCCTATTAGATCATGCATTCTGTGACAAAGCAGACATCTTTTCGCGTGCTGCTTTCTTTGCATATGAATAAAGTTCGTGACATAACATAAAGAGACATTTCACGGCAACCTTTCTGCAGTGTCACTTTGAACTCATAGAAGCGCTTTGCAGTGTCACCTTGTAAATTCTTTGCTCTTTCTGTTAATGGGCTTAAGTGCTTTGAGAAGGCAGAAAGAACAAGACCACCATGTGTTTAGAGCATACCTTTCCTGGCAACAGGGTCCTACTATTCTGTTTTTCCCCTTCTTCCTCTTTCCTACAATACACGTACTCGTTGGTGCCCAGAATAGAAGCGGCACATAGGCCTGGTGGCCCACCCTGGGATGCGGCTGGTATAGGACCACCCCAGCAGTCTGCTAAAACTAAAACACAGCACCCATTTACGACCGTTGCATTGTTGACAAGAGAGACAAGTGGTCAAGTAGAGTGGGCCTGTTACTTTGCTTCCTTACATCATAACTGCAGGTACACCTGCACAATCTCATGAGGTCCAAAACAACACCTGTCGCTAATGATGCCCTTACAAAGATAAATTGCACAATATGTGTTGAATTGTACTGAATCATACTGACAGCGGCCTGTAATTTTTATGACATAGCAGCTATAGTTGAAATGCAAAATATTTGACTCCTTGCTCAGTATGTAGTAGTCATGAAGGAAAGACCTCCTTCCTCCTAGACCCGATGTCCCTCTAGTTAGATGAGACTGCCTTGTGTACACACAAGGGCTAAACTGTCTTCACGGGGGAGATAAAAAAGAACGCTTTGCTACACATGTTAAAATAAAACCTAGTGCTCTGCAAACTATCATTCAGTCAAATGTAAGTTTGATCATTTTGTTTTTCTTTAGCTAATAGGCTAATAGGGTTGGGCATCTCTGTGTGGAGTTTGCATGTTCTCCCCGTGCGTGCGTGAGTTTTCTCCGGGTACTCCGGTTTCCTCCCACATTCCAAAAACATGCATGTTAGTTTAATTGGCGACTCAAAATTGTCCATTGAAGTGTGAATGTGAGTGTGAATGTTTGTCTATATGTGCCCTGCGATTGACTGGCGACCAGTCCAGGGTGTACCCCGCCTCCCGCCCAAAGTCAGCTGGGATAGGCTCCAGCATACCCGCGACCCTAATGAGAATAAGCGGCATAGAAAATGGATGGATGGATCTTCTTGGAAGACCCAGTGAAAACTTAAACTTAGACTGACAACAGACTTATTGATTTTCTTTTTACTTGCACAATGTTTCCTGTACTAAACCGCCCCGCAACATTATGCTCACACTACCATGCTTTGCTGGTATCACTGGTATCACATATCACTGATGAATGGTTTACTATTTTAACGTTGGGTATGAATGGTTATTGCCAACATTTATCCCTTTTTGGAGAAATGTTGAAAGGTTCCTCACGGGCTAATACTTTTTATTTCAACTCCACAGTATCTATTATGTTGGACAAGTGCAGAGTTACCGTGTACAGTCAACTGTTTTTGAACGGCTCTGTTTTTGAATGATTTGGTTTACAATACAAGTGTATTCATTTGTTCTCTTGGGTGCTTCCAGTATGCCTGTGTATGTTCAATTTTTTGTCCTGGAAGACTTGTTGTTGTAAAAGGAACCATGAATTCTGCTATCTACCAAAAATCCCGGAGGAGAATGTCCGGCCATCTGTTTGTGACCTCAAGCTGAAACAAACTTGAGTTCTGCAGCAAGACAATGAACCAAAACACACCAGGGAGTCTGTTATGTTCTGTGTGCTACCTAAGTGCTGAGTAGAAGCCGGCCAAGGAGACACACCTGTGGCAGATTGGCAATTGGACCTATTTATGCCAGCTGTCACGGAGAAAGCTTTCAGAGTTGTTCCAATGCATGTTCGTGCTTCATGTTGCCTGTCTCCAAGATTTCTTGTGCAAACGTCTTATAGCAGTTTTCCGAACCTTCTTAGGCAAGTAACCATTGTTCTGCTTTACTCTGATGTCCTCCCATGTCCTGTTTTTTGGCTTAAAGCTTTCTTGCTTTTTTGTTGCTGTACTAGCATTTACTATTATAATTACTAGTATACTTTCAAGCCTTGGTGCTTCACCCTTACTTTTCCGTATTAGTATTTTGCTACACCATTTTGCTAGAGTTTTACCCTTTTTATCATTTTCAATTTATGGACTTAATTGTGTTTGTGCTTTTTTTCTAGCCACAGTGCTATGCTTTATGTTGGATTTTTTTTGTGTTTGGGACCCTAATACAGACCTTGCTGCACTCACCACTGCCTTGCATCTTGGGTACCTATCGACACCAAAATGTAACAAAGTCCACCTCTGACTGGCTGAAGGAAAAACAAAATGGAATGGCCTAGTCGAAGTCTTGACCTGAATCCTACTGAGATGCTGTGGCATAACTGTAAAAAGGCTGTTCATGCTCAAAACCCTCCAAGATGGTTGACCTACAACAATTTTGCAAAGATGCATGGGCCAAATTTCCTCCACTTTGCTGTAAGAGACTCATTGCAAGTTAACACTTGACTGCAGTTGTTAGTACGAGTGGCCCAACCAGTTATTAGGTTTAGGGGGCAATCATGTTTTCACACAGGGCCATGTAGGTTTGGATTTTTTTCCCTCCCTTTTAAAAACTGCATTT
The DNA here is from genome assembly GCA_024372805.1 of Oostethus manadensis. Taxonomy (NCBI): domain Eukaryota; kingdom Metazoa; phylum Chordata; class Actinopteri; order Syngnathiformes; family Syngnathidae; genus Oostethus; species Oostethus manadensis. The sequence goes on along the minus strand of QODF01000132.1, from coordinate 1,377,930 downwards.
TATGTTCAGTTGTCTTGTCATAGACTGGTATTAAAATTTGTTAAATGCTCTGAGACCTTTGTGACAAATGTGCAAAAAATAAATCAGTGAGGGGGTAAACTTTTTCTACACAATTGTGGAACAATATGGGTGTCATATATGGGGGAGCCAGGCACAAAATCGGGAATGCCTCCCTATCTTCAAATGGAGGGTTTTTGAGCTTTGCTAGAGTGACAGCAGGGAGATGGGGATTGGGGGCAGCAGGGAGGCATTGGAGAGCATTTGAGCCCCCATCTACCTTCTCCTCTTGTTCCTTCCCCCTCAGTTTTTAACCAGCCTTTCCACCAGCAGCCAGCCATGCAGTGTGCATGCTAGGCAAGCCAAAATAGATAATGAAGAATGTCAGGCTAGAAGGAGAAAATCACCTCTACCGAGACCAAGCTGTTCCAGAGGACTGGCTTACATTCCGCTGCAACTCTGACTGATTTATTGCCGCCTTTAACACACACAAGAAGAAATCTCCACAGCTGCTTAATGCCAACTGGTTCTGACTCCTGATGATGAACGCTGCTCCTCCTTGTCAATGTTGTTTTATTCTTCTCTGACAAAGATGGCTCTTTCTTTTAACATGTGCACATTTCTTATTTAAGTCAGCTCCATAAGAAGTTGTGCTGATCTTCCTTGTGTGTGTTAGCACATTTCCTGCCCAGTTGAAGCTGCTGCAGATGTCCGCCCGTGTTGGGGCAGTGCTCATCAACAGTAGATCCGGGGTCCATGCAAACCCAATTAAGAGTCAATTTGAGCTCATGTCAGACAGCCTGGCGCCTGGAGAGGGATAAATGCTTTTAATACGAGTGTCATATCATTGTCTCACCGCCTTGTATTGTCTCACATGAACCATGCCTCAATGCACTCACGGCTGCATGTGTGCGGGATGGTACAGCTCACATGTGAGCTGAGCATAAATAATGAAATATGCTGGGACAATCAGATTTTGACAGAGGGCTTTCTCTTTAAATTCCTCATGCTGTTAAGTGTCATTTCAGTCCAATGTGAGCTCATAAAATGTGGTTTGAAGGCAAATAGAATTGACCTGGATTGTTTTAGTTAGTCTTTACTGTAGCAAGTCTATTCTTTCTGATGTCCACAAACACATTACACAAAATGAATAGATGCATCATAACTTGACAGTTTGTTATATTTAATTAGATCACACATTTTCACCAATTAATATAAATCTACAATTAATCATGACAAATATACATGTGTTAATTAATATACTTTAGTTTTATTTCATCATTAAGAATAAGCTTTTTAACTCATTTTATAAAACAAGATTTATTGGCCGGGGTTGGAAGTGGGAAGCTTTCTTGGTTCAACCACCAATGTTGCCCGGCTGATTCAGCCAGCTCTGTGTTCTGCCTTTGGCTGTAACCAAGGTTCTGTCGAATGGGACTCGAGAGGCCTAGCTGTCTTGCTGGAAGTCTGAACTGTCAATTCAATGTCCAGAACTAAGGCTGTCAATCAATAACATTTATTAATTGTGATCAATTGAATTTTGTTCATAGTTGACTCATATATAATCACATAAATAAATATGTTATCTATAAGAAGTATGGGTGTTATTTATTTTGGTAAATGATTAAATATGTCAGCAACAGACTAGCTTGTAACTTTGGGATTAATAAAGCACTACCTAACCTTAGTGGCTTGCTAAAGAAAATACATGTGAAGATGATGGAATGGGCAAGTACAGTAGTGTTCAAAATAATAGCAGTCCAATGTTACTAACCTGATTAATTACTGTTGTTAGCATATTTTTATTGCTACATGTCAAACAAGTTACCAATAGGTGCAGTAGATTCTCAAAAAACAAACAAGATCCAGCATTCATGATATGCACGCTCTTAAGGCTGTGCAATTGAGCAGTTAGTTGAAAGGGTGTTTTTTTAAAAAAAATAGCAGTGTGGCATTCAATCAGTGATCAGTAATCAATGTGTGAAAGAAAAAAGATGTGAATCAGGTGACCCTTATTTAAGGATGAAACCAGCTTTTATTGAACAATATGGGTCGGTCAAGACATTGTTCAGAAGAACAGTGTACTTTGATAAAAAGTTGATTGGAGAGAGGAAAACTTATGAAGAGGTGCAAAACAATTTTTGGCTGTTCAACCATCCATCCATCCATTTTCCACCGCTTATCCGGGTCCGGGTCGCGGGGGCAGCTTCAGTAGTGAAGTCCAGACTTCCCGGTCCCCAGCGACCTCGTCCAGCTCCATCGGGAGGACACCAAGGCGTTCCCAGGCCAGCTGTGAGACATAGTCCCTCCAGCGTGTCCTAGGTCTTCCCGGGGGCCTTCTCCCGACTGGGCATGCCCGAAACACCTCACCAGGGAGGCGCCCGGGAGGCATCCGGACTAGATGCCCGAGCCACCTCAACTGGCTCCTCTCGATGTGAAGGAGCAGCGGCTCTACTCTGAGCTCCTCCCGGATGGCCGAGCTCCTCACCCTATCTCTTAGGGTGAGTCCAGCCACCCTACGAAGGAAACTCATTTCCGCCGCTTGTATCCGCGATCTCATTCTTTCGGTCATGACCCATAACTCATGACCATAGGTGAGGGTGGGAACGTAGATCGATCGGTAAACAGAGAGCTTTGCCTTCCGGCTCAGCTCTCTCTTCACCACGACGGTCCGGTACAGCGACCGCATTACTGCAGATGCTGCACCGATCCGTCTGTCGATCTCACGCTCCAACCTTCCCTCACTCGTGAACAAGAACCCGAGATACTTGAACTCCTCCACCTGAGGCAAGACCTCACTCCCAACCCGGAGGGTACAGTCCACCCGTTTCCGACTGAGAACCATGGCCTCGGATTTGGAGGTGCTGAGTCTCATCCCAGAAGCTTCACACTCAGCTGCAAACCGCTCCAGTAAACGCTGAAGGTCACAGCCTGATGAGGCCATAAGGACCACATCGTCTGCAAATAGCAGAGACGAGATCCTAAGGTCACCAAGCTGGACTCCCTCAACACCTTGACTGCGCCTAGAAATTCTGTCCATGAAGATTATGAACAGAATCGGTGACAAAGGGCAGCCTTGGCGGAGGCCAACGTTCACCGGAAACAAGCTCGACTTACTGCTGGCAATGCGAACCAGGCTCCTGCTTCGATTGTACAAGGACCGAATGGCACGTAGAAGCGGACCATCAATCCCGTACTCCCGGAGCACCCCCCACAGGACACCACGAGGGACACGGTCGAATGCCTTTTCCAGGTCTACAAAGCACATGTAGACTGGTTGGGCAAACTCCCACATACCCTCGAGTACCCTTGCAAGGGTGTAGAGCTGGTCCAGTGTTCCGCGACCGGGACGAAAACCACATTGCAGCTCCTCTAACCGAGGTTCGACTAACGGTCGTACCCTTCTCTCCAGCACCCTGGAGTAGACTTTCCCAGGAAGGCTGAGGAGTGTGATCCCCCTATAGTTGGAACACACCCTCCGGTCACCCTTTTTAAAAATGGGGACCACCACCCCGGTCTGCCAGTCCAGAGGTACTGTTCCTGACTTCCATGCAATGTTGTAGAGGCGTGTCAACCAACACAGTCCTCCAACATCCAGAGCCTTGAGAAATTCTGAGCGGAACTCGTCTACCCCCGGAGCCTTGCCACTGGGGAGTGATTTGACTACCCCAATTACCTCAGCCACGGTGATAGAACTGTCCACGTACGTATCCTCAGACTCTGCTTCCTCTATGGAAGGCATGTCAGTGGGATTGAGAAGGGCCTCGAAGTATTCCTTCCACCGACCAACTATATCCACAGTCGTGGTCAGCAAGCCCCCGTCCGCACTGTAAACAGTGTGAACTGGGGGCTGCTTCCCCTTTCTGAGGTGTCGGACGGTTTGCCAGAACCTCTTCGAGGCCGACCGAAAGTCGTGCTCCATAGCCTCACCGAACTCCTCCCACACCCGAGTTTTTGCCTCGACCACCGCCGAAGCCGCGTGCCGCTTGGCCTGCCGGTACCTGTCAGCTGCTTCGGGAGTCCCGCAAGCCATCCATGCTCGATAGGACTCCTTTTTCAGCTTGACAGCAGCCCTAACCCCCGGTGTCCACCATCGGGTTCGGGGCTTGCCACCACGACTGGCACCGACCACCTTGCGGCCGCAACCACAACTGGCTGCCTCAGCAATAGAGGCACGGAATACGGCCCATTCGGACTCAATATCCCGGTCCTCCCTCGAGATGCAGGCGAAGCTCTGCCGGAGATGAGAGTTGAAGACTCGACGAACGGGAGATTCTGCCAGACGTTCCCAGCACACCCTCACTACGCGTTTGGGTCTGCCAGGTCTGTCCGGCATCCTTCCCCGCCATCTAATCCAACTCATCACCAGGTGGTGGTCAGTTGACAGCTCAGCCCCTCTCTTCACCCGCGTGTCCAGAACATACGGACGCAGGTCTGATGATACGACCACAAAGTCGATCATAGACCTGCGACCTAGGGTGTCCTGGTGCCAAGTGCACTTATGGGCATCCTTATGTTCGAACATGGTGTTCGTTATGGACAAACTGTAATTCGCACAGAAGTCCAGCAACAACACACCGCACGGGTTCAGGTCAGGGAGGCCGTTCCTCCCAACCACGCCCCTCCAAGTCACACTGTCATTGCCCACATGGGCGTTGAAGTCTCCCAGTAGAACTATGGAGTCACCAGCTGGGGTGCTCTCCAGCACCCCTCTGATAGACTCCAAGAAGGCTGGGTACTCTGAACTGCCGTTCGGCGCATAGGCACAAACCACAGTCAGGACCCTTTCCCCAGCCCTAAGGCGTAGGGAAGTGACCCTCTCGTTTACTGGGGATGACTCCAACACAGAGGCACCAAGCCGGGGGGCTAACAATAAGCCCACACCAGCTCGCCGCCTCTCCCCAGCGGCAACTCCAGAGAAGAACAAGGTCCAGCCCCTCTCAAGGAGTTTGGTTCCAGAGCCTAAACTGTGGGTTGAGGTGAGTCCGACTATATCTAGTCGGAATCTCTCCGCCTCTTCCACAAGCTCGGGCTCCTTCCCCACCAGAGAAGTGACATTCCATGTCCCAAGAACCAGATTTGGCCGCCGAAGACCAGGTCGCCCGGACACCCCCCCTCGACCACTGCCCAAATCACACAGCACCGGACCCTTATGCTTGCCCCTGCAGGTGGTGGGTCTGCGTGGGGAGTTCCTGTGCGGCTTCTTTGGGCTAGGCCCGGCCAGGTCCCACGGGTGAAGACCTGACCACCAGGCGCTCGCCTGCGAGCCCCTCCCCCAGGCCTGGCTCCAGGGTGAGGCCCCAGTATCCCACGTCCCTCCTCAGGTCACTCCTCTTGTTTTTTTTCATACGGGTCTTCTGAATCACTCTTAGTCTGGCTCGTCACCTAGAACCTGTTTGCCTTGGGAGACCCTACCAGGGGCAAAAAGCCCCCGACAACATAGCTCCTAGGATCACTCGGGCAGTCAAACCCCTCCACCGTGGTAAGGTGGTGATTCACGGATGTGATTTGGCTGTTCAGCTAAAATGATTTCCAATGCCTTTTAAAATGACGAGAAAAAGCATAAACAGGTGGCAGAAAAGACAATTATCAAAAAGGGTCAGCCAATGATCAACTCCAGGAAGATCATAGACACTCTGGAATTACCTGTAAGTATTGTGATAGAAGACATCTGTGTGAAGCTAATTTATTTACAAGAATCCCCCGCAAAGTCCCTCTGTGTGCATGTGCAGAAGAGGTTACAATTTGCCAAAAAAAACAAAAGAAGTAGAGGAACATTTTGTGGGCTGATGACAGTAAAATTGTTCTTTTTGGGTCCAAACTACTCCCAATCTCTGAATTCAAGCCACAGTACACAGTGAAGACAGTGAAGCATGGTGGTGCAAGCATCATGATATGGGCATGTTTCTTTTGCTATGGTGGTGGGCCTATTTATCACATAGCAGGGATCATGGATCAGTTTGCATATGTCACAATACTTGGAGAGGTCATGTTGCCTTATGTTCATACATGCCCTTGAAATTGGTGTTTCAACAAGACAATCACCCCAAACACACTAATAAACCTGAAAAATCTTGGTTCCAAACCACTAAAATTCATGTTATGGAGTTGTCAGCCCGATCCCTGGACTTTAATCCAATCGTGAACTTGTGGGGTGACATCAAAAATGCTGTTTCTAAAGCACCCAAGAAAGGTTAGTGAATTGTGGAATGTTGTAAAGGAATTGTGGAGTGGAAAACAGCTAAAAGGTGCCACAAGTTGGTTGATTTCATGCCACACAGATGTGAAGCAGTTTTAAAAAACTGTGCTCATGCATCTAAATATTAGTTTAGTGATTCACAGGAATTATTGCCAAGTCCTGGAAACAAAAAACGTTTCCACAAAAGTCAACTGCAGACACTGCTATTTTTTTGAACACACCCTTTTGAACTAATTGCCCAATTGCACAACCTTAAGAGCGTGCATTCATGATGAATGCTGGGTCTTGTTTTCTGTGAACCCACTGCACGGACTGGTAACTTGTTTTGCCACGTAACAATAAAAAAAAAAAGGGAGCATGATACTCGAAGGAAACTGGAGCAAAACATTATAATGAGCACAAACACATCTTCAACATGACAAGTATCTTTGCGAGTAACCTGGTGAAATTGATGGCCAAGTATGTCTACGGGCTTGCGCCCAATTCAACACCTGATGTTGGACGGGAGAGAGGGAAGAATAACTCATCATCTCTGGGCCTTCCTTGAGCTGGTCGAACAAAGTTGGAAGCAAATAATACAAAAATGTCTCGGTAAGATGATAAATTAATCCTGAAGGGAAATGAAGGATATCACCCATCCACTTGATTGATCAACTCATTAATGAAAGAGTATATTCCATTATTTTTGCCCAAGTAGTGTATAGTATTCTGCAGTAAATGATATTCTTCAGACAAAAGTGGGCACGTTTGTCAGTGTATCTTTATGGCTGCTGCAATCAATATGCCTGTCCCATATATGCCCACCGGGTTGCTCACTGTTGGCTGCATTTTCAGTCAATTTCCAAGAGCAAGAGCCTGCACTTACGAGCTGCCACACGCTGTCCCTGCAAACCTGCCGCGACAGCCCTCAACGCAATACCTGTGAAGAGCTGCTATTATCATCGGCGGGTCGCTCCTGAAAGGGAGGCTGCACTGAGACGATGGCGGCGAGAAATGACCGGTGTCCCCTGAAGAGATTCAAACGTGCGTAATCCTTCACTTGACCTCTCTAGGCGAGTACAAGAGGGAGATATTGATTTAAAAATTGGGAGCACTTGATTGGATTTTGGATCCCTTTGACAGCCAATGGAAAACACATTGAATGGCCATTTTTCCAGTCTCACAAGGGCGCTGGTAATATTTTAGACGAGAATGTAAGCCGTGTGTAAAGGCTTTGATTACGGGCTGCTGACAGCACACACTAGAAAAACCATCTCGCTGGCTTCTTTTATCTTTCTGTCTGGAAAAAATATACACTTCAGTTGCATGCTACTTCTGAGACATCTATTGCAGCTTGCTTTTTTATTTTTATTTTATTTTAACTTTCCTCATGAGCTGCTTCAAAAACAAGTGTCCTCAAACCAAACTGAGAGTGGATAATATTGTCCTTTTGGCTGGATGTATTATTTATTACATCTGTGTTTGGTTTTAGGTTAGACCTCGTGGTTTGAGCTCCAGGATGCTAAAAATAGAGGCGGTCCCAGATCTCCTGCATGAATGACAGCTTTCATTTCAGTGGCATGCAAAGACCTTTCCTGAAAAGTAGTAGGCATTATTATGCCGTGTTGTTCTCTTCATAAAGTGCTCTTTAAAATGACTGTTTTCATATAAAAATGAATGTCTCACATGGTTAGTGAGCTCCAAACAAAAAAATGTATCATGTATCCATCACTGCAGACCCCTCACATCCCGGACGCAAACTGTTCAAACTCCTCCCCTCAGGTAGGCCCTACAGAGCACTGTACACTAAAACAAGCAGGAACAGAGACAGCTTATTTCCCCAGGCTGTCACTCTGATAAACACCTGAACATGTCAGTGTCTCCACAATCCCCCAACAAAAAAACACTTGAATGTAATTCCTGTTTTTCTTTAGAATTAAATACTGTTTTTGTTACAAATGCAGACAATGTCCCCGTTTATTAATCACACACCCACTTACTTTAATTACACTCTCATTACTGTCACTTTTGCATCACAGTCTTACTTTTTATTACGTTTTAATTTTTTATTTATTTGTGTGTGTCTGTGTCTGTGTGTATGTACAGTGAGAGCTAACTTAACCACGCCATATTCCTTGTTTGCATAAGCATACTTATGTTTAATAAAGCTGATTGTGATTCTGATATCTCCATGGAATCATTAGATTTGTTTTTCTTCTGCACTTCCTGCAATGTTCTGGTCTCATTCAAAAATGGAACAATGAACGTTTGTTTCCATTTATGGAAAAAAAAGTGGACTCGTTGCACACAAAGCTGTGACATAACACTCCAAGATAAACATCCACCTCTGGGGACAAAATTAAAGCAAAGTGCTTCGGTAAGCATTAATAAAGAATTGCATTGCTTTCCTTATCTGAATGTTTGTTTCAGTGTTGACTCACTTTATCACTTTCCTAGTAAATAGCAGTCAGAAAGTGACTGTGATTCTACATCTGTGTTGTCCCCAAACTTAAAGAACGTTGTTGTGTTAGATAAAAAAGACCCAATAGAGTCTGAATCCGTGTTTCTTGTCAGACTTCAACCTCTATATTCTTGATCTAACTTCTTGCACTGAAGTTTGCTGTCAACTCAAGTCTCATGAGAGTGGGGGGACAAAAAAAAGACTTACATAAAGTTCCACAGCAGAAGAGAGAACATACTGTGTTTGAACTGTGAAACCACCTCCAAACAACCTCCAAAGCAACTTTAAAACCATGAACTCAACAATTTAAACATTTAACTTTGTGTATTTTTAAGAAGATTTATTTAAGAAAACGGTCTTCAGTTATTTTTGTCCTGGATTGTGATCTGCTTTTAATTTACACTAACTCATTTTCCTTAAGCGCATCCCTATTATGCAAAAGTGACTTTTATTATGATCTAAATGGTAATTTGTGTCTACAAGTACCAAAGACAAAAAATCTACCATCTTCAGACTTGCCAACCCTGAAGAGTAGCACATGTTGTCGGTTCTACGTCTCCTTTACTTGTTTGCTCCAGTTTTCAGAGAAGAGGACCCTTGTTTTCATGATGTCATGAAGGAAAAAGCTCCTGACACTTTTTCTAGATGAGATGGATAGGCCAACTATTGGTGAGTCAGCTTCAAACTATAAGTTTGATCATTTTGTTTTACTTTAGTGAAAAGGCTACCCTAGAATGGTGTTGCTGTTCAAATGTGACTTTAATGTTAGGACTGTAGTACACATAGCTATACAAGTGGTCAGCATCAAGGCTAGATTTTGGCCAGCGCCCTTTCAATACACTGTTATGGGACCTCTGAGACTTATTTAAAACGGATGAATTGAAAACAATTATTTGTCTGCATCTTTGAGTGATTTTTTAAAAATTCGGTCTTATTTTATATTTGAGCAAATGCAAATCTCCATTTTCTTGGTGCATGCATGTTAAATAAACGAATGCCACTCGATGCTGGCTGATTGCATAGCAGAGATCTCCCTGCTGTAAACACATGATTTTAAAGATCACTTAGCTGCCACATGGTGGCTTTGATTAAGCGTAACTGGATTCAGTGAGTACCAGGAGATCTTTAATCTGTCAATCCTCAGAGGGCAATTGAGGAAAGCATGCAGACCAGTTTCCACTAGAATCTTCTCAAACAAGCCACGTTGGCTCCTTGGGGCGCACTTGTTATTCCTGCACTGGGACAAGGAGTGTGCTACAAGCCCGTACGCCAGCAACCCAACACACATCAGCTCCAAAGCAGTTGCTATCATCCTTCTGCAGGCTAATTAGTGTCTACAGGATTTTCAAACATGTATTAATGTGCCTGAAGTGTCAGTCAATTTGGTGCAGTTTAGCCTGCCGACAGAATGTGTCATGCACATGACAATGAATAGCGAACATTGGTAATATTGTACTTCTTTCATTATTACACAGAATAATAATTTTGGTTATGTTTTTTTCTTTGCATCTCACTGATAATTTTGCAATGGTCGAATATTAATAACTCAGATTCTGCATAGTAAGGAACATAAACATCTAGGAACATGCATTATTTAGAGGAGCAGATGCATTTACAGTACACAAGGATCTGATTTATGGCTACAAATCATATTCTAGTAACCCAAAGACTAAAACCCTATGCACTGCAGTGACAAGATTGATTAGTTCTGAAATAGTCTTACCATAAATGTGCTTCTCTTGTGGTTTAAATTTATAATTGCTCTTTTTCATCCCAGTAATCACCATGGCTGTAAAGATCGTGATAACACTGACCCTTTTTTTCCCACCTCAATGTTCACAAAGCTACAGTTAGCTTGGTCTAAACCAGCAATCTCCAGTGATTTTTCATGAGAGCTACTTTTACAATTTGAAAATGGCCTAGCGCTACTCATTTTTGTAAAATTTATTTCTATTCCATTCCATTCCATTTTCTTCCGCTTATCCGAGTTCGGGTCACGGGGGCAGCAGTTTCAGTAGGGAAGTCCAGACTTCCCGGTCTCCGGCGACCTCTTCCAGCTCTACCGGAAGGACACCAAGGCATTCCCAGTCCAGCTGTGAGACATAGTCCCTCCAGCGTGTCCTAGGTCTTCCCGGGGGCCTTCTCCCGACANGCCCGAAACACCTCACCAGGGAGGCGCCCGGGAGGCATCCGGACTAGATGCCCGAGCCACCTCAACTGGCTCCTCTCGATGTGAAGGAGCAGCGGCTCTACTCTGAGCTCCTCCCGGATGGCCGAGCTCCTCACCCTATCTCTTAGGGTGAGTCCAGCCACCCTACGAAGGAAACTCATTTCCGCCGCTTGTATCCGCGATCTCATTCTTTCGGTCATGACCCATAACTCATGACCATAGGTGAGGGTGGGAACGTAGATCGATCGGTAAACAGAGAGCTTTGCCTTCCGGCTCAGCTCTCTCTTCACCACGACGGTCCGGTACAGCGACCGCATTACTGCAGATGCTGCACCGATCCGTCTGTCGATCTCACGCTCCAACCTTCCCTCACTCGTGAACAAGAACCCGAGATACTTGAACTCCTCCACCTGAGGCAAGACCTCACTCCCAACCCGGAGGGTACAGTCCACCCGTTTCCGACTGAGAACCATGGCCTCGGATTTGGAGGTGCTGAGTCTCATCCCAGAAGCTTCACACTCAGCTGCAAACCGCTCCAGTAAACGCTGAAGGTCACAGCCTGATGAGGCCATAAGGACCACATCGTCTGCAAATAGCAGAGACGAGATCCTAAGGTCACCAAGCTGGACTCCCTCAACACCTTGACTGCGCCTAGAAATTCTGTCCATGAAGATAATGAACAGAATCGGTGACAAAGGGCAGCCTTGGCAGAGGCCAACGTTCATCGGAAACAAGCTCGACTTACTGCTGTCAATGCGAACCAGGCTCCTGCTTCGAGTTTACAAGGACTGATGGCACGTAGAAGCGGGCCATCAATCCCGTACTCCCGGAGCACCCCCCACAGGACACCACAAGGGACACGGTCGAATGCCTTTTCCAGGTCTACAAAGCACATGTAGACCGATTGGGCAAACTCCCACATACCCTCGAGTACCCTTGCAAGGGTGTAGAGCTGGTCCAGTGTTCCGCGACCGGGACGAAAACCACATTGCAGCTCCTGTAGCTGAGGTTCGACTAACGGTTGTAGCCTTCTCTCCAGCACCCTGGAGTAGACTTTCCCAGGAAGGCTGAGGAGTGTGATCCCCCTATAGTTGGAACACACCCTCTGGTCACCCTTTTCAAAAAAGGGGACCACCACCCTGGTCTGCCAGTCCAGAGGTACTGGCAGACAGGTAAAATTTATTTCAACACAAACAAATCAAATATTGCTGTTTTATCAAAATATTATTATCCACAACTCACATTTTGTATTTCAGAATGCATTTCTTTCTAGTGTTCTGACATTATTACCCGAAAACCTGAATGAAAAGCAAGCTAGTGGGCACCTCTTGTGGTCGTGGGGAACTATCTGGCGCCCCCGGCCACCGCAATGATGACCCCTGGTCTAAACAATAATATGGGATACTTACAGAGAATTTCCCAATGCAGATAAAATTAGCGGTATTCCTGACTGTGTGGAACAAAAGCATTTATGGAATTATCCTTTGATTTTTTTCTGCTCAATAAATGCGTCTCCTCTTATAGAATGGAAATGGCTATTGAGTTTGAAACATTTGATCATTATGAGCAAAACCGTTTAGTAATGACTTAGGACATATCCACTGCACTGCAGCAGCCCCCTGCTGTACGTGAACACTGAAACACCCCACGTTAGTCAGGAGGCTTTCACACACGAGACTGTTCAAAGGCAAACATGTTGCAAGAGACTCCACTCCTCCGAGCAGCGTCTCCCTGTGGGTTCTCTGTGGCAGACCGAAGCCACAAAAATCACCAGCGACCTAAATATGCAAAAGACGTTGTTATGATTCAGTGTAGTTTGGAATTTGAAAGATGCAAATGCTCTATTTACATACAAGTGGTTTTCAAGGATGAGTTACACACTTTATTCGCCTCTTTAAATCCATTAGCCAGCTAACGGCCAAACATCTCATAAAAGAATGCATATGAACATATCAAATAAACACATGCAGCTTCCACTCTTGCAACAGCAAACAAGTAAGTGTGATGTTTACTGTTGCTGCTTTTAATTATTGCAGAGAAAAACAGTATTACTGCAATAATGAGCAGTTAGAGGTAGTGTTATGTGTATCTGCCCCAAGTAATTAAAATATATTATGCAAGCAAAAGCAAATGTTGCATGTGGTAGCTAGGGAGTTGTTGGAGTTCCTTGGACCTGTTCGTATTTTGAATGCTGAGCACCATCACAGGTACTGTATCACAACCATGTATGTCACATTTTCACTTTTCATGCGTTCCTAATGCATTTTTATGAGCACCAAATGTGAGAAAATCATCTCCCTCCCTTTTTGCTCCACTTTTGGGAGAAGAGGCACTCAAGGGGTCGCTTCTGAAGTTCCAGATTTGCATGACGTCATGAATTTCTACAGTACAGTATCTATCCATGTAAGAGACACAACCCCCCACTCCTCAGACTTTGCTAAACATTTTAAAGGGATAGTTTGGATTGCTTGACATGAAGTTGGATGATATCCGCATCAGTAAATGCAGTGCATCAATAGTGAATTTCCCCACATTTTGTCCCGTGAGCCAAGTTCTGGTTGTTTTTTGGTGTAGTAGTTCCAGCTAGTGGTGGGGCCACTTAAGTAAAGCAAAACAGTATTCAAAAGAGTAATACATTTGCATCATGAAACGGTTTTCCATGGACCTTATCCACTCTCAGACCTCACAATTGAACCGCGCTATTTTCTTTTTATTTGTATCACTGCTCGCTGCCACATGCACATGCATTTCACAGTGTTTCAATGCACAGATGACGGGCGCTGCGATGCAAGAGAGTTAAAGTAAGCGCTAGACATGCAGACTTGTACCTGGGCTGTAGCAAGAGCATGTTTGTAAACCTCCCTATATTTTCCATTATTTTCCTGTCACAGCCATTGCTATTAGACAACTTTGGTTTCTTGCAATATTTGCTATGAAGTGGGAACCAAAGTGGGCAGGATGAAACAGCTTAATGAGAGTATTGCACACTTTATTAGAATTATGTTCCAACACGCTCAAGACAGAGGAAGAAACACGTTTTGAAGAGTTCTGTACGGTATTCAACGGTATTGTACTCGGCTATGAGGCTGTCAACAAACTATTAATGTGTTCAGCATATCACCAAATGTCATATTACCAGTAAAGCTGCTACATAACATAATATGATGACTGTTGTTTTTATTATTACTAAGCAGAGAAACCCAGACTTCCCTCTCCCTGGCCACTTCGTCCAGCTCTTCCCGGACGAAGACGTTCCCAGGCCAGCTGAGAGACATATTCTCTCCAACGTGTCCTGGGTCTTCCACGTGGCCTCCTACCGGTTGAACGTGCCCTGAACACCTCCCCAGGGAGGCGTCCGGGAGGCATCCCAACTAGATACCCAAGCCACCTCATCTGGCTCCTCTCAATGCGGAGGAGCAGCGGTTGTACTCTCTAGTCTCTCCCGGATGGCAGTGCTTCTCACTCTACTGTATCTCTAAGGGAGAGCCCAGCCACCCAGCGGAGAAAACTCATTTTTGCCGCTTGTACCCGCGATCTTGTCTTTTTGGTCACCACCCAAAGCTCATGACCATAGGTGAGGGTAGGAAATTAGATCGAACGGTAAATTGAGAGCTTTGCCTTTCAGCTCAGCTCTCTCTTCACAACGACAGACCGGTGCAGCGTCTGCATCACAGCAGACGCCGCACCAATCCGCCTGTCCATCTCGCGTTCCATCCTTCGCTCACTCGTGGCAAGACCCTGAGGTACTTAAACTCCTCCACTTGAGGCACGACCTCATCCGAAGATGGCACTGAACCCTTTTCCGAGAATCATGGACACAGACTTGGAGGTGCTGATTCTCATCCCAGCTTCTTCATACTCAGCTGTGAACAGATCCAGTGAAAGTTGAAGGTCGCAGCTCGATAAAGCCAACAGGACCACATCAGCAGCAAAGAGCAGACACCGAATCCTGCGGCCACCCAACCGAAACCCCTCAACGCCTTGGCTGCGCCTAGAATTTCTGTCCATGGAAGTAATGAACAGAATTGGTGACAAAGGGCAGCCCTGGCGGATTCCAACCCTGACTGGAAACAATGCAAACCAAACTCTGACACCGGTCATACATGGAACGAACCGCCTGGATTAGGTGGTCCGATACTATTGTGGGAGCTCTGAGACTTATTTAATGTTCTGAAATTTTAATGTAGACTTGTCAGGAATGTGTCCAAATGACAAAGCAGTGAATACTGTAAAACTGTACTTTATTTTGTACTTGCATGACATTAAACTACACTTACATGTTACCGAATCATATCTTGTTTTTACGATAAGGTGTCATAAAGCTTGTTATTTGGGGCCTGTTTTCTGTTAATCATTTCTTCCTATTTCTTTTTTGGGTTTTTATTTTTCTAGATTTAGGTTGGAAGTTGGACACGGGTGTGAATGACAAATTGCGATGAAAAAGCAAAGCCAGGCATTTTTTTGCACTGAAAAAATCTGTATTTACATACGCACTGTACTTGACCACAATGAGTAAGACACCCGTCCAGGGAGGGTTTACACTTTCAGTCATGGGTCATACATAAACATTTTTCCACTCGGGATGATGATGTGCCACTGGATCAGCATCATTGAGACTGGAAATTTAGCTTGTTTCCTCAAAAAATATGCACACATCTTTTCACTTTCCACCTGGCGAGCATGACCCAAATTTGATATCCACTCAGTAACAGAGACCACTAACCCCAGCTATGTGTTTTGGCTTATTATGTGACATTTCGTGCATTCATAGAGCCACATTTGGTGGTTAAGTATTTGTACTCAGACTGACTGCTCTTAAGCAAGTACAGCCTTAAATGTCTGAATTTGCACCACTGAGCGAGCGCTTTTATTATAGGTGCTGGGTAGCTAAAAATAGACTCGGTGTTTGGGAATAATGAAAGCTTCTCCTGCTAACGGTACGACAGATAGCGTGTTCAAAAAGGAGAAGCGGCAAGAGGCTGAACTTTGGAAACTTGAGGAGAATGTTTCTGCAAACTGGCTTCCAGCTGGGTGGATCGTTTTTTCTTTTGTAGTCTCTGACTGTTAAGACAACTTCACATGGTGTTTGGAGGCATAATGACAGAGCGCAGACAGCTCATAAAGAAATTGCATGTTACCGTGACAATTGGGATGCGCGAGCGCCCACAGATGTTACACATCACATGGGGAAAATATGTACTAAGATCCCTTTGTGTGGTGACTGAATAAAATATTTTTGATCCGGATTTTTTTGTGTGTGTGTTATGCAGTCTTCAGCTCGCATATCCTGACAAAAATAAAGGGGATCTGTTGCTGACCCTTCCCACCCTGGAAATTGACTATTTGAGCCACTCCCCTCTGGCAGAAGGTTAGGGTCCATTCGGACCAGAACCTCTCGCCACAAGAACAGTTTCTTTCCTGCTGCTGTTGCACTCATGAACACTTTATAACATTTGCACTATGGTCACTTTATAACCAGTACTATTGGCACCTTATAATACCTGCACTAAAAACACTCTCATGCCTTTACTTATCAGTGATTTCAACTTTTTACTCAGGGTTCTATGTTTAGTTAGTTCTATGTTTATTTAATACTCTACGTTTACTTAGAATTCTACTTCGCACTGAGTCGCCAAAGAAAGTTCCTAGTTCGTGAATTGTTCACTTACAATGGCAATAAAGTTTTTCTGATTCTGATTCTGAAGGCAAACATGTTGTTGTCCAGTTAGCCATTAAGATTACATCATATTTGCCCACAAATGGAATTTTAATACTACTGTTTTACAGCTTAAAGTAATGCACACTCAATTTAGAGGAGTATTTCCAGCAAAGTAACTTAATCAAATCCATCTTGCTTCACAACCATTGAAAAATATATATCCAGAATGTTCTCCTTTCTTGGGAACCACCACAGAAGGCACTGTGTGATCAGTAAACTAAACATTCCAAAGGCATTTAATCATTAAATTACAGTACTTAGTAGGGATGGGTACTGAAAATGGTACTTTTATAAGCACCCACTGATTTTTGTCAGTAGAACTGAGCACTGATTCACGCACAGGATCAAAAGTTTGGACACACCTTCTCATTCACTTGGGGACACATTCAAAGTTTTTGCAATTTTCCGGACTGAATGACTTTCATTTCTTAAAGTAATGATGGTCAAAGGTTTCTCTTTACTTAGCTCATTGGTTTATGCCATAATTTGAATTATAATGTTGGTAATGTAATCTAACATCATGTGTCAAAATATTACTGATGCCTAGTGACCAGAATACTACATCATACTTGTTTTTAAATATTTTTGACTAATAGGCCATAGGCAACCACAAATCAGCGACCATGTTACGATAGGCGGAGCTGAAGAATGAGTTGACCCCCAGGATGCAGAAACAAATGCGGGTTTGTTGATGTTTAATGAATAAAAACAGGTACTCACAAAAATGCACGGTATAACCAATTGCGACAGAGGAAAAAACTCTGTGAAGGTTTGTGAAAGTCAAGGGCAGAATACAAGAGTAAGACAATGTTACGGAACTCACCAAGCACAGGAATGTAGCAAAGGTAATGAACTAGCACCCTGGTCGTGACAGTGCTGGGCTTATAAATGCCACTCATTGGGATTGGGTTTAGCTGTGCCCAATCCCAATGAGGTGAAGTGGCTGCAGCTCTACACCAGCAAGGAGTGCAGCCTGCCAAAATAAGAGTGCAGGACAGGGAGTGACGCCTTCTGTCCTGCGGAACATTACAGATAATTTATTATTTTGGTGTGAAAAAATCTAGCATTATAGAGAGTGAGCAATAGTTAAACCGCGATATAGCCAGGAATGCACATAATGTAACACACACCACTCCTGTGTTGTTTTTTTTGTTGCAATTCATATTGTACATCGGTTTATCTGAGTCTAATCTGGGTCTGTCCGTTGCCATTTAATCAATCAATTATTTAAAGTCCAATTGAAACCATGCATCTCCAATCTTATGGTTTTTTGGTCATATTTAACCAAAAATCTGAATAAGGTATTGCTTATTTTATTTTAGAGGGAAAAAGAATTTGGAGATACTGTACGTGCATTTTTTTCCCACAAGTTGGGACTATAATGTGACATTCTTTACTGACTGTATCTGAAAATGGCATCATAGTCAGTCGTTTGGGCCACAGTTGGATTTTGAACATACAACTGTTTACAAATAAACTATAATGCAAAGAAAAACACATACAGTAATACATTAACCTTGATCTGTTTTGGGTTTTCTGGCATTCTGCTGACACAAAATTAAGAAGGGTAGCTTTGCTAACCTGGTCTCAATTTTGAACGGACTGTCTGACTTTTATAGAGTCATCCATCCCAGCTGCCATGAAGCGCGACACCCCCCCATTCACAGCTACGGACAATTTAGCGTCATCATAACCAACCATACATGTTTTTGGACTGAGGGAGAAAGTCAGAGATTGTTTTGTTTTTAGCCCGCTACCCAGAATCATCTTGCTGCGAAGCCTAACCACTCATCCACTGGGCCACATTTAGTATAACATGAGAGGCATAGAAAATGGATGGATGATTGATGCACAACACAAAAGTCTGATATTTTATACTATTTTTAACAACTTTGAATATGTCTTTGAGATCTCACAATAGTGTGTAGGAAGTATGTTGCCACAAACATTACACACACGTTTAAACAACATTGTGCTAGGTTAGCCTATTCGCTGAAAAAAGACAAAAAGATCCAACTCTCAGCTTTCATGCCTGTAGCTGACTGACAAAAAATAGGGAGAGTTTTGGGTTTTATTTTAAAATGTGTAGCACAGCCTGCTTTAAAAAAATGTTTTTTTACAGAGCTTTGTGAGCACGTTTGTGAAGTGGTGGGTGTATCTCTAGATGCCATGTCTACGACTTCCTTTTCTTCATGACGTCATAAAAAGCTGCAACTTTTGAAAAGCATTTTGAACAGCGGCGTAAACAGGGCGATGCAATATTAGATGTGTCGAGTTCGGTGCTGGCACAGGCTTTAGGGATACTGTCATCATTAAAAAGGTTCAGGCATCCTGTCATCATTCAAAAGTTGAGAATAATCGGAAACCTTTGCAAACTTACAGTAAGGAATTAAATAATTGAAAAACTAACCACTCTTCTTACAGCCAGGACTCCACTCAAGTTTGTGGACTTTGTTGGTTTGTTTGTTTTTTGTTTCAGCCTACAAGCACAGGTAGACCAGACCCCCACATAGAAAAGCCGGGTGACCAATGTTCCTGCTAATTTTTCAAGTGTCTGAGTACACACACAAACAACCTGTGCATTCCTTGGATCTCTGTGAGCGCCATCAGACGTGCACACTGTGTAGTAGCACACCTGTCGAAAACCTGAAAAACTTGAGGTAGTCCAAATTACATTATGTGGTATTTTGTACAATATATGAGTGGGTTCAAAAGGTCCCACCTTTTTTCCTTGTAGGAAACACCTAGTTTATCATTTGTCATTTATTCTCTTTTTACCATTTATTTTTATTTCCTTGTTTCGCAGCAGGCTTTCTGGCACTAATTCGTTCTGGAAATTTACTTGAACGTGATGCCACATTTGCTCTATATGTTTACTTTTTTCTAAATTAAAAACAAAAATAAAAAAATCTCAACTGAAGAAAACAACCTGTGATGGGTGTGTGTTGCGAGATTGGATCCAAATTTGCAGAGGCCATAAAAGGTATGGAACAGCACTCTTTAATAGTCCACAGGTGCACGTAACAGAAAACCACGATGCCGAGCAAACTAACGACACCTCTTAAAAAGCACAAAAATGGGTCAAAAAAGCACAAAACAGACTGCTCGGGCGAAGCTGTTTTACGTGCTGCAGGCTGGCATGGCTGGGCTGGATGGCATGGAGTGGGACCAACGACTAACTAGTAGGTTAGCGGAAAAGTACATGGCATGGAGGTTTGAGCATGACGAAAGGGAATCACTGAGTGCTATCCAGCCGCTACAAGTGAGCCTAAAATGGTCTAGGAGGTGATGGGGACCACCTGTTTACGTCAGGTAGCTCCGCCCACCTCGAGGAGCCCCGAGACCAAACAGAAACAGAGGCAGGAAATATAACCCAAAATGCGTGAGAAAAATATTAAAGAGATAATAAAAGACAAATATCACCGAGTGTGACAGAACCACCAGCATCACTCGGGCAGACTTGGTGTAACACTTCCGATATGCAATCATCACATTTGGCCATCAAAATAAAAGTTGAGTCTCTTACCCTCAATGCAATGCGTAAGCCACTCATTTAGTCCAGATTTGAACCAGATTTGGCCGCCTAAGATGCCCGCCCTCGACTGCCGGCCATATCACATGGCACCAGACCCTTATGCGTGCCCCTGCAGGTAGTGCGTCTGCAGGGGGGAGATCGGGCCCCACGAGTGAAGGTCCGATCACTAGGCGCTCGCCTACAAGCCCCTCCCCCAGGCCCGGCTCCACGGTGAGGCCCCAGTATCCCACTACTGGGCGAGTTGCGGTCTCTCCTCCTGATTTTTATCAGGGTCTTCTGAATCACTCTTTGTCTGGCCCGTCGTCTAGGACCTGTTTGCCTTGGGAGACCCTACAAGGGGCATAAGGCCCCTGACCACAGCTCCTAGGATCAAAATAAATTAGAGGAACACTTCGAAAACACATCAGATCTAAATAGGGGTAAAATGATCTTGAATATCTTTCCTGATAATAAGCAGGTGATGTATTAGTAACCCAGTCTAGGGTGTAGCCCGCCTCTCACCCAAAGCTAGCTGGGATAGGCTCCAGCATACCTGCAACCCTAACGAGGACAATCGGTATAGAAAATGAATGAATGAATGTATAAGTAACAAAATGATGCCACATATTTTTATAGAAATGAAAATGATCACCATATAGATGGGGGAATTCAAAGACACCCCAAAAATGAAAGTGAAAAAATGATGCAGCAGACTGGTTCATTTTGCCAAAATGTCATTGTAGCAACTCTAAATGATTCTCAGTAGTTTGTGTGGCCCCCATTTGCTTGTACGCATGCCTGACAATGTCGGGGCATGCTCCTAATGAGACGACGGATGGTGTCCTGTGGGATCTCCTCCCAGATCTGGACCAGGGCATCACAGAGCTCTTAAACAGTCTGAGGAGCAACCTAGCGGCACCGGATGGACCTAAACATAGTGTCTCAGAGGTGTTTTGTTGGGTTTAGGTCAGGTGAAAGTGGGGGCCAGTCAATGGCATTTTCATCCTCCAGGAATTTCCTGCCTACTCTAGCCACATGAGGTCGGGCATTGTCATGGACCAGAAGGAACCCAGGTCCCACTGCACCAGCGTCGACAATGGGTCCAAGGATTTCATCCCAATACCTAATAGCAGTCAGGGTGCCAATATCTAACCTGTAGAGGTCTGTGCGTCCTTACAGGGTATGCCTCCCTAGATCATCACTGACCCACCACCAAACCGGTCATGTCAATGGTGTTGCAGGCAGCATAACGTTTTCCATGGCATCTCCACACCCTTTCACGTCTGTCAGTGGCCTCAACTTGCAAAACCATTCCTGTTTTGGGGTCTGTCTCATTGTTGCCCCTCTGATACACCTGCTGTTGATTTCATTACCAACATAAGAGCTGAAACTGATTAACAACCCCCTCTGCTACTTAATTGACTAGATCAATATCCCAGAAGTTTGACTGTAGGTTACTATACTCTGATTAAAAAGTTCATTCATTCATTTTCCATACCACTTATCCTCATTAGGGTCGCAATTATGCTGGAGCCTATCCCAGCTGACTTTGGGCGGGAGGCGGGGTACACCCTGGACTGGTCGCCAGTCAGTCGCAGGGCACATATAGACAAACAAAGACATACAACCAGTCACACTCACTTTCATACCTATGGACAATTTAGAGTTTAGAGAATTTGATGTTGTTCCCATCATAATATTACAAAAAACTTATTAAATAAGACAAATTAGATTGCTATAATGTACGTATGCTTTACTGACGTGTTAAGATGTTTCCCGGTGGCTAGACAGTTTTACTAGCTAGGCTAGCTAGCACGCCTAATGCTATTTACAGCCATTCTCGACTTGAGCCATGGTCGTCACATTGACAGCCCAGAAATAGCAGCTTGTAAACCCAATTTTAGCTTGCAGTTTAAAGCAAACATCAGCGGAGAGACAGCTCGCATGTAAACTACTCGTTAGTTACACTCGTATGGCAACGTACCACTGCATATGATAGAACATTACCTGCACTGCTCCAGTCGACATAATCTGTGACAATTCCAATCACAGCGACAGTAGACACAAATAACTTAGGTCTTGTTGTAGTTGGTAGTTACATTCGTTGTAAATTCCCACCAGCGGGGAACGCAACTGGAGTCAATATCAACATGTGGTTAGATCAGATCCTGACTTTTAACCCTCATATGGGTTTGGCCCAAACTAGAACTACAATAACTTAGGTCTTCTTGTGAGAGCAATCTGCCAGGGCTACAAAATCAAAATACCCTGTTTTTGTCCATTTCCACTCCATATTTGTTCCTGCTGACGTCCATACACTCATCGGCGCTTCCTCAAACTATGGCGAGGGCTGAGGGTCAAACAGGACATGGGTACGTTAAATGGGGTGTACCCCGCCTTGTGCCCAGAGTCAGCTAGGATAGGCTCCAGCATAGCCCCGACCCTAATGACGATAAGCGGCATAGAAAATGAATGAATGAACTTGCTCAGTGTTGTGTTCGTTGGCATGAAACGAAGTCTGTGTTCTTCTACCACTGTAAGTAGTAACATTTGAATCTGTGTGCATATAGTATGTATGTGTGATTGGTGGAAAATCCGAGATACCACTGTAAATAGTTCAGAACACAAGCTAAACTTTTTATGAACTTAACATAATAGATATTAAAACATAGAAAATACAGTGTGGTATGTTACAGCTAAATCTTATTATCTGAAGTATTGGATAGCGCCAAGTGCCAAATTCCCCCTTGTTGTGATTCACACCAAAATAATAATCCTAAATTTTGCAATTCCAAAAGTAGGAACAAATATGAAAAGAAAAAAGATCATTATTTACACACATTATGCCCAAAATTAGCTTGAAAACAATTTAAAATATCATAAAAATGTTTCACTGCACTTAATTTTGATAAGCCTGCACCAGAATTACCTGTCTGCTTGGCTGGCATTTGCACATATGTGACCAGTTACGCAGCACGTTTTATGTTGGCTTTCACTTTGCTTCTTACTATCGGGAGAGTGAACAATAGCCCGTAAAATGTGCAGTCAATTGACGACAGCTTGTCATACGATCAGCCTATCTATGTCAGCGTCTATGTCACTTCTCAATCTCATTTCACTTTTTGTCATTTTTGTTTTCACATGCTAGCTCGTTTTTGTCCCAGGGGCGAGCTGATGGTGGCTATATTAGGTTCATGGGATACATCATTCACTGGTCAATTTACTTTTTAAAAGTTTAACTTAACAATCTTGGTTTTTTGTTATCATTGTAATACTGTACTTATGGCTTGTCTTTAAAACACTAGTTATTCAACAGAATCAAGTAGTGTCCTGCTTTAGACAGTGATGTTTTCACAGCCGTGTTAAGTCATTCACCAAAGAATTTTTGCTTCGCCTCTTACTAAGTCTTCTATTCAAACATGACGGCGTACTTAATGACAAATGAGCACAATCAGTAAAGATGTGCTTTGTCAACAAAGTACAATTTTAATGTTGGCAGTCACATAAAACATAAATAGCTCACCTCGCCTAAATCGAATAGATTATTAAATAAGCAGCATAGAAAATGGATGGATGGCTGGCTGGGAGGAATATTTTTGGAGGGTTATTGTCAATAAATTACATGTAATCAAAAGAAGAAGAGTTTAAACATGTTAAATAGCTCCTTATGGTATACATCTATTTGAATCATGTCAGTCAAGCTGAGTGATGATGACTGGAGGGAGTTGCTGCAAGTTGGATAAACTTGTGCTTTCATAACCCAAGACGGAGCTCTCTAACAAATAGATTTGATTTGATTTATATATTTTTTTCAAACAAGCAGCAAATTAAATTCAGGTTTGTGTCAAATAATACAAAATGCTGTACTTTTGTACTATCCAAAAAGCACTGTTGGACTAAATAGGTTCGGTAAAAACAGGAGGCTCAACATTTTAGACTCTTACTTTAAGTGCTCTCACAAACTCTTCCACTAGGTTAAATTAAAACCCGTTTTTTCACTATTTTCGGTTAAGCGTTTAGATTAAACACTTAGAATTAGTGTTTCATTTAATTTCTACCTCAAATGTCAAAAAGCTGGTTATATCTGAGAAAAGTGAGCCAAATATTGAAAATATAGAGCTAGAAAAAGTGTGATTGGATTTTTACATTCAGCACAACCCGGACAATCGCGGCTCTCTCTCTCTCTAACATGGCTAACAACCGGTTGGCAAAAAAGCCAAAGTACTGTAGCAACCCGGACAACTACAAAGGCAAACCATCTAGCTGGAGGAGCTGGGAACTAAATCCACCACACTTGCAGGCAGCTTAGCGCTAACATACATGCTTTTTGGACTGCGGGAGGAAGCCAGAGTTTGTTGTGTTAGCCAGCCACACAGGGAGAGCCGACCTCCACATACGTGGAAAGGCCTACACGATGACAGACAGCTAACATGATTGATGAAACCAACTACCTACTTATCCACCCATTTATCCATCTGTCAAGTTAACAGGCTGCTAACGGCTAGGTAGCTAGCTGTCAAGTTATCTTTAGCTAAGTACTGAGCTACTATTAGCACAGCTAACAGGGTAATAGTGTAATAATAGACTGACTGTTTTTTTTGGGGGGGGGTTTACTACTTTATACACGCCACCATGACATTATAAACTTAAATATGGCAAATGTTCAGCAAATGCGTACAAGAATGACTGAACCCGAATCCATTCCGCTTCCGAACGGAGCTCCACTCCGGGTTTCCCCCGCGTCCGCGCCCGTCCAGCTGCTGCAGAGCGGCGGTCGGCTCCTGGTGCTTCTGCTGCTCAGTCGTCCTCAGACTGCTTTGCACGCCGTGCGTATGCGGTTCCCGCTCAACTGAACCGTGAGAGCTCACCGAAAGATCTCAACACTATACCCGGGTTGTGAACGTCGCCTGCGGGGGCTTCACCTCCCCTCCTGACCCACTTCGGCAAGACCTTCTTGGGACTTTTCATACCACCTTTTTTTCCCACCGGCTTTCACTTTAAAACCGAACCCCATTTCTCTCTATGGGGCTATTCACTCCGATCCGGATGTACTGGGGTGAAGCGGGGTTCTGATACCTGCCGACTGTCCGCCGTGAGGGAGAACCGAACATGCAGCCGAACCGATCCCGTCTTTGTGTGACCCGCACCTCAGTTTGTGGGGGCCTCGTCTGAAGCAGAGTTGACATACACTCTCCATCCGTCTAGCACAGTGAGTAGGCTCCTTTTTGTTGAAGCATGGGTTATTGTTATTACAAGAAATATAATCATGTACAATAAATACCACAGAAGAAGAGTCTGAACATGTGAAATAGCTCTTTGGGGTACACATCTATTTGAATCACGTCAGTCAAGCTGAGTGATGATGACTGGAGGGATGCTCGTGTTCTATATTCATTTTCAATACATTCCTCATATCCACTGAAGGTCCGCTGGAGCGCATGTGTGCGCACTGGTGATGCGCGCATCTCTCCGCACACACACACGCACACGCACACCGGCAAGCAGAGCATCAGCTAAGTAGTTGGATGTCAGTTAGCGTCTCTATTTACCTCTCCATTTTGCGGCTATAAAATAAGATCATTTCAAAGAGCATGTATAATTCACAGAGCCCAGGCCAGCCAGGCGAGATGATGGTACGCTCAGACGCACACACACACACACACGCACACACACACACACGCACACACACACAGTACAGCACACCCATGCAGACAGATGCAGAGTTTTTGCAGACTGGGGAATCATATCTGCTCTTTAGGTGAGGCTTTTTAGCACAGACTTGGACAAGAAGCCCATTGCCACGGAGATCACGGCACCGCTGACATATCAAGGATAAATAACATTTAGGTACCGACAGCCTCCAATCGTGAATTGGTGCCACTGCAGCGTTATATAAGGCACGCGGACAAGTTTAGGCTTTGTGGTCCGGTTTGTGTGTGTTTTGTTCAATCCTTGCAGAAGATCATCTCAAAGGGCCAAAGGTCCTTGATATTGGGCCCTTTTTGTCCCAGAGGTGTTTGTTAGGCTATCTCCACACCAGTGCCATCCAAGCAAGACAAAAATAAGCATACATATGTTAGCTTGGTCCTTTTTGACAACTGTTGTGTGAAGTTGTTGGTGTAGCCTTTTTATTACTGAAGGAACCAAATTTGGTTGCCTTAAGAGGAAAGGGATGCTTCCATGTAGCCCATTTCACACAGAAATCCTGCAAATGTGCAGTATCAGAGCAGTATCTGTAGGTCTCATTGTCGCAATTTTCACACAGCATCACAGCAATTCAGCTATTTAGATGTTATAATTTGTCATGTTTTTCAATGGATGAGAAAAGTGAGTGTCAGGTGTTAAACGTCACTGTATGGTCCGCCCATTTTGTGACACTGGTGGCGTCCTGCCTCAGTTACAGTGTAGATACTACCTCAGAAAGTGGGAAATGGACAGGTAAGTCTTTTTTCGGGCTTGGTGGTTCCACACCAGTCTGGAAGGGACTTATAAGGCAGCAGCAGTTTCACTAAAAAAGTAAAATTTGTTGTTTGTATACCAAATTAATCATTAAAAAAATCATTACATGAAATTAATTTATTGTTGATTTTTTTCCCCATTTTTCTTGCACATATTTGGCCCAAAGTGCTTAATTTATACATTTATGCATGATGTATTGTCAAAACAGCATCTGTGCATCAACCCTTTTTTACAGTTGAATAAACAAAACTGTGCAGTTATATTGAATAAAAAGTTGCAGATTTAAGATTCAGAGGGACTAGCCCAACCCTTGACTGGTCAATTAATTGACTGGCAAAGTGTGACCGAATGCTTGCGATCCATGTGATGTATTTAACAGCTGTCACGCAGAGGGTGTTGTAAAAGGATGAGCCGTTGTTGTTTTTTGTGCTTTGCTAAGCCAGCTCGTCCATCCTTACGTCATCTGCATGTTGGTTAGATGACAAATCTGGGTGGATTTTTTAAAGTTTTTTGTTTTGGCTTGAACCAAGAGTCCTCAAATCTCGGGCGACGAAGAGGATGGTCATTCGCTTTTTTACTGCTGTTGAAAAATGCTGCGTTTCAGCTAGCAATGTGTTCTGAGGCAGTAGGAATTGAAAGCAAGAGAGCGAGAGGAGGACAAATGTTCTGTTACATTCTCAACACACACACACACACACACACATAAACAGATGCATGCACTCTCTACCTCCACGCCATCTCTCGCCCCACCCGGCATGTTGCTCGGGTCCATTTGTCTGTGTTGTCCTGGAAAGGAAGTGCCATCTCATCTCGCCTTGTGCAAATGGTTTCAATGCAAGCGAGTGTGAATTCTAGCGGCTTTTTGTAACTCGACATTTCCATATCAAAGTGTCCGCATTTCAATGGGGTGAACATGAGCTACCAGCCCCCCCACCCCCATGCCCTCCACTTCTCTCTCCTTCATCCTCTTCTTCCTCTCAAGCAGTCTTGTCCTGCTGCTGGTGGAAATTTTTTTGGAACAGCCGGCCCTGCGTTTGTTTCTGATCCTGATCCTGAGCGGCCCTAATCTAAATCACCAAAGGTCTTTTAGAGTCCTTTAGTGATGAATTCTGGCCACTTCCTCCAAACCGCTCTTAGCACTTGATCAACAGATTTGATCTTCAAGAGCATACATAAGTTGATGAAAACGTGTTTACCCACTTTGACTGGTAGTTGAGCCGCAGACGTCTAAAGGAATTTTGTCTCCTGCAAAGCATTCAAGCTTGGTGCAACGCTCTGATTGTTTGTCTGCTGCACAAATAATATTTATTTCACATTGTGTGCGCCACTGTCAGCAAAAAGACCGTGACAAGACCCCATTTGTTGGTTTTTCTTCTCCTTCTTGCCGGGGTTTTAAGGAAACATGCACACATAGGCTTTGCGCATGCTTTTATTGTCACAAGATAGATAGTTTAGTCTTTGGTCTTCCATTGTGCATTGGAAACCTTTTAATTATACATCAAACGACGGGTTTAATAAAGCTAAATGCATGCATGTGTGCTGGAGAAGTAGAGCTCAGTCTTGCCCTGTTGTTCAAAGCGTTAGGTTCTGGTTTGAATGAAAGGGTGAAAAAAGGAAGAACCTCACCTGCCATCTTCATTCACAGGGGGTGGGGTTTGACAGCTGTCTTGTCTAATTCCTCTTGATGTGCTCACAGTCAAACCTTAGACACCAAATGGACATAAAGGCAAGGAGGAGGGCTGAGATGACTGAAGGGAGACTAGACAGGACAGTTCTGTTTCGATCCAGGATTAGATACAGTGGAATCTGTAGAGTCCATTAAAGTTCCTAACAAAAAATAGCATTACTATAAAATAGCATTATGCATTAATAACTTGCGGGAGGAACATTCATGTTCATTATTTGGTATTTTGTTGATGAAAATAATGCAAGTTATGCATTGATAACTGACGGGAAGAGCATTCACATTAATTATTTGTTGGGATTTTGTTGATGAAAATATTGCAAGTTATGCATTGATAACGGGTAGGAGAATCCTTTGTAATCATTATTTGATCATTTGAGTTGGTTATTAAACTTGATAATAGGAGACTTGATCTTGATTATTATAAATATGCAAGTCACGCATTAATAGCTGGTAGGAGGAGTGACTACATCCATTATTTGATTATTTGAGTAATTTTGGTTATTACAATTATGCAAGTCGCGACCCTAATGATGATAAGAGGTATAGAAAATGAATGAATGAATTATGCGAGTTCGAGCCATCCATCCATCCATCTTCTTCCGCTTATCTAAGGTTGTGTCGCAGGGGCAGCAGCCTAAGCAGAGAAGCCCAGACTTCCCTCTCCCCGGCTCGACTACGTCCATCTCGCTCCAGCAGATCGCGGGGTGTTCCTCGGGCAGTTTAGAGAGATAGTCTTTCCAAAGTGTCCTGGGTCTTCCCTGAAGCTAGGGCCCTAGGGCATGTTGTTTTTAAGCAAGCGGTAAAACACAACACGGTGAAAATATACTCTTCCAACCCAAGTTGCACACACATCCTAGCTTCCATTCACGGAGTGTGGTTCCACCGACTTGTGCGGGTGTTTATTGGCATTTCAACATGGGAGGGGGCGGTTTAGTCTTTGTAATGACATTCCGCCGCGATTGAGCAGTCCACCGGGTAATTCCACACACAGACGTTCCTTCTCATCACAATGACGGCATTTCATTCATAGGATGTACATTTCCTGCGAGATTCTGCGTTTTAACAGTAAATTCCATTTTCATTGGCAAATTCTTTTATTGGCAAATTTTCCCTCCATGAAGCCGGACGTGCCCTGAACACCTCTCCAGGGAGGCGTCCAGGAGGCATTCTGACCAGATGCCCGAGCCACCTCACCTGACTCCTCTCAATGCAGAACAGCGCCGGTTCTACTCTGAGTTTCTCTGAATGACAGTGCTTTTTACCCCATCTCTAACGTAGCCCTGCCACCCTACGGGGAAACTCATTTTGGCCGCTTGTACCCGTGATCTTGTCCTTTTGGTCACTACGATTATGCAAGTTATACCTGACTAATTGGATGGAGGACTGGTTGCGTTAATTATACAACATATAAAGATTGAGCAACATTTAGAAGAATAAGACCTGAGAGAAAATATGTTTCTGAGTGGCAGTGGTTGTAAATGATGCGAGTGGTGGGAAAAGTGACCAAATTAATTGTTTGATAATTAAGTTGTCACGATGCGGGTGTTGTTCCCGTGACAGTTTTGGTTTTGTTTCGATTTGGATTTCCTGTGTTGTGTTGTTTTCCTGGTTTCCTTGCACTTTAGTTTTTTTTCTGATTACACGCACCTGTTCCTCGTTTGTTTGTCTGGCTATTTATGTTCAGGTGTGTGTGCCTGTCTGTGTCGGGTCATTGTCACTTGTGCCTCGCTTTCCTGTGGACCTGTTTGTGTTTTTTCGCTGCTTCGCAGCATCATCTATTAAAGACTCTTTTTTCGCACTTACCTGCCTGACGTCCTGCTCGCTTCATCCCCGGGGTCGTTTCACCATGCCGAGGCGAGCTAAACATGACATAAGTTGTCATCAGTAGTAGTCATAGTCATTTTAGTTATTCAAATCATTGAAGTTATACATTCTAAACTGGGGATAGGAGATTTTCATATCCTCCAACATTTGCTGTAGCTTTTGCTTATTTCATGATGGAAAACAACACCTCAGCCAATATGTGTGAAAACAGTTCCTCTTATAATGGAAATTGAATTAATCTATTACAGCGAACAGCAGACCTCATCAAAAAGGAAAAAAGGGCAGTTTTTAAACTAACATGGTTGTTACATGAGTGCACTCATACCCAAATATAGGGAGACAGATGACCTGGCATGAATGATTATGTGTGAGTGGAGTTAACTTGATAGATGAGTGCGTGGTGGCGCACATTTCAGCAAGAGCATACATGACACGAGAACAGGAAATCCTCTCCTGCGCTACCACCTCCTGCGCCTGAAATGACGGTTAACTTTCCCCCACTGCTTTTAAAATGGATATTTAATGATCAACAGAGCCTCAGAGCTTAAGGTCTTAAATCGGAGTGATGCACCGAGCCTCCCCCTCAGTGTTGTCAAAGGGCATACGCTTTTAAAAAGGAGGTTGTTTGGTGAGTGATGGATCATCGGAGGTCTGTTTGGGCCGTGCTTTAACCCTTTGCTATGTCCAGACCTCTCCCAGTTGGGGAGCCGTCGGCTGCGTGTGATGGATGTGGCTTGGGTCTGTAGGCTCCATCCATCAGAAGATTAGCACTGACCTGTGAGTTGTCCGAGCCGCCCTCAGTCAGCCTGTCAATGCTGCTTGGCCAACTCTTCCCTGCTATTAGCATATGAGGACGCTGCTTATGTCTAACGTGGGGGAGATAGCCAGCCAGTGTGCTTCATGTGGTGCCATCACAGGAAGTGTGTGCATGAAAGGTCGGCATGAGGTGCGTCTGACAGGTCATCTGTCTTTCTTCTGCTTTGTCTCTTCCGTCAAATTCCTAAATAATTTCATATAATTATCCAAGATATTGAGGTTTCCGTTCATGCTCTACTGCAGAGGAATGTCTCCCTGTTTGCCCTCCCCTTCCCTCTGCATTTTCGATATCATATAAAAATGTAAATCACTTGACTGATGGTATTATTTCTCATTTGATGCAGAAAAAGGGGAAGCCAAGGAAGCAGGTACACCCACGTTTTCTTTCTGCAGCAGAACACTTGATTGACAGCTGGGATTCTTCCATCAGAGGCTTCTATGTGCTTGCTAAGCAGTGTTACTCAGTCGAATTAACGACAAAAATAAATTTTCCCCATTTATAGCAGTTCATTTGCGTGACTCCATGGTTCTCCGATTGATGGCTTTTGGCCTGGGAATTGGGTTGTTTACACACTTCAGACTCGGTTTGATGAGGTCATCATATGTGCGCCAGAAAAAAGGGGGGCCATAGGCCTAATTACAGCATTTTTTCAAAATTGGTTTTCACTGTAGGGAAAAAACTCGATACTGATATGTACCAGTATTACGTTTTTATGCCAATATCGGGCCAATTGTATCGGTCATTCCTAATTCATACCCATCTAGTCAAGTCTTTGTGTCAAATGGCCATTTTAGGCACCTTTGTTGTCGCCAGCCTGGTTTTGAAGGTGAGAGGTTGTCGTCCGAGACTTTCTGTGTTCTCTGTACTGTGATTGGCAGCTGCTGTCGTATAGGATGGGAAACGCCGGGAGAAGAATATCTTGCCCGGAATGGCAAGGCTTGATTTCACGTGTCGGCGCACTCAGCCGTCATGCTCTCTCCGTCGTGTTGGCAAAGTCATCCTTTCTCAGCACCACCGGGGAGCGCCTTTCAAGTGTAATTTTGGCAGTTGCCATAAGTGAAGGCTTAAATCTAGGTTTCATCCTATAAAATATTAAGTCAACGAGCAGGGGGAAAAAACACACAAGAATATATGGAATAAGAATTTGTCTGCGCCAGCTGTGATTATTTTTTTCCATTTGAAAACTTTGCAGACTGACTGATGAGCACCATCTTGATATTTGAGTTGTGACTGAGAAAGTTATAAAAGCTAATCTCTCCCCGACGGAGATTTAATTAGGAGACTTATAATCATGCTGTCATTTACCAGCTTAGCATCCTTAAGCATGGGATGTTTTTAAGAGGATAAATAAGGAGGTTTCCTTACAGTCAAGCATAGGCTTACAGTATACTTATCTTGTAAATAATGGCTTCCTATCTATTTTATATACAGTAACACTTGTGATCACTGTATGGATTATATTATATCAGTGGCTGGCGCTGCATTTGTTACCTGGTTCATCAGTGTGGACTAGAT
Source organism: Oostethus manadensis (assembly GCA_024372805.1). Taxonomy (NCBI): domain Eukaryota; kingdom Metazoa; phylum Chordata; class Actinopteri; order Syngnathiformes; family Syngnathidae; genus Oostethus; species Oostethus manadensis. The sequence goes on along the minus strand of QODF01000132.1, from coordinate 1,345,589 downwards.
TTTTTGTTCATGGCGGGCTTTAGAATCATGGTTAGTGCAAGTAGAGATGTAATGATTACTGGTATCAATCACTGCGGCAAAAGTCCCCACAGTTAGTATTATTTTTTAAATTAAACTTTAAAGTAGAAGCAGGCATTAGTACTTTTTAAAAAATGTGATAAGCGTGACTAGCAGTTCAGAATCACCATTTACTTAACAACATTAATCAAATACATCTACCTACCAGAGATACGGTGTTCATTTCTCTTCCTCATTCAGCTGTTGTGGGCATAACTTGGCTTGCCAAACATTTTTGCTTAGATCAGGGGACTGCAACCGCGGCTAAAAAAATGTTACATACAGGGTACAGAGTTCATCCTGGATTAGTCGCCAGCCAATTGCACCTTTCGCAGTCACATTCACACTTACGGGCACTTTAGATTCTCCAGTGAACATAGCATGCATGTTTTTAGAATAATAACCACTAGCCCACCGTGTGGTCACTTTTACTGAAAAACACTGTAAAATGTAAAAACAATTAAACTCAAGTAGTGTACTGGTTCTACAATATTTCCCTCAAATGTTTGGTCAGATTCCAAATTTTACTTCTTCTCAACTTCAGATTTTTCCCTGTCCTGGCTTGTGTTGTCATTTAAAATGTACATACGCTGGTGCATAACTGCCAGTCCTGGATAGGCCTGAAGCCACACTACTTTCCCTGAGGCACTTTCACAGATGGGAGCCGGTGGGAGCTTCTCTTGAATTGGAAGGTTTGTGTCCTGTGCTGCAAAGACCTTTGTTAGGGCGTTTTAATTACATCAAAGCTGGCTGTAATTGATCCGAGCTTAGAGGGATTTCACCGTCAATTAGAGCGGACCTGGGTGTTAGTGCAGACGAGCTAACGCTTCCACCTTTGTGCCATTTTGTTGTTGTTGCGAGGTTTCTGTCTTTGCAACGTAATCGGCGGACTCCGTCATCTGGTTCCACTTTAACGTGTGTTGCCGGAGGTTGTCGTCCTCTTGCAGAGCATTCACGGCTCTGTGTTGTCACCCACAAGCTTTTTAAATTTTCATAAGGCTGTTAGATAATGCTTCCCGATGAGGGTGAATTATTGATGGCCTTGTATGAGTGGGACAGGCCAGGGCTTTTAACTCTCCGAAGCTGCTGCTGTGTCTCTTATCCTGTAACTAAGGGACACCGCACAAACACCCAAAGGAATGATGTAGTGGAGGAGAGAGGGTGAGAAAGAAAAAGCAAAGCAAAAGCAGGCAAGAGGCTGAAAATAAAGTTAAAAAAAAAAAGCATTCTTGACTTGGCAGCGCAGAAAAGCTTTACATCTGCACAACAAGCCTGCTCTGTTTTTCTAAAGCATGGACGACAAGCAGTGTGGTGGCTTTTTGTTGGTTTCACACAGGCTTCTCACTCTTTTATTTGGAGCAACAAATGTTTCTAGTTAGGGGCCTAAATTAAAACAAGATGCCCAACCTGTGAATTGTGTCATTTATTGGGTCTAGACTGAAATGTTTGCGCATTCAGGGACTTCACACTTTAAACTACTGTTTAATGCAGTTCGTTAATGACATTAAGCAAATGACTTTAAAGGTTTCCCCCCCAAAAAATGTAATTAACAGAATTACTTCTTCATAATTTTAATTATTTACATCATGTATTGACATCATGTATGTCCAATGTTCCCAAAGTGGGGTACGCCAATTGTAATAGGGGGCATATAAATTACATTAAATACAATTTGCGCCTAACACTCCCAATTACGACAGTGCAAGGAGAACGGAGCAGAATGGAGACAGCACATGATGTTGTTCATTGCTGTGTGTGCATCATCTGAACAAATAAGTACGTTTGAGGATTATTTTGTGTGTTTCATCTTGAAGATATTTTATATTGGTGTTCCAATCCCGCACGGTGCAGCGGTGAAAAGCTGTCACTGTGAGTGGCAATGCCTGCGAAAATGGGGCTTTGTGGTTGGTTGTATGTATTTTTGTACTTTGGATACTGCTTTATCATGATCATGATATGATATGATCATGAACTTTCCCCTTCAATTTGGTAAGACATTAATATGGACATTTTAACTCTAGCCATCTTGAGTACACAAAAAAGTGATCCTCCAACCCAGTCACAGGGAAGGATGCCAACATCAGACTGGAGAGAAAAGATATGTAGGATGATTACTATCTTAAGATGCAAAAAAAAAAGAATTGGGATTACCATAAAATTAATTAACCAGTTAACTCATTCATTCATTTATTTTTTATACCGCTTATCCTCATTAAGATCGCGGGTATGCTGGAGCCTATCCCAGCTGACTTTGGGCGAGAGGCGGGGTACACCCTGGACTGGCTGCCAGTCAATCGCAGGGCAGACAAACAAGCATTCACACTCACATTCATACTCTAATGGACAATTTAAAGTCTCCAATTAACTTAACATGCATGTTTTTGGAATGTGGGAGGAAACCGGAGTACCCGGGGAAAACCCACACACGCACGGGGAGAACATGCAAACTCCCCACAGAGATGCCCAACTGAGATTCGAACCCAGAACCTCCTGACTGTGTGGCCAATGTGCTACCCACACTCATCCACCGTGCGGCCCATAACCAATTAACTATGTTCAATATTTCCAAAAGATATGAAGGATGATACTTATTTATCGATACGTATATGATATCTTCTCATGAAACATGATCAAAATGTGACCATGCAAAATAGGAAATAAAATTTAAAAAAATACTAGGGGTGTCCGATAATATAGGTCGGCCGATATTATCGGTCCAATATTAGCATAATTTGTGATATCGGAAAGAATCGTTATCGTTGTTTTTTACAATAATGAAAGTCCGATAATGCCTGGGGTTTTCCCCAAATACTGAATACTACCGGAATCGCTTGCGAGGTCCTGAGACATTTACCGGCGCGGTACATGGCTTCAAGTCTGAAGGGGTACACAACTGTAAAAAGTTTGGGAACCACTGATGTATGTCAAATGATTTGGAATAACATTTGTAGCGGTGCGTGCCGTTTTTATTAGATGTTTTATGAGATGAAGGCTAAGGTCTGTGCTTGTGACTGGAAATTCTCTTCCAAAACGCTAGGGAGCAGGGTTTCCTTGAGAGCGAGCAACCGTAACTCTCGTTCACTAGCTATTTAGCTTCCTGTGTGTAGTAAAAGTGAACGATGACGATGATTCATACATATATCAGTACATAATAACGGCACACATTTTATTGTCGGTAATGGTAACTGTGTTGTCATGTTTGGAATAGCCTGTTGTAAAGCACACGTGTCAAACAAGTGTTCATAGCATGTTGAAGTTACGATTGCCCCCAGAGGCGATTATAACTTTATGCGCTTTCACACTGCCTGTAACATTTTTTGTGAATTTTTTTCTGTGAGTGAAACTGAAAAGGGAAAACGAGTTGATCTGGCAAACTGCAAGGCGGTAACAAAGGTGGGACCCCACCTGTGTGAAAGGGTATTCAGCAATGCACATTGCACTCTTTTCTTATCCCTGTTGTGTTGTAAGCAATTGTTGCTGTCCTGCACATATTTAATACATATGTGCAACCAAAAGCTGCTGCTTAAGTCCTCACATACTTTATTTTTATGACTGTGGAAGGCTGTGTTACTGGGTTCTGCATGAAAGAGACAGGCGGTATTAATGCCTGATCTATCTGTTATCGCTTTGATGTGTCAAACAGGTCATTTTGGCACGTTGAAACAAGATAAACGAGTCAGACTTGTTGTATTTCCCTTTGATAATGCAGCAGATTAGTTGTGTTTCCAGAGAAACAAGAGTCTTTGTGAGAATGAATAGCACATCAACGTCCAGGCCATCAGCATGTGTTTGGCTGCATATTAATCCCATTTATCATTTCTTCAATACAGCCAAAATGTAGAGGCGGAACATGGCGAAAATTGCATTAGATGCTCCTTTTGATACATTTTTTTTAAAAAGACCATAATGCAAATACAGATTGGTCACATGAATTCAACTCTATTAAATTCTAACAAACCACTATAAACATAGACAAATATAATTACACGGCACATTTGGATGATGGGGTAATTTGTTGCAATTTAATACAGCCCAAAATGATTGAGCCTCAGCAGTGAGCTCATCCATGCCTTCTAATTAAGAGCTAGTGAGATTAAACGTGTAAAACCCCTGCAAAACTTACAACAACCTAATTAAATTTTATTGTAATGATTTGAATACTATGTTTTTACTTTATATATTGTTTTTACATTTACAATACCCCCAAAATGGATATTTATTAATATAATTAAACGGCAAGTTTTTAGAAAAAAAGCTTAAATTGTGTGTTTGTTAATTATTTTTAAGTAATGAATGTATTTATTTAGATTGTTTTCATTCAGTTAAAAAAGCACCAATTTAATTCCAAAATAAAGTCTCTTTTATGAAGACACTTTTAATGAAAAAGAGCAAGACAATGTTAAACACAAACATGAAAAATATATTTATTTTTGTATTTTATACACACCGAGCTATTAAAGCACTGAATAGACTAGAATTTTAAACAGCTCTGTTTACCTTGCGATAAAAGATTGTTTTTCCATCTCCTTGAAAAATGTATTGTTGTCCTCTAATAACATTTACAACTGATGCTGTAGGACCACCGTGTTTGTTGAGGATTGGTAAAGGTAAAGTCCTGTGTAACTTGATGTAATGAACAAAAGGGAAACAATAAATTATTAGTCGTCTGTCAATGCATTGTGGCCGAGCCTTAAAAACACAAAATGATTTCATGTCCTTAAAAACACAAGCCTTAAAAACACGATGGAGGATCCATAATACCATTGGGCGCATCCTGCGGGATTCATTAGGGCCGATGATTGCTCCGCATTGTTGTGTAATGACCATGGAGATATGAGGCAATTTTACATGCTTACAATAGCAGTGCGCTACGCAGTGCTCTGGTGTCGTGAATTAAATCAAATTCTGAGTGTTTTGGAATTGGATCAATCTTGGCCACAAGGGGAAATTTAAGAAATTCCAAAATGTTATACAGTATATATATATATATACATATATATATATATATATGTACAGTATACACACACACACACACACACACACACTAGGTTGTATATCTCCAAAGCCCCTCAAATATCCAATATTGATTTGTGCCACTGTACCTTGTGTTTAGACTTCAAACTTATTTGTGCGTTGATTTTGACGGAATGCCTCAGCGCTGCTAATTAGCTGGAATAAGGTGAGTGGAAGCACTGAGGATGCTTAATGCGCACCACACCACACAAAGACACTCAATAAGTTCTGTGAAGCTGATTGGCTTTAGCAGAAAAATGTGCCCTTGGGTGAAACTACATTTTAAAATGCACAATGAAAGAAGTCCAGGAAGGTGATGAAACTAGGCTGTAACTCTGTATGAGCGCTGAAGTCACCATTTTATCCTAAAGTAAGTTGTGCAAGCCGTCAGTCATAGTTTATTGAAATAAGCATAAAATAAAATGTGGGTGAAATTTTCAGAGTTTATTTCATACATTTTCAGAAATGTTCAGTGTTTATTACAAGTCTTGACAAATAAAATATAATTGAAAGAGAATAAGTTATAATGAATAATATCGTAATATACTGAGGAAAGATCACACCATTTTAGTGGCATAAATAATGTAATAATAAAGAAAGAAAATTTCCAAAGAAAACAACAAATAAAGTTGTATTTTTTAAATTAGGTTTTGAAAAAAGTAAACATACTATGGAAATAAAGTCATATTTACGAGAACATTTACAAGAAGAAGAAAGAAATAGATTAAAAAAAACAACAGCTGAATTAAAAAAATAAACAAGGGATGTCCGATATAGGTTTTTTTACCCTGATAAGCCAAGATTGTCCAATTTCAATTTCCGATTCCAATATCAACTGATACTGATAAAGTATGTATAATGTCACATATGTCCTGTAGTGGAACTAACACATATCTGTTGTGAAGCGGAATTGGAGTAAATAAGTAAACATCTGAGAAATACTTTTGGGCATGGCAAATATCGGTGGGCCGCTATTATCTGACATAACTAAAAACAGCTGTAATTTGATGAGAATAAAGTCAAATATCAAGGGAAAAAAAGTAATTCCAACAGGAAGAAAGGTTACAATTTTACAAGAATAATCTTGTCTTGGATAAATGATGTCATCAAGAGTAATCATAAGAGTTTAAAAAGGAAAGAAAAACATTGCAATGTTATGAAAAAGAAACAAGACAAAATTAAGTTGATTTTTTTTTGCAAAACTAGGTTGGTGAATAAGTTGTAATATTATAGGAATAAAGTCAAAATATTATGGGAATAAAGTAACAGTATTAAGACAAGAAAAGTAACAAAGATTATTTAAATAAAGTTCCAAATGGTAAAATAAAATAAAAAAACATCAACACCAAAAATGGAGGTAAAAAAGCAAAGATTGAAATTCATACCGATAACAGGCTTTTTCACCTACACAAAGCTGAGACACACAAACACAAACACACAAACACGCACACACATAGCATGTGTTGGTTTCTACCATATCAAGGTAGCCATTTTTTAGTATGTGGCCCTGAATGGAAAACGTTTGGAAAGGGGTTTTCAAGCTCTAGCTTCTCCTTGGCACTATTGTTAGTGATGACTCAATGGCACTGCACTGCATTTGTTTCTAGCGTATGTGTGTGTCTATATCGCAAAGGTAGTGACACTTTCTGTCCCTAATGTATAATGTGTGAAAATGCTTCTGTACCATACTGAATATTCCGTACCCAAAAATCTCATTATGAATACACACCTAATTTTAGGCCCTAATTGCAAATTGCAATTGGAATGAATAAGCAAGAACTCCACGTGATGTTTGTAGGATGCATTGTAGTCATTTACAACCATGTACTTGTATTTTTCAACAGCTCTCCTCTATGTCTGTGCTCATCTCTCATAAACCCTTTTTGGAATTAAGTCGTCTGTAGAAGAGGACAAAGGTTACCATCAAAAATGTTGCGAGGCCCATCTAAATCTCAGATAAAGCTCAGCTGGTCCCTCCTTAAATGACGACCTTAAGATGGATAGGTTGCAATAATATGTCATTTCCCTGGCCGTGGAGATTGAAGTCAAATGATCCAAATGCATTATCTTTTTTGGCCGCTCACTTTTTTATCTTACAAGTTTGTAAGACTACTGTGCTCTGCTAGAACAGGCGAATTCAACAAAAATTTCAAATTAATTGGTACTTTATTTTGGCATGGCTTTACTGCCATGATTTTAAACCTGGACTGGAATGGTCTGAGAGAAAATTCTTCAGCAGCTGTTGGGCAGTGAATGAAGGGGTCATGGAAGGGTGGATTGCTCATCCTGGGGCTCTGAGATTTAGTTCAGATTTGTGTAGGCATGTTTGGTCAAAAACTTTGCCCACTCATAGTGTCGTTTCACATTGCCACATTTTATGAGTACTACAGTCTCGGAGCGTATGAGACAAATGGTTTTGTGCTTCCAGAGGGAAGAATGAACATAAATGAGGCTGTACATGCTGGGTTGAAAGCTCTATTTTCACTGTCCACTTCTCTTTTTTGAGAGAACACCATGTGTATTTTTTTTACTGTTGTCTCCAGCTTGGCCTGTTAGATAAATATTTTGCTGGCCGATAATTGACAGACAAAATATTATAGATAAACAGTATTATTGTCAACATTATTTTGAGACCATTTTTTCATGAATGTTATGATAATATATGGCACATTAATGCAAGTAGACTTGCATTAAAGAGTATTTAACAGTGTAATTCCAATGTAAAATTATTTAAACAAACAACATAACAAAATAAACACACAAAAATACAAACCGCCTCCCCAATAAAACCAATAAAATTGCACTTTAATAAAAATCATAATCAATCACAATAATTGAAGTGTCACTTTTGATATTGTCTGAATATTGCAAAAAAAAAGCCAACAAAAAAACAGAGCCATAACCTGGAAATAGTACGCCTGTGAATACTCTCATTTGCCAATAGCCCATTTAGCAGAATCACCCATTTGCCTTTGCTTGCTTGTTACTGCTCTCAGCATGACAGAAGATAATTTGCATCACTCTTAACATAGTGCCACTGTTTGATGACACATAATGTAGCGTCTCGCTAGTACTAACCATGCATGCACATGGGAATTTATTGTGCTGTTCATCGATTTATTGATAATCGTGACAGGCCTATCTCCAGCTCATTCTCTGCATCACTTATCTCCTCTTTAGAGTCGCCATGTTTAGCGCCTGGAATGCACAGATCTGATCACCCAGTACCGTGAAGTCGGTCCAAATAGTAGAGCCCCGTCCAAACATAAAATACATAATAATAATAATTTTTGACTATAGGTCAAAGTTCACCAATTAGTGACCTTTGTGAGAAGGAACATGCCGATGACAAATGTTGTCCTGGGTGTGTTGCTCATCTTGTGACTTCCTTGTAAAAAATTAACAAAAGCGAGCCCACGGTGAGTAGTTTTGCGTGTGTGGAGGTGGAAAGTTGGAATGTGTGTGCTTAATGAGTGCACCGGAGAGAGTGTTAGAATTATGTGCGGAGGAGGTGTGAAATGATTTTATGATTGAAAAGAAGAATCTCTGTTTTTGTTTCCCGTGTCAGCGTTGGAGTCGCTCGGCGCGTCGGTCTCGAGTGAGCCCACTGCTTGGCCAACTGCTGCGAGGTCTGCTTATTCATGTCAGTCAGTGCCAAAAAAGAGCGGCTACCGAGTTCAGCATGACCGCCCTGAGAATGTTTGTAAACCAAACTGACATTTAAATCCGAGAAATTAAATGTTCAGCTTTTGCTTTCTGCAGACCCCATCTCCAAACCACCGTTACAAAACATGTCAAATGTCTTTATAGGGCATCGTCCTGGCAGGTGTATCTCTGAACAATCATTGGTAGAACTCAAGAGTGCTTAGAAAGAAAAAGTAAAGCAATAAACTTAAATGAAAACATGGGCTGTGCAGATGCAAAATCATGAATAACTAACCAAGTAGGCATAGCAAATCTTTCCTGACCCTTTTTTTGCAGCCAGAAAGATGATGTAGTGTGATGCAATGTTCATTAATGTAGGCAACATAAGACAACGCAGACTTTGCAGGATGTGAGAAGCATCTCTCTACGACACAATACGACACGAGCATGACAGACATGCAGCGCCACCTTGTTTGTCCATCACCACGCTTATGGAGAAAACTGTGTCTAGTAAGAGAAATGTAGATATTTCTATTCAAATCCTAAATGTTGTGTTATTCAATCAAGAGACATGTGTTGAGTTTATGTTGTTTATTGCCGACATTGTCGTGCCGCTTAACCCATCCAGGTCATTAAATTCAGTATGTTGACAGTCATTATGTCACTATTACTATACTACACTAAATATTTTTTTATGCTTCTACTTTATAGATTTTACCTACTTGAGAGACATTGGGTTTTCTGAATAAGTTTAATATAGTGTCACTGTTTGTTTGTTGACGCAATAAAACAATACAATCCTGTTTCACAATTACATTGGACTAAAACAGTCTCATTGGTTTTCCACCATTGTTGGTATTTCGGGGAAAATATGCTGCAAAATATACATCTCTTTTCTATCCCTCTTGGCCTCACTTGTGCCACGGATAAGCAGGAGCCTATTTCCAGCTGAAGGCTGCAAAATACGATCTATGAAATAATTTTTTGTGCTTTCTTGTCACCCTATCACTGTATCACAAATCATATTGTATCGTGAGGTACTCCACCCGTGAGGTAAGCTTGTCTCCTTCTTTCCTTTTCAAGCCACATTATTTTCTGTATATATTTATATTTGTATTATGTTTTCTCTTTATCTGTATTCTGATAATGTTTTGTTTGTCTGCTGTATATGCTATGTATATATATTGTACATATATATGTATATATTTTCTCTGTTTACTCAGTGAGGGTGTGCACAGCTGTGTGTACAGCATTGTACGGTGTGTGTTACACTGTGGCTTGACATAAACAAACAAACAATACACTGATCATGAACATCACCATCTTAGTGCAGGTACTTTCATTCATTCATTCATTTTTTATACCGCTTATCCCTTATTAGGGTCACAGGTATGCTGGAGCCTATCCCAGCTGACTTTGGACAAGAAAGTCACCCGGGACTGGTCGCCAGTCAATCGCAGGGCGGACAAACAAGCATTCACACTTACACTCTAATGGAGGAATTTAGAGTTGCCAATTAACCTAACATGCATGTTTTTGGAATGTGGGAGGAAACCGGAGTACCCGGAGAAAACCCACGCATGCACGGGGAGAACATGCAAACTCCACTCAGAGATGCCCAACGGAGATTCGAACCCTGAACCTCCTGACTGTGAGGCCAATGTGCTACCCATTCAACCACCGTGCGGCCCCGTGCATGTACTTATTAATCATAATACTACGATTGACATATACATGAAAAGGCTGAAAAAGAGATAAAATATGGAAGTATAGGGTTTCTTCTTCTTTTTACTTCAACCTGTTAAAATCTAAGATATCATTTTTTGTAGGGATGGAAATAATAATACATTAAATTGTTCTTGAATTAAGCTGATTGTGGGGAATTATTTTACTAATTGTTTCTTGAAGAAATGTGCAATACTTGGTTAAAATTAGGCGCAGTACGTAGCCGTATCCAGTAGAGGCACTGTCGATTTCCGTCTAAAAAATACAATTACATCGCTTACATGGGACGTGGCGCTACTCCTCATGGTAGCAATATCCTAATTTTATTCTAATCAAGTGGCATTCCACTTTGCTCCAATTTGCTCATTCCTTTGAAAAAAAAAAATAACGATAAATTGTAAATTTTCCTCATTAGGTACATGTAATCAAATGCAATATTCTTTTTTTTTAATTTTTATTTTTAATTTTTATTTTTTTTGTCTTGTCCAGCATCATAACAGCTGAATGGGAGTCAAGCTGCCTTTAAATGCTGAGCAAAATTTCTTTGCCAAGGGAGATTTCATAATCCAAATGCCATATTCTATTAACAATCAATTTTACCTTTTCCTAATTTCTCCAATTGTGCATTGATGTGACCAATATACCCGTGTTATGATATAGTCATGTAAAGGATGCATAATTGGCAATTCCTGCTAACTCTAATGAGAAATAGCTTCACTTGGCTTTGCACTACACTGTACTTTCTTAAGGATGCAGCTTTGTTGACCTCAAACGCTCTCCTCATGCTGTTGGATACTACTAACCTGATGCTTGTGCTCGGGTCGTCTTTGTTCACTGGACTTTACAGAGCTTATTGGGTCACCCCAACTCGTGTTTCACCATGTCAATCTGGCTCAGTAGCTCCCTGTCTTATCTCCTGCCTCCATCGCTTGGCCAAGAGCCCCAAACACACCAACTGTTGTGTGTGCTGGGCTTTCAGCAAAAGAATGGAGCTTCAGGGTCTCTCCATTCCGCAGGGAAGAACATTTAACCACACTTTTCCTCCGAGATGCTGTGTTTTTCTGCTTCTTCCGTTTTGTCTGGAATGACTTATCTCAAATAAAAGAAAGCATGATAGCTGCAAGTGTTTTCGATTTGAGTTTGAATAATGTAGGAACATAGTGTTGAAGAATAGGGTTAAGAATTTCTGGGAACATCCTAAAACCCGTTGAAAACTATCTCATTGCATCCCAAGTAATCCGAGGAGTATTTAACATTTAAGCCCACTTTTTGAGTTAAGTGCATTTTTATATGTTTAAAGTGTATGTTTTATCTTTAGTGTTTGTGGTGATATTTTTTTTTAAAATTGATAAAAGATTTCATGTCCCTTTCTCAATGCACAACTTGGGAAAAATTAGAACAAAAACATAAAAATAAGTAAATTATATAATTTACTCAAAATCAGGGGCAAGAATGGTACACTTGCACAATTCAACATGTCCGAAAAGGAGTAGGAAGAAGCTGAGCTTATTTTAGTCCACTCGTCTTCCATGAACGATAATTTCTAAATGTAACAAACAATATTTCTTACATTTGACAAACACAACCTAACAGTCTTTTTCCACTTTTGTGTCATTTCCAACAGCCAGATATCTATTATATCAATACCAAATATTTAAAGCGTCTCTTTGTAGGAAGTTGAAAATGGTGCATTATTATCTTTGCAAAGGCAGTATTCTTTGATGCATTTAATTCAGTTGTGTTTGCTTGGGATGAAGTGCAAACAAGCTAACCTCTTTATTTATGACATTATTTGCAAGACCTTCACATGTCTTTTTGACATTGGTCATCACAAAAAAATGTCAATAAATCTCAGGAGGTTTTTATTGTTGCAGTACAAGCAAACCCTAAACCGCCTTTTACAAGCTGCTCTGGCGACCTCCTCCTCATATATCTTACCAGCCGTGACGAGGAAATGCACACTGATGCGTGATATTTCGGGCAGTGGAAGGCAAGTTTTCCATGTCGCTGCCGGAGATGAGGAAATGACACTGCATACCCCACGGGGTTTAACAGCGTCGCCCTGACGGGACTGACATAACAAAAGAGTGTCTCACGAATCAACCAGTACTCATAGAAGGTTTTTTTTTAAAACTTTTTTTAGGGTGCGATCTCACTTGTCATGTTTGGTTCGGTTAAAAGGAACTTGAAAGTACGGTTCATTTGGTCAGCTGTGAACATGGTCATCCAAACCCTGGTGTGTACCAACAAAGCAAACCGAGAGATGGGTCTCAGCTTGCTTGTGAGTGAACTCTGATGTGGTTGGGTTCACTTGAGCCCAGATGTGAACGCGACACAGAGTGAAGGCACAGACCAGTGTTAAAGTGGTAGCAAAAAACATGAAGAAAGGACACATATGGAAGAAAAAAAGCTTTGTTAGTGATATCTGTCTGCCATCTGCTGACAATTGCACTCTTTAAAGCAGGGGTGTCAAATTCGTACCATGGAGGGCCGAGACTCTGCAGGTTTTCTTTCCAAACGGTCCCTACAGCAGGTGATTTTAATTATTAACACCTCCTTCAATTTGAGGGAAGGAGCTCATCAATTAAATCACCTGCTCTAGTGACTGGCTGGATAGAAAACCTGCAGTGTCTCGGCCCTCCATGGCACGAGTTTGAGACCCCTGCTTTAAAGTATATTTTACAAGCCTTCTGTGAAGTCTAACCTGGTAAATATAGTAGAATATAAAAACAACCCACATATGTAAAGGATAACTGCACTTCTTCTGGAATTTTGCCCATCATCAATGGTGAACACACATGTTTTTTCCTTTTCTGTGTGTTCTTAAAATAGAAATACAGCTAGCAGGAGGGACCTAACAATGCATGTAATCTATTTAGACAATAAAGCCCTCTGAAAAATGTCCAACGTTTAATCTCATATCCATGCTATGACCATGCACTTATAGGCACCTTTATGATAACATCCGTCCATCCATTTTTTACACCGCTTATCCTCATTAGGGTCGCAGGTATGCTGGAGCCTATTCCAGCTGACTTCGGGTGGGAGGCGGGGTACACTCTGGACTGGTCGCCAGTCGCAGGGCAGACATACAAACATTTACACTCACATTCATACCTATGGACAATTTATAGTTGCCGATTAACCTAACATGCATGTTTTTTGGAATGTTGGAGGAAACCGGAGAACCGGGAGAAAACCCACGCACACACGGGGAGAACATGCAAACTCCACACAGTGGTACCCAACTGAGATTCGAACCCTGAACCTCCTGACTGTGAGGCCAACATGCTACCCACTCATCCACCGTGCGGCCCTTTTTGATAACATGTTATGCTTAAAGTATTTTGCCGTATGTTGATCATGTTAACCATGACCAGAACTTTTTTCCTGGGCACATCGATTTCAAATCGCCCATAGATAATAACTAACGCTTCTTCCGTAAACAATTTTCATGTGATTTTGAACACAAACAAACAAACAGATAAATGCCGGCAAAAACAATGGAGATATTAAGCATTTAGCCAAACAGACGACATTGCAGTTTGGAATATTTGAGTTAAGTCACGTAATACAGTATGTCACATATCTGCCCAATCAAGTCTTTAATTATTATGGAGCATATGTTTTTTACCACGCAGCCTTTGGTTCCAAGACAAAAATCCAATGCAACGCTGTACCAAGGATCTTAACGTCCAGACCAGAGAACCAAACCTTATGTGTGCATCCAGCCTTACCACTTTTAGTTCGTCAACCATTTTGTGATGCTTGAAACTTCCTTCTCACCTGTGTTGAATGTAGGGCATGGGGGAGGAGCAGAATGCTCCCTAAAATTAGTAGATGATGACGAATCACAGCAGAACCACGTCACTATGTCACTGTGAGTGTTACACTTGGACTTGTGTTTTGATTTTGTTCTTTTCCCACTTGATATGTATGTATGCGCTCATCATCTCCTCCTTCTTGGCGCTGACAATTGAAAATAAATTAACATTCCCTGGCTTTATTTTTGTCTCCTCTAAGCCTTTGGAAGAAAGTTGGAGGCAAAGCCGGGGAGGTCAGGCAGTATTCACAGGCTGTCAATCCTCCTCTGCGACCCTTCCGCCCCTTTCTTTCTGCACCCCCCTTACCACCACTCCTCCATTCTTCTGCATTCCCTCTCTCATCTATTTTGTTATAGAATCCCACCAACAAGCCTCCTTCCCTCGCTCTCTTTCAGCGGACGCCTCTCCAACTGGAGTGAGGCTGGCTTTGTCAATGGAGCCCTCGCATTCATTTCATGTTAAGACATGTGGGCCTGTCTCCTTCCATCCATTTGTTTTAATTATCCTTTAATTACCCGCCGTCCTCTTTTTAAAAGCTCGCTTATTATTCCTATCAGGTGGATGTGAAAAATTCACCATGGGCTGAAATTTTCTCTATTATCTTTACTGATGATAGAGCTCTCTCCTTGGGTTTCAACCATGTGTGTGTCTGTGTGCGTGTGTGTGTGTGAATGTGCAAGTGTGTGGGAGACAAAAGGAAAACAGATGTCGGGAATGTTTGTGTATCATTATTCATGTTGTCACCGGTCATTTTCAGAAAAATATACGGGTAATCGAAATACACCCAATTCCACAATCCAGAGAGACTATACATATGTCTCTCTTTATTTGGGAGAACAAATGAAAAGGAGTTGTATTTTTTTTTTCGGGCTATTTGCGTTAGATTTGTGCAGTAGGCCATAAATCATTTTTTAATAACGTTGTTATACTAGAAGAATCAGCAGCACAATGTATGATTATGGAGCTTTCAATTTGTATTGATGACATGCACTGGTTTCATTCAAAGCTTCTTTGTCTCCGTTGCTGAAGTGTTGAAGTATATACTTCAAAATTATATCTACATATATACAGTATGTGTATATATATATATATATATATAAGTAACTAAATTATTTCATTAATAACATCAATTTATTAACCTAATTAATGCATGCCTATCATGGCAAGCCATGCCTCTCTGTTGTGAGGCATAGTGTAGTGTCCCCACACTGTCACGCAGAGTCTGACGCTCTCTTATTACTGTATTCTGACCAGAACACATCAACAGCACTGTAACTCAAATACCATATATGTATCTGCAACTAACAAACGCGTCTCTAGCCCTCTTTGGAACAACAACTCGTCATCATTGTTACTAGACGACTGCGAGATGCATTGCCTGACACTCTGAATATCACAACAACATCTGTATTATGCATGTATGTGTGGTCTAAATAAGCAGAAAAACAAAAACAAAACAATATGTGGATATTCTTGACACTCACTTCGTAACTCTTAATGCAGAAGTACAGTTTGCTGAATTAAAGTATGCCCGAAAATCCCAGAAAATTTACTCAAAACATGTGAATTCAACTTAAACTACGTAGTGTTTTTAACCTTAACCCCTCATTGCTCATAACACAATAACACAATACATTTGAAGTGTGATTGAAATATTCGGCTACTATTAAAGTGTGCTATCTTGATTTATAATTTCAGTTCATTTGGAGCTGTTAGTACATACAAAAATATAATATTGTCCTGGCATTTATCTTTCTTTCAATAAAATATTGTAAAAATGGGCATATTTCAGACTTAGTTGCAAATTGTGATTAATCATGATCATTTGACAGCCCTAATATATATATATATGTCCTCGCACACAGTAATACATTTTTTATCATGATTAATTAGTTCTGACTCTGAGTGAATAATTGAATTTCCACAAAGTTGGATTCTTTATTTATGAATGGAATATTTTCATGAGGCGTAGAAAACCCATTTACGACCTTCTAAATCAGGAGTCTGCAATTATTTTGACTCGCAGGCTGCACTGCCTTAACAAAATTGGCCGGGGGGCCAGACTATATATTTGATATATGCACACAATATATTCTTATAATTCTAACAGTCCACATGGAATTATTTGTCTTATTTTATTTATAAAAGCATCATTTATGTTCTTGTTCACCTTTTTTCAGGAGCACTTTAAACATTAGACCAGATTGAATAACGAAAAAGAAGCAAAGTCATATAGCCAGCTTTTATGTTAAAAGTTAATATAACACTTTGGAAAAATTTGGCGGGTAGCATTCAAATGCATGGCGGGCCACATCTGGCCCACTTCTGTTCTAAATAATACAATTTTTAACATTATAGACATGACATTATTAGACATATTAGACCCTGTTATTATTAGATTATATTAGATTATTATTATTATATATGTATTATATACATTACTTATAGTAACACCCTCATTGTCACCTTTAGGGTCATACCACCCACTATAGTAGTTTTAATCAGAGGAAATAAGCCAATCAAGACATATATAAGACTCATGTGTCAAGTTTTGCTTGGCAATGACCCAAGATGCAGACAGGAACCCAGTGGAGGTAAGTTTTTTAATAATACTTAATAGCTGAGCAGAAAAAGGAAACGTGCAGAAGCATGTGTCACAAAACATGCACAAAGGCACGAGACATTGGCAAGGCTCCAACACAGGGAGACACTACGGGCTGAAGTAAATAATGGCAACAGAAATTAGCAGCAGGTGTGTAAAAGCGGAGAAGTAAAGGCTGCAGAAAACACAACGGAACTAAACAGCAATTATGGCCACGATGTAGAAAGGGCCAACTATATTAGTATTATGTTATTATTATTGTGCATGTTGTTAATATTGATAATTCAGCAGTTAGCATTACACCCAATTGTGAGGTGAAAAGGCAAAAAGGCTTTGCTTCTTCAGCAGTATCATTTTCATTTTTTCATTCTTAGGACAAAAATAATCACGTTTTTGAGGGCCTCCCTTCTCACAAAAGTTTGCAGTGCTGTTGAGTTTGGTGAAAATGTACTGACAAAAATGTATAAATTATATTAAATTATAAATTATATTAATTAATATATGAAATGGTTATACTACATTATTATTTTATATTAAATAATATTTATAATATATTAGTATATCCTTGATCAGACTTGCGTGGTGGTGCGAGGGCTCGTTCAGCACTGTTAATCAGCATTCTTTACATGTTCTCATCGCTTCCATTTTCTGTAGCATGAAGTCGGGTTTATATGAAGGTCATTGTTTGTTGACACAAGTCAACAAACTTGACTTGTGTCAACAGTTTACGACGTGAATCTACAAATTTTAACCCTGTTATTTCTGAGTTCTGCTTTAAACAAGCTCAACTTCAGTGGTGCTGGGGTGTAGATAATGCCTTTGGAAGGGTTAGCGATGCTTCACTTACCTCTTCAACTAATTTTCTGCTTGAGAACCTTTCAGCCCCACCCTTCCTGCAACATTGCACCCCCCAATGAGAAATTATGATGCATCTGTCAGTACTTGTGTAAAGCATGTTGATGTTAATCGCCTAATCCCTTTTCCTCAAGTCTTGTCGGCTTCAATGGTGAAAATCCCACCAAACAAAAACAGTATTTTTAGCAAGATGAGCTCCTCCCAGCTTAAGGGCAAAAAAGACATGTTACTCAGCGGGGTGACGTCGCATGCCGGGCTAATCGGGAAAAAGAACCCCGGGGTGGTGAGGGCAAGCCTGCATTGGCAGGCTCTCGCCCCCCTGGTGTCTGGTGGGACTCTGAGGCTCAGCAGGGCCAGAAGTGTTGTGGGGCGTTGGGGGTGTCCCTTCGACAACTTCCGATCTCCTCCTGTCAACCACCATCGGAGTCGTAACCACCATAAACCCCGGGGTCTCATCTTGTGACATGACACGTGTGCGTATGTAGGAAGGAGTCACGTGCAGTCTGGGAGAGCTGGTGACGTGCCCACAAGTCAACTGGTGGCTTCCTGGAAGATTTGATTATTGAGCTGCAAATAAAAACCATAACCACCCCTGTCTAACTGGAAGTCGGTTTACTTGGCAGTGGTGGCGTGATGGAAACAAATAATAAATAAGTACACCAGGCTGGATGTAGATCCAGCTGGCTGTCTATCAGCTGTCCTCCCTTGAGCAGGCATTGATCACATATAGGATGACTTCAGCGGTGACCTAATTTGTGCTTATGTGAAACTTTAGCAGGATTTCATGGTGCCAGAAATGTTTAGCACATTAGTGTGGCGTGGAGAGCCCATCAGAGCTGACTGCGCTGCAATTTTAGGTTCATTATACTAGAAAAGGATAGCCCATGTGACTTGAGTTTTAATTTCAAAGGTGGCTGAAATCAAAGTTAGTTTTATTTATAGTATCCATTATGTGTCATGTAACCACATAATAATTTAATTTAATGGCATTTTATAGTGCAGAAATGGCAATGATTTGTAGACAACCCCAATGTACCCCACCCGTTTTCAAATTAGTATTGTTTGCATTGTATTGTTTAAATAAATCAGTGGTTCTCAAATGGTTTAGCTGTGGAACCCACCATCACCTCTTAATGATAAGTGGCCACCCAAATTGTGTGTGAAGTGTGTGTACCCATCATTCCTTGCAGGTTGTAGATAGTTTTGCATGTATGTACAGTAAGTGTGTGCAAGCAATATTTTGAAACATATTCTAAGACAACCTGAACAGTTGCTATGGATTGAATGCTCTGAGAATTATTTTTGACAACTCAAGGTTGCCACCATATACTTATAAACGTCGTTGCTCATCGTCTTTGACAGTAGCTTTTAAATACCACCTAAGTATGCCATCTTAAGAGGTATTAAAAGATGAGATCTCGCTGCATCACAAAAAATGACCTTCAGAATAAAAGTGCACAATTATTATTTTTTTGACTGAAAATGAGTCCCACCTGTTGAGAATCACAGGTTTACATAACACACTGTATACCATATATTATCTTTGGATAATGTAAATGATATGTTGTTCTCTATGAATAGAAAAAATTGGTTGTAGACGACTGACGTATATGCCACATGATAGCATTTCTGTTTTAATTTCAAAACAATAGTGGTTGAAAGCAAAATTATGTACTATTTATACACATTATTCAGTATATTGTGCTCTATATAATTGAATGTAAAGTTTTGGTGCAAATATCAGAGTAGCAAGTTTAGTTTCATTTGAATAGAAATGTGTGTGTTGGAGACGACCTCAATGTACTGTATATATAATTGGATGTATAACTTTTTACTGGGATTTCATTGTGGCAAAAATATGTTATGCTGTAATAGCTTTAATTGAATTGAAATGGATGAGTGAAGATGACCGTATTGTATCGCTGGACATCTTTTGATCGCCACTAGTGGATGAAATTAGTCGTGTTTATATATTATTTATACACATATATTGTTCTCCGTGTAATATAATATGACATCATTTTAGTGGGTTTGTATGAGGTCAAATTTGTACACATTTTGTGCACACTATTTATACACATTTATTTAAGTTTTTATTGGGATTTAGTGCAAACAATATAATTCAAAATGTGTAAAATGCCGAGAGCCCCTAAAGCACGCTGCGTGTTTTGGTTCATTTCCAGCCACCTAATGTATCCGACCAACTTTTTTTTTATGCATTGCAATCTACAGGTTTATAACAGAACAGTTCAACTAGATTGATGTACACTACATAAGATCCTCATCATCCACATTATGGAAGTATAATACTATATGTCTGTTCATTTTTAATTGAAATTTTTTTTTTAATGTGTCAATTTTTTTGCCACTCGAGGGTTTTTTTAGGATGTAACCCCCATGAATATTGGGGGTCTACTGTACACACGTTTTTCTCCAGTGTGGCATTCAAATGTTGTCCATGGACGCGTAAAGAGAAACATAAAGAAGTAGAATTGGGTATTCTTTAGTTTGGATTTTTCAACTGTGGATAAAAATCTGATATTTGATTATGAAACTGAAGTGTTAAACAGTCAGATTGTCGATTGATTATGTCTAGCCAAACAACACACTTACGGTGAATAAAATACATTTGCTGTGAATGAAAATGAACTGTGACACAAACAACTATAAATCTGTGGTTGATGGGTAAAGCTCCTTGCATCATCTGCATGGCAGCTTCCAAGTGGTCTGTCATGTTGGATGGCAACCACATGGACGTAAATAAGACACAATACTGTATGTAAACGCTGCATACATTCATTTATGTCTCTGTGTGACTGAGTGTGTGGCATTTGACTTAGGACACAACACGTTCCTCCTTGGTGTTTGACTCCCGTAAGCAGCTTATCTGTCTGCAGTGTTAGTCTGTCTCAGCCTGCAACCTTTTTGCTGTCTCTGCAGACAAAGGCTGTTTTTTTGCACCGCCCTCGATAACGAAGAAGACAAAAGTAAGCTCACAAAGCAGTCGTGTGCGCGTTGCCGGAGCGACAGCCTTTCCCCCCCCATTTCCCCTCTTCTCTTTCTCGTCCCCATAAGGAAACGCGTAAAGTCGAACAGGGATGAGTTGGAGAGTGCGGCATTCATTTGTGACGCATTGGAGAGTGTCAAAAAAGTGGCAAGAACACAATTTGCCTTGTTTTCATGCTGGCTCCCTTGCATGTGTGAAACACAAAGTTTTCCCAATTTCTGTTAAACTTGTTTTCTCAAGTTTGCATACGACTGAACAAGAAAGAGAGAGACATTTTAGCCCATAAGGGCTCAAAAACAAGCATCACAATTAATTAGTCTTTTGCTCCTATGTATTACGCATAATAGCATTTAGAGCACATTTCAGCTTGTTTTTTTTAATTAAGGCGCAAAATGTGCCTCTCAGTTAGCACCAGTGAGTTATTAGCACTTATTGGTGCTTGAAAAGTGAAGTTAATGAAGTGGTGAAGTTATTTTTATGTTGGACGCTGGATATTTGGTTTCGTAGTTACAGCGGTTGATTTCCCTCGCTCGACTAGACTTCTTTTATGGAGATAGCTAAAAGACAAAGTCCACGCAATGAGACCTGCAACAGTCGCTGAATTGAGAGCAACCACTGAACGTGAATGCATGCATATACCAAGAGAATTCTTCCATGATGTGTGCTATCCCATCGCTTCGTGTTGTCGGCAGTGTCTGTTTGAGAAAAGGCCGTGACAAAACAATAGAATGATGTTTGTAAATTATTTTACATGTTGAAAATGAAACAAATTATAATAAACACCTAGTTTACAATTATTTAAAGTGTGTATACATTTTTTGGGACACCCTGTATATGTGCCTCCTTTTTCTAAGGTTAAATCAACATGTGCAGTATATAGTATGTCTATTTCCAGTAGCCTGTTTTCTTGCTGCCCTCAGTCTTGTTTTGTTAGTTTCCTATTGTCTTCTCCTAAACTGCTGCACACATAATGGTGAGAAACAGAACTAGCACCCTTACTGTGTTGTCTATACTATTTTTTTAATGAACAATACACCACATGGGAGCAATGTTAATATCCAAAATCTGACTCACTTGAAATTTCTTGCACTCTACAAAAACGTAAACAAGATGAGCTGAAAAACATGATCGCGATCAAGCAAAAGGGATTTGCAGGGGCATTAGTGAGACTTATCAACTAATTGTCCATAAGTCATTGAGCAAATGTATAATGATACTTTGATGATATCTGTATTACATGCATGATGGCATGTCTTCCAAAACATTTTGAAGACATCCCGTAGATGGCAATACAAATCTTTTCATATGACTGTACTTGTAAATATAAAATCCAGACTTTCAATGACAATGAATGTGACCAGCCTCAATACCTAAAAACGGATTTTGAAAATGGAGCTACATGGCAGTTGAGCGTGTATGACAGCTGAGCAGACGTAAAACCATTAAGCAGCATCAAGTGTGCAAATGTTAAATCCAGATTAGTGTTTTTTCAATAATATCACCAAAGCTTGCACGTAAAAAGCCGGATGCAACATGACACTGCAGTCTGGGATGATAATTATGCCCAATTTTCTCAATTTTAATGCTTCCTTTTTTGTTTCTTTCTGCAGATGAGACTATGACCAGTGATTTCAGAGGACCACACATCATTGACTTTACTCTTGCTTCTTGATCTCGCCACCGAAATACTTCCAAACCTCCTTTACTGGCCATCGAGCTTCTGGGCCACTTGCTGACAGGGTACAATGGCCTCTTCCTTGCAGAGGTGTCCACTCTTTGCCTGCCTCCTGCTCCTTCTCTGCTGTTGCTACTCGTCACAAGGTGAGTTACCGTGGTGGCGTGTGCCGTTAATGAGATTCTGGCCATCCTTTGTAGAAGCAGACTATTATTCAGCTTATGAATGCCTTGAAGTCTCATTTGTCGTGGTCGTACTGAAAGGATTGAAAAGCAATTTTACAGCAAGGTTGCAAAGTTTTGCCATGCCTTATATCCTTCAGACTAAAACGGCTTTATGCTCAAATCATTAAGAATTCTTTGAAACCCTCATGGACACTTTTACTGACACATGCCTCACATCCAGAGCCAAGCACAAGCAGTATGTAAAAATCTTGTTGGCTGCATTCACATTTGTGGTTAAAACTACTCAGTTTGCTCTGTACTGTATTGTTCCGCAATACAATACAATGCAATGCTGATTCACTTTGTGTTTTTTATTAATTGTGACTGCTAAATAACACTCCATGGGGTCAAAAAAATGTGCTAGTGCCAGCAAATTGATAAAGAAGGGAAGCAACACTATTAAATATAATCTCGCCTCCATCAATACGTTAAATTCATTTGTCATTTATAATTATTTTGCATTCTTTGATTATTTTGTATTAAATATATTTTTGTTATTTTTCTAACTGTCTTGAATGGATTACTTGGATTTCCTATGGGAAAAAGTATTTTGGTTATAGTATGTTTTTGATGACATGGCAAGTGTGAATGCAACCTCAAAGGTTCACACCAGTCTGTTACATGCAATCTTCTTTGAGATGCTGCCATTGCATATTTTACCGTCGCCCAATCAAATTCCACACAGCCAGTATACCTGTCCCCATCAAAAGCATGGCCATAAATTCAGAGCCAAGAATGCCTCAGTGTTGTATTTTCTGTAGTAATACGCAAATCCGGCCGCACGGTGGCCGTGTGTAGCACGTTGGACTCACAGTCAGGAGGTTCAGCGTTCGAATATCCGTTGGTCATCTCGGTGTGGAGTTTGCATGTTCTCCCCGTGCATGCGTGGGTTTTCTCCGGGTACTCCGGCATGTTAGGTTAATTGGCGACTCATGATTGTCCATTAGAGTGTGAATGGTTGTATGTCTGCCCTGCGATTGACTGGCGACCAGTCCAGGGTGTACACCGCCTCCCGCCCAAAGTCAGGTCTCTCGCTTTTGAAGTAATGTAATAATACATTACTTCATACAGTACATACAGCATTACTTTTGGTGAAAGGTTTGTTTTTCAATTTCAATTCTTTCGTTGTCTTTTTTTGGGGGTTCTGTAATAGATTTTCATCGCATCCAACAGCTACAGGACAGGCAGTCCAAGCTGCCTTTCATGCATTTGTGGATTTATTGACTGCAATTTTCAACAATATGTCTTACACAGAAATACTACTGCAGCTTTTTGAAGATGAGATGTCAGTTTTGACTTGAAGGTAGAGTGAAGCAGACCTGGAAAATCACTTGAAAGACAGAATAGTGCTTTGGTATGCAGAAATGCGGGTTTTGGGTTTCAGCTGATGTGTGGGTCCTCAGTGCAAAGAATGCATATGAAGCGTTCATCAAAAAGGAATGTATATGTGTTCCTTTTGGAAACTATCACAATCCATCCACTACACATGCCACCTTCAGCCTGTCAAAGCCTGAGGATCGTCAAGCTACCCTGAGAGTCCTCAAACTTTGCATCTCTGCTTCCAGCCAATGAAACGTCTGGTTGCTATGACCCCTTGACCCTTGAAAGGGAAGAAGATAATCAGGTTTTGACCAAAACACATCTCATACACATGGGTGGTATTACCTACTTTGATCAGCTCGGTAGGGGAGGTTAGTGGGGTTTCCTGTCAGGATGAGCACTGACTGCAAAGACCATGGTTAAAATTACTGGTCAATTACAGTCATCTTTTTCCTGGACTGTTCTGAACTCCTGTTTTTATACAAACTTTGTATTGAGCCGACGAAGGCTTCTTGTAGGAGTTGCATAGTTGTAGAATTTCCAATAGTTAACATCATGTTGTACTTCCATAGACGGCATTTTATGGTGTTTTGGCTAAACACCCAGAGGTTCCATTGGGTGTTTTTATAGAGCGCGTTGACCTGTGTAAGTAATTTTATGTCACGCTGATTAGTGGGGATCAGACCATGGGATTTTAAAAAGCCGCCACCATTGGGTATATTATTCATTTATTCATTCATTCATTCATTTTCTATATTAGTCAGAAAAATTAGTTATAATTAGTTGTGTTTATTGACAGATGTTTTGCTTGTAATTATTTGTCATCAATTTGTTTATTGTTAGTTATCATCCCCCTCGCCAATTTACGTTCTAAGGATACTAAGGATAAAGAGTACCATAAAAAATAAATTCCAGACATAAATCGCTACTTTTTTCACACGCTTTGAACCCTGCGGCTTTAACAATGGTGCAGCTAATTTGGGTTTTTTTAATAGATTTTTATAGGTTATATCGATTACTACTAATCATTTATGTTGGGATGTTAGGTAAAGACACATGTAAAATCCATTTCAGATTTGCCGTAGATTAGATTTCTTTACAGTTAAAAAAACTACAGTTCCAATAATGCAGATTCTGGAAGAAGTAGGAAGGCCTTGGAATAGATTCGATTAGATTCCAGTCTGATTTGACTATTAAACTCGTTCTCTAATCAAATAAATATGTCATGTGATCAATATTGTACCAATCTGACTACATATTTACTACTATTGCTGAGCACACGTTTTTGTTATGAATACGGTAGCCGATTTGGAAACAATCTAATTTCTGTTAATTAAACATTTTAAACTATGTGCGTGTTTAGCAGATTATTCTTACCACGCCCTATTAAAAATCACCCACTTGGCACAATCCAGAGGAGCTGAGGTGAGCACAAGCTTTGAGTGCCAATGCAGCAACAAACCTATTGGCTCATAAGGGTTACTAAAAAAGTGTAAAACTGGTAACCTTATATCTAAGTGCTTGTTATACGTCTTAATAAATAGTATTTCAAGTTAATATGAGCTCTTAATATATTAATAACATTATAAATTAAAGGGTTAGGGTAAATAAGCGCAATTACTTTATTAATGACTGACAATGACTTTATTAATCATAATAAGCACTGTTCCACTTTAAGATCCAGTAGTTACAGAGTAGCAATGTTAATAAGCATGGTTAATAAGTATTTATTAGGCATTGTTATCAATATTATTATTAGTAGTATTACCCATTATGCGAGCACTATTGTCAATAAATATCTCAGTGCTTATTACAGTCGGCTTCAGTATGTTAACATGATTAATTATTAACCTTTTTAATATAAGAAGCTTATTAACTTTAATTATTGCTTATTAAAGCATAAGCAAACACCTCAACATAAAGTGTTACCTAAAAGTTTAAAAATGACTCCAGAAAGTGAAATGAGAAAGTGAAAATAACATCTCACTACAACATCCAACAGTGTATCATATAAAACAGGTAAGGTAATAAATGACAGTTGTTTCGTAGTTGACTACGGCCTATTATTAGTTAAAAAAAATCCTGCATATTAAAAATATTTGCATATTCTTGGTTTAAGCATTTTCAAGCACAGTAATTACGGAATTAACTTAACTTAAAACGTTTAAGGGATTAAAGTTTGTTTGTTAACTGTAGTCTAAACCGGCCAATAAGACGTCACTAGTGACACGCACCAGACTTGATCACTGTCAACAATTATTGCAGGTTTGAATTATCTAACAGCAGGCACAGTATTAACAATAATAATCATCATCATAATAATAACCACGGGGTACTTTTGTGGCCGTACTCCAGCTAAAACTCAACCCTGAATTCCCGATGTCTCTTCCTGTCCACGCGTCCGGACATTTATTGATTCGCACGCAAGCACACACCTTCTTTTTATGTCTTAAATGCCTTATTTTCTCTGATTATATCTACTACATTGGGTGATATGAGTGTAAAGGTGATTGTAGGGGTGAAGGTTGTAAACAAGTTTTGTATGCTCTAACTGCAAAAATATTTGATTTATAAATAAGGAATCATACTTTGCTGCAAAACCGTTATGGCGATAGTGTTTGGAACCAATTAGGTGCTCTAGACGAGGGAGCATTGTATATATACAAGGTCGCTGAGGCGCTTTATCCTGGTTTTAGAGAATGACGAACAGACAGGTGGTGAAGTGTGAGTTCTCTGTGTCTGCACCTTTTGCCCGATCCTCACTCAACTTTAATGGCTACCTCTATGACCTGTGCACAGCCCCTTTACTTAAATATCAGTCGGCTGTTTTGGGGTTATCCTGCTATCGGTGTGTGTCCCGTGTCAAAAATAACTGCTGTGAATGACAGCTTTTGCATCATAAATGCATTCAAGCACTTTGTTTTCTAAAGAAATAGTCTAAGGGAATCAAACAGCGGTTTCCTCTCTTACAAAATGCCTTCTTTGCTCCATCACATTTATTAGAGCCTTGAGAGTCTATTAAATGTTAAGTAGAGGTAGTTCCGCGCTTACGACTTCGAACGACCTGACTTTATTGAGACGTCTGTTTGAATTCCCCTCTCACGCTCATTATTCAAACGCGCTCTGCGACGCATACTAGTGGCGTTACATAATGTACACAATGTACAAAACGAGGAACCTCCAGAGGAGGCCACGCTCTGTAGATATGGGACAAGAAAGCCAGACACACGAGAGTGCGAGGCGGCAGCCACAAGTGCACATGCAGGCGCATACCTATTGTGAGCCAATGAAAGCTGAAATCAGAGTCTTAAAAAGTAAAGAATGACCAGCTTTAGGAGGGATTACTTCCTGTGGTCTTTGTCAACATTCTTGACTGGCTTGGGTTTTTAAAAGGCAAACGGTTTGATTGTTGTGTCATAGCTGCAGAATACAGAGCAAATGTTTGTCTAGCAGTGGTTCTGAGCTCCATAACAGTGTTTCTTTTTTAATTACCACCATAACAAGCAAGAAGATTTTCTACCTTTTTTCCTCCACGCTTTGTGCCTCCCAAAGCGCTACTATACCTTGCTCGCTTGTCAGAAGCATAGCAGCACGCTGGCGTTTCTTCCCTAAAAGGTCGTAAAGGTTAACAACACGTCTCAGCACAACATTTGTCTCGAGCAATGCCATGCATTGTGCTGATTGAAGAGCCTCCCTTGTGCCACACTGGTATTTCCAGTCCCGGGCCTCCACTGGATGTGGGGAAAGCTATTGTGCGCTAACTCCTCACTGGCTCGGGGCCATCTACATCCACAGTCTGTCATCCATTGATATGCTTGGCTTGCCGTTTTAGAATTTATATTGAATGCAGCGGCTCCATGGCGGGGCAATAATAAATTATCAGCAAAACCATGGGAGAGTCACAGATGAATAGTCAATCTGTGTGCTGAGGAGAAAAAAAATACCCTGATACACGAATCTTCCATACTCCGTCCAACTGAAAGGCTTTCAAGCAGGGGGTTCATCATCCGGGCTTGTGTGCAGAGTCCTCCACATTTAACACCATGTTGACACATTTAATTACTGTATTTTTACACTTAGGTTTACTCATACAGTTTTGTCAGTCCTCCGGTTTTCAGCACTCTCTGTTCCATGGCAATAACAATACAGGAAACAGGAAAGGTCATTCTCCTAGATTTGTTTTTGTTTTTGATGCGGCAGGCTTTTGCCCCCAATCTACTCGCGGATAAAATGTACTACACTGTGACCAAAACCTTGGTAATAATAAGTAACTACAAGACACCGTTTTTTCCCTCCTTTTTGATGCACACAAAACAGCATGGTCTCCTCTCAAATTGTCGCAATAATGCAGGGGTTTTCAGTTATTTTCTGTCATGCCGCCCCCTGGAGACAGAAATGTTCCCCCCAGCGCATTTCAAACTGATAATATCTATTTATTTATTTGTACTGTAAAAGCTGAACTTATAACTCAAACTATAAAATTGCAACAAAATGGAGAGCGGTGAAGCATACAAGAGTATGCAAGAGTCAAATCGAATGTTGAGTATGATGAATTTGGACATGTTTGCAGGTTTACACTAACATTGAAGTACTCTCTGCTTCTCATGCTCCCTTGACAGTTCACCGCACCCCCCAGAGGGGCCTGCCCCACTGCCTTAATGTGATAAACAGCTAGCTTCCAAGAAGTAATAATAATAATATTGTTAATCATTATTTAAAAGTGCCTTTCTGAGCACTAAAGGTCACTTTACAAAACAGGAAACAAGTAAATACATAATACAAACACAAAAGGATAAAACAAGCCCATGTGGAGAGGAACAACGCAGTTACAAGGCAAAGGCTAACTTAAAGAGGCGGATTTTGGGTCTGGTTTTGAACAGGGGGAGAGAGCCAATATTTCAGAGGTCCAGTTGGAGTGAGGTCCAGAGTGACAAGTCGGGCGGGCGGTACAGTGAGGTGAGTGAAGGAGGAGGATATATATAGGAAAATAGTGCCAAGAGGTAGGACATAGAGAAGGGGGGCAAGGAGAGAGCCTTGGGGAACACCAGAGGTGACTGGGAAGGGATGGGAAGTGAAAAATTGAGTTGAAGTAAATGCTGGAGACCCCTGAGCTCCTGCATACAACGTGGCATGGTTTTACCTCCAATCTCCTCTTGAAATGTATTGAGTCTCCTTAATGTAATGCACAGCTGGACACTAAGATAAAATATTGAAGAACATTGTTCTCCTTCATTTTATACTTTCTTGATGCATTCATTTTGCCCTCTGTGTCCTCTGAGATCAAATGAGTCTGTGTCCTCACTGTGATGAACAGATAGATGGCCAGAAGTAAATACAAATTCTCCTGCGTTTTTATTGGGTTAATATTGGTCAATGCGGTATGGGTCACGCATCAAATTCATCTCCTTATGAACAGCCAATAAGTAGAATCCTTTCAAACAAATGAGGCAGGGGTTTCATTACCTTGGCTTGTGTGCAGCTTCATCCAGATTTAACAGAATGTTGACGGATTTATTGTTTTTTTTACCCCCCTGTATGTTTACCCACAAAGTTTTGTCAGTCTTTCAGAATTCAGTGCTCCATGCCAATAACAATAAGCCATTTTAATAATGACAGAGTGAAAGTTTTCAATCATAACAGAAAGGGGAACTGAAATGAGCCGAAGAAGCAAGAATCAGTGTTTCACTCCGAGAAAATATAATACAATGCTTTGTTGGGGGTCATCCAGCGTTTATTACACTGATTTTCTGACGGTGTTTACTTTCAAAGAGGCGCGAGCAGCAGTAATATTGCAATCCAAAATGTGAACGCCAAAGCAAGCTCCTTTGCCCTAGACCTCAGCTTTGACTCTGTTTAGGCATGATTGCTCACGTCCTGTTAGAAGCAAAAACAATACAGACTTTTGGACAGTTTGATTTTTTTCCCCCTTTAAATCTCACTTGCGGCATCACCCAGTTCACAGCCCGATTAACAAGTTGTACAAACACCCGCGCAGATGCCTGCCTTAATCCTTCCTNTGCCCACAAGTCAACTGGTGGCTTCCTGGAAGATTTGATTATTGAGCTGCAAATAAAAACCATAACCACCCCTGTCTAACTGGAAGTCGGTTTACTTGGCAGTGGTGGCGTGATGGAAACAAATAATAAATAAGTACACCAGGCTGGATGTAGATCCAGCTGGCTGTCTATCAGCTGTCCTCCCTTGAGCAGGCATTGATCACATATAGGATGACTTCAGCGGTGACCTAATTTGTGCTTATGTGAAACTTTAGCAGGATTTCATGGTGCCAGAAATGTTTAGCACATTAGTGAGGCGTGGAGAGCCCATCAGAGCTGACTGCGCTGCAATTTTAGGTTCATTATACTAGAAAAGGATAGCCCATGTGACTTGAGTTTTAATTTCAAAGGTGGCTGAAATCAAAGTTAGTTTTATTTATAGTATCCATTATGTGTCATGTAACCACATAATAATTTAATTTAATGGCATTTTATAGTGCAGAAATGGCAATGATTTGTAGACAACCCCAATGTACCCCACCCGTTTTCAAATTAGTATTGTTTGCATTGTATTGTTTAAATAAATCAGTGGTTCTCAAATGGTTTAGCTGTGGAACCCACCATCACCTCTTAATGATAAGTGATAAATGTGTGTACCCATCATTCCTTGCAGGTTGTAGATAGTTTTGCATGTATGTACAGTAAGTGTGTGCAAGCAATATTTTGAAACATATTCTAAGACAACCTGAACAGTTGCTATGGATTGAATGCTCTGAGAATTATTTTTGACAACTCAAGGTTGCCACCATATACTTATAAACGTCGTTGCTCATCGTCTTTGACAGTAGCTTTTAAATACCACCTAAGTATGCCATCTTAAGAGGTATTAAAAGATGAGATCTCGCTGCATCACAAAAAATGACCTTCAGAATAAAAGTGCACAATTATTATTTTTTTGACTGAAAATGAGTCCCACCTGTTGAGAATCACAGGTTTACATAACACACTGTATACCATATATTATCTTTGGATAATGTAAATGATATATTGTTCTCTATGAATAGAAAAGTATGGTTGTAGACGACTGACGTATATGCCACATGATAGCATTTCTGTTTTAATTTCAAAACAATAGTGGTTGAAAGCAAAAATATGTACTATTTATACACATTATTCAGTATATTGTGCTCTATATAATTGAATGTAAAGTTTTGGTGCAAAAATCAGAGTAGCAAGTTTAGTTTCATTTGAATAGAAATGTGTGTGTTGGAGACGACCTCAATGTACTGTATATATAATTGGATGTATAACTTTTTACTGGGATTTCATTGTGGCAAAAATATGTTATGCTGTAATAGCTTTAATTGAATTGAAATGGATGAGTGAAGATGACCGTATTGTATCGCTGGACATCTTTTGATCGCCACTAGTGGATGAAATTAGTCGTGTTTATATATTATTTATACACATATATTGTTCTCCGTGTAATATAATATGACATCATTTTAGTGGGTTTGTATGAGGTCAAATTTGTACACATTTTGTGCACACTATTTATACACATTTATTTAAGTTTTTATTGGGATTTAGTGCAAACAATAAAATTCAAAATGTGTAAAATGCCGAGAGCCCCTAAAGCACGCTGCGTGTTTTGGTTCATTTCCAGCCACCTAATGTATCCGACCAACCTTTTTTTTATGCATTGCAATCTACAGGTTTATAACAGAACAGTTCAACTAGATTGATGTACACTACATAAGATCCTCATCATCCACATTATGGAAGTATAATACTATATGTCTGTTCATTTTTAATTGAAATTTTTTTTTTAATGTGTCAATTTTTTTGCCACTCGAGGGTTTTTTTAGGATGTAACCCCCATGAATATTGGGGGTCTACTGTACACACGTTTTTCTCCAGTGTGGCATTCAAATGTTGTCCATGGACGCGTAAAGAGAAACATAAAGAAGTAGAATTGGGTATTCTTTAGTTTGGATTTTTCAACTGTGGATAAAAATCTGATATTTGATTATGAAACTGAAGTGTTAAACAGTCAGATTGTCGATTGATTATGTCTAGCCAAACAACACACTTACGGTGAATAAAATACATTTGCTGTGAATGAAAATGAACTGTGACACAAACAACTATAAATCTGTGGTTGATGGGTAAAGCTCCTTGCATCATCTGCATGGCAGCTTCCAAGTGGTCTGTCATGTTGGATGGCAACCACATGGACGTAAATAAGACACAATACTGTATGTAAACGCTGCATACATTCATTTATGTCTCTGTGTGACTGAGTGTGTGGCATTTGACTTAGGACACAACACGTTCCTCCTTGGTGTTTGACTCCCGTAAGCAGCTTATCTGTCTGCAGTGTTAGTCTGTCTCAGCCTGCAACCTTTTTGCTGTCTCTGCAGACAAAGGCTGTTTTTTTGCACCGCCCTCGATAACGAAGAAGACAAAAGTAAGCTCACAAAGCAGTCGTGTGCGCGTTGCCGGAGCGACAGCCTTTCCCCCCCCATTTCCCCTCTTCTCTTTCTCGTCCCCATAAGGAAACGCGTAAAGTCGAACAGGGATGAGTTGGAGAGTGCGGCATTCATTTGTGACGCATTGGAGAGTGTCAAAAAAGTGGCAAGAACACAATTTGCCTTGTTTTCATGCTGGCTCCCTTGCATGTGTGAAACACAAAGTTTTCCCAATTTCTGTTAAACTTGTTTTCTCAAGTTTGCATACGACTGAACAAGAAAGAGAGAGACATTTTAGCCCATAAGGGCTCAAAAACAAGCATCACAATTAATTAGTCTTTTGCTCCTATGTATTACGCATAATAGCATTTAGAGCACATTTCAGCTTGTTTTTTTTAATTAAGGCGCAAAATGTGCCTCTCAGTTAGCACCAGTGAGTTATTAGCACTTATTGGTGCTTGAAAAGTGAAGTTAATGAAGTGGTGAAGTTATTTTTATGTTGGACGCTGGATATTTGGTTTCGTAGTTACAGCGGTAGATTTCCCTCGCTCGACTAGACTTCTTTTATGGAGATAGCTAAAAGACAAAGTCCACGCAATGAGACCTGCAACAGTCGCTGAATTGAGAGCAACCACTGAACGTGAATGCATGCATATACCAAGAGAATTCTTCCATGATGTGTGCTATCCCATCGCTTCGTGTTGTCGGCAGTGTCTGTTTGAGAAAAGGCCGTGACAAAACAATAGAATGATGTTTGTAAATTATTTTACATGTTGAAAATGAAACAAATTATAATAAACACCTAGTTTACAATTATTTAAAGTGTGTATACATTTTTTGGGACACCCTGTATATGTGCCTCCTTTTTCTAAGGTTAAATCAACATGTGCAGTATATAGTATGTCTATTTCCAGTAGCCTGTTTTCTTGCTGCCCTCAGTCTTGTTTTGTTAGCTTCCTATTGTCTTCTCCTAAACTGCTGCACACATAATGGTGAGAAACAGAACTAGCACCCTTACTGTGTTGTCTATACTATTTTTTTAATGAACAATACACCACATGGGAGCAATGTTAATATCCAAAATCTGACTCATTTGAAATTTCTTGCACTCTACAAAAACGTAAACAAGATGAGCTGAAAAACATGACCGCGATCAAGCAAAAGGGATTTGCAGGGGCATTAGTGAGACCTACCAACTAATTGTCCATAAGTCATTGAGCAAATGTATAATGATACTTTGATGATATCTGTATTACATGCATGATGGCATGTCTTCCAAAACATTTTGAAGACATCCCGTAGATGGCAATACAAATCTTTTCATATGACTGTACTTGTAAATATAAAATCCAGACTTTCAATGACAATGAATGTGACCAGCCTCAATACCTAAAAACGGATTTTGAAAATGGAGCTACATGGCAGTTGAGCGTGTATGACAGCTGAGCAGACGTAAAACCATTAAGCAGCATCAAGTGTGCAAATGTTAAATCCAGATTAGTGTTTTTTCAATAATATCACCAAAGCTTGCACGTAAAAAGCCGGATGCAACATGACACTGCAGTCTGGGATGATAATTATGCCCAATTTTCTCAATTTTAATGCTTCCTTTTTTGTTTCTTTCTGCAGATGAGACTATGACCAGTGATTTCAGAGGACCACACATCATTGACTTTACTCTTGCTTCTTGATCTCGCCACCGAAATACTTCCAAACCTCCTTTACTGGCCATCGAGCTTCTGGGCCACTTGCTGACAGGGTACAATGGCCTCTTCCTTGCAGAGGTGTCCACTCTTTGCCTGCCTCCTGCTCCTTCTCTGCTGTTGCTACTCGTCACAAGGTGAGTTACCGTGGTGGCGTGTGCCGTTAATGAGATTCTGGCCATCCTTTGTAGAAGCAGACTATTATTCAGCTTATGAATGCCTTGAAGTCTCATTTGTCGTGGTCGTACTGAAAGGATTGAAAAGCAATTTTACAGCAAGGTTGCAAAGTTTTGCCATGCCTTATATCCTTCAGACTAAAACGGCTTTATGCTCAAATCATTAAGAA
Source organism: Oostethus manadensis (assembly GCA_024372805.1). NCBI lineage: Eukaryota > Metazoa > Chordata > Actinopteri > Syngnathiformes > Syngnathidae > Oostethus > Oostethus manadensis. The sequence continues at coordinate 1,311,126 of QODF01000132.1, read as the reverse complement.
TTCTTTGAAACCCTCATGGACACTTTTACTGACACATGCCTCACATCCAGAGCCAAGCACAAGCAGTATGTAAAAATCTTGTTGGCTGCATTCACATTTGTGGTTAAAACTACTCAGTTTGCTCTGTACTGTATTGTTCCGCAATACAATACAATGCAATGCTGATTCACTTTGTGTTTTTTATTAATTGTGACTGCTAAATAACACTCCATGGGGTCAAAAAAATGTGCTAGTGCCAGCAAATTGATAAAGAAGGGAAGCAACACTATTAAATATAATCTCGCCTCCATCAATACGTTAAATTCATTTGTCATTTATAATTATTTTGCATTCTTTGATTATTTTGTATTAAATATATTTTTGTTATTTTTCTAACTGTCTTGAATGGATTACTTGGATTTCCTATGGGAAAAAGTATTTTGGTTATAGTATGTTTTTGATGACATGGCAAGTGTGAATGCAACCTCAAAGGTTCACACCAGTCTGTTACATGCAATCTTCTTTGAGATGCTGCCATTGCATATTTTACCGTCGCCCAATCAAATTCCACACAGCCAGTATACCTGTCCCCATCAAAAGCATGGCCATAAATTCAGAGCCAAGAATGCCTCAGTGTTGTATTTTCTGTAGTAATACGCAAATCCGGCCGCACGGTGGCCGTGCGTAGCACGTTGGACTCACAGTCAGGAGGTTCAGCGTTCGAATATCCGTTGGTCATCTCGGTGTGGAGTTTGCATGTTCTCCCCGTGCATGCGTGGGTTTTCTCCGGGTACTCCGGCATGTTAGGTTAATTGGCGACTCATGATTGTCCATTAGAGTGTGAATGGTTGTATGTCTGCCCTGCGATTGACTGGCGACCAGTCCAGGGTGTACACCGCCTCCCGCCCAAAGTCAGGTCTCTCGCTTTTGAAGTAATGTAATAATACATTACTTCATACAGTACATACAGCATTACTTTTGGTGAAAGGAGGGTTTTTCAATTTCAATTCTTTCGTTGTCTTTTTTTGGGGGTTCTGTAATAGATTTTCATCGCATCCAACAGCTACAGGACAGGCAGTCCAAGCTGCCTTTCATGCATTTGTGGATTTATTGACTGCAATTTTCAACAATATGTCTTACACAGAAATACTACTGCAGCTTTTTGAAGATGAGATGTCAGTTTTGACTTGAAGGTAGAGTGAAGCAGACCTGGAAAATCACTTGAAAGACAGAATAGTGCTTTGGTATGCAGAAATGCGGGTTTTGGGTTTCAGCTGATGTGTGGGTCCTCAGTGCAAAGAATGCATATGAAGCGTTCATCAAAAAGGAATGTATATGTGTTCCTTTTGGAAACTATCACAATCCATCCACTACACATGCCACCTTCAGCCTGTCAAAGCCTGAGGATCGTCAAGCTACCCTGAGAGTCCTCAAACTTTGCATCTCTGCTTCCAGCCAATGAAACGTCTGGTTGCTATGACCCCTTGACCCTTGAAAGGGAAGAAGATAATCAGGTTTTGACCAAAACACATCCCATACACATGGGTGGTATTACCTACTTTGATCAGCTCGGTAGGGGAGGTTAGTGGGGTTTCCTGTCAGGATGAGCACTGACTGCAAAGACCATGGTTAAAATTACTGGTCAATTACAGTCATCTTTTTCCTGGACTGTTCTGAACTCCTGTTTTTATACAAACTTTGTATTGAGCCGACGAAGGCTTCTTGTAGGAGTTGCATAGTTGTAGAATTTCCAATAGTTAACATCATGTTGTACTTCCATAGACGGCATTTTATGGTGTTTTGGCTAAACACCCAGAGGTTCCATTGGGTGTTTTTATAGAGCGCGTTGACCTGTGTAAGTAATTTTATGTCACGCTGATTAGTGGGGATCAGACCATGGGATTTTAAAAAGCCGCCACCATTGGGTATATTATTCATTTATTCATTCATTCATTCATTTTCTATATTAGTCAGAAAAATTAGTTATAATTAGTTGTGTTTATTGACAGATGTTTTGCTTGTAATTATTTGTCATCAATTTGTTTATTGTTAGTTATCATCCCCCTCGCCAATTTACGTTCTAAGGATACTAAGGATAAAGAGTACCATAAAAAATAAATTCCAGACATAAATCGCTACTTTTTTCACACGCTTTGAACCCTGCGGCTTTAACAATGGTGCAGCTAATTTGGGTTTTTTTAATAGATTTTTATAGGTTATATCGATTACTACTAATCATTTATGTTGGGATGTTAGGTAAAGACACATGTAAAATCCATTTCAGATTTGCCGTAGATTAGATTTCTTTACAGTTAAAAAAACTACAGTTCCAATAATGCAGATTCTGGAAGAAGTAGGAAGGCCTTGGAATAGATTCGATTAGATTCCAGTCTGATTCGACTATTAAACTCGTTCTCTAATCAAATAAATATGTCATGTGATCAATATTGTACCAATCTGACTACATATTTACTACTATTGCTGAGCACACGTTTTTGTTATGAATACGGTAGCCGATTTGGAAACAAACTAATTTCTGTAAATAAAACATTTTAAACGATGTGCGTGTTTAGCAGATTATTCTTACCACGCCATATTAAAAATCACCCACTTGGCACAATCCAGAGGAGCTGAGGTGAGCACAAGCTTTGAGTGCCAATGCAGCAACAAACCTATTGGCTCATAAGGGTTACTAAAAAAGTGTAAAACTGGTAACCTTATATCTAAGTGCTTGTCATACGTCTTAATAAATAGTATTTCAAGTTAATATGAGCTCTTAATATATTAATAACATTATAAATTAAAGGGTTAGGCTAAATAAGCGCAATTACTTTATTAATGACTGACAATGACTTTATTAATCATAATAAGCACTGTTCCACTTTAAGATCCAGTAGTTACAGAGTAGCAATGTTAATAAGCATGGTTAATAAGTATTTATTAGGCATTGTTATCAATATTATTATTAGTAGTATTACCCATTATGCGAGCACTATTGTCAATAAATATCTCAGTGCTTATTACAGTCGGCTTCAGTATGTTAACATGATTAATTATTAACCTTTTTAATATAAGAAGCTTATTAACTTTAATTATTGCTTATTAAAGCATAAGCAAACACCTCAACATAAAGTGTTACCTAAAAGTTTAAAAATGACTCCAGAAAGTGAAATGAGAAAGTGAAAATAACATCTCACTACAACATCCAACAGTGTATCATATAAAACAGGTAAGGTAATAAATGACAGTTGTTTCGTAGTTGACTACGGCCTATTATTAGTTAAAAAAAATCCTGCATATTAAAAATATTTGCATATTCTTGGTTTAAGCATTTTCAAGCACAGTAATTACGGAATTAACTTAACTTAAAACGTTTAAGGGATTAAAGTTTGTTTGTTAACTGTAGTCTAAACCGGCCAATAAGACGTCACTAGTGACACGCACCAGACTTGATCACTGTCAACAATTATTGCAGGTTTGAATTATCTTAACAGCAGGCACAGTATTAACAATAATAATCATCATCATAATAATAACCACGGGGTACTTTTGTGGCCGTACTCCAGCTAAAACTCAACCCTGAATTCCCGATGTCTTTTCCTGTCCACACGTCCGGACATTTATTGATACGCACACAAGCACACACCTTCTTCTTATGTCTTTATGTCTTAAATGCCTTATTTTCTCTGATTATATCTACTACATTGGGTGATATGAGTGTAAAGGTGATTGTAGGGGTGAAGGTTGTAAACAAGTTTTGTATGCTCTAACTGCAAAAATATTTGATTTATAAATAAGGAATCATACTTTGCTGCAAAACCGTTATGGCGATAGTGTTTGGAACCAATTAGGTGCTCTAGACGAGGGAGCATTGTATATATACAAGGTCACTGAGGCGCTTTATCCTGGTTTTAGAGAATGACGAACAGACAGGTGGTGAAGTGTGAGTTCTCTGTGTCTGCACCTTTTGCCCGATCCTCACTCAACTTTAATGGCTACCTCTATGACCTGTTCACAGCCCCTTTACTTAAATATCAGTCGGCTGTTTTGGGGTTATCCTGCTGTGTCCCGTGTCAAAAATAACTGCTGTGAATGACAGCTTTTGCATCATAAGTGCATCACAAGCACTTTGTTTTCTGAAGAAATAGTCTAAGGGAATCAAACAGCGGTTTCCTCTCTTACAAAATGCCTTCTTTGCTCCATCACATTTATTAGAGCCTTGAGAGTCTATTAAATGTTAAGTAGAGGTAGTTCCGCGCTTACGACTTCGAACGACCTGACTTTATTGAGACGTCTGTTGGAATTCCCCTCTCACGCTCATTATTCAAACGCGCTCTGCGACGCATACTAGTGGCGTTACATAATGTACACAATGTACAAAACGAGGAACCTCCAGAGGAGGCCACGCTCTGTAGATATGGGACAAGAAAGCCAGACACACGAGAGTTCGAGGCGGCAGCCACAAGTGCACATGCAGGCGCATACCTATTGTGAGCCAATGAAAGCTGAAATCAGAGTCTTAAAAAGTAAAGAATGACCAGCTTTAGGAGGGATTACTTCCTGTGGTCTTTGTCAACATTCTTGACTGGCTTGGGTTTTTAAAAGGCAAACGGTTTGATTGTTGTGTCATAGCTGCAGAATACAGAGCAAATGTTTGTCTAGCAGTGGTTCTGAGCTCCATAACAGTGTTTCTTTTTTAATTACCACCATAACAAGCAAGAAGATTTTCTACCTTTTTTCCTCCACGCTTTGTGCCTCCCAAAGCGCTACTATACCTTGCTCGCTTGTCAGAAGCATAGCAGCACGCTGGCGTTTCTTCCCTAAAAGGTCGTAAAGGTTAACAACACGTCTCAGCACAACATTTGTCTCGAGCAATGCCATGCATTGTGCTGATTGAAGAGCCTCCCTTGTGCCACACTGGTATTTCCAGTCCCGGGCCTCCACTGGATGTGGGGAAAGCTATTGTGCGCTAACTCCTCACTGGCTCGGGGCCATCTACATCCACAGTCTGTCATCCATTGATATGCTTGGCTTGCCGTTTTAGAATTTATATTGAATGCAGCGGCTCCATGGCGGGGCAATAATAAATTATCAGCAAAACCATGGTAGAGTCACAGATGAATAGTCAATCTGTGTGCTGAGGAGAAAAAAAATACCCTGATACACGAATCTTCCATACTCCGTCCAACTGAAAGGCTTTCAAGCAGGGGGTTCATCATCCGGGCTTGTGTGCAGAGTCCTCCACATTTAACACCATGTTGACACATTTAATTACTGTATTTTTACACTTAGGTTTACTCATACAGTTTTGTCAGTCCTCCGGTTTTCAGCACTCTGTTCCATGGCAATAACAATACAGGAAACAGGAAAGGTCATTCTCCTAGATTTGTTTTTGTTTTTGATGCGGCAGGCTTTTGCCCCCAATCTACTCGCGGATAAAATGTACTACACTGTGACCAAAACCTTGGTAATAATAAGTAACTACAAGACACCGTTTTTTCCCTCCTTTTTGATGCACACAAAACAGCATGGTCTCCTCTCAAATTGTCGCAATAATGCAGGGGTTTTCAGTTATTTTCTGTCATGCCGCCCCCTGGAGACAGAAATGTTCCCCCCAGCGCATTTCAAACTGATAATATCTATTTATTTATTTGTACTGTAAAAGCTGAACTTATAACTCAAACTATAAAATTGCAACAAAATGGAGAGCGGTGAAGCATACAAGAGTATGCAAGAGTCAAATCGAATGTTGAGTATGATGAATTTGGACATGTTTGCAGGTTTACACTAACATTGAAGTACTCTCTGCTTCTCATGCTCCCTTGACAGTTCACCGCACCCCCCAGAGGGGCCTGCCCCACTGCCTTAATGTGATAAACAGCTAGCTTCCAAGAAGTAATAATAATAATATTGTTAATCATTATTTAAAAGTGCCTTTCTGAGCACTAAAGGTCACTTTACAAAACAGGAAACAAGTAAATACATAATACAAACACAAAAGGATAAAACAAGCCCATGTGGAGAGGAACAACGCAGTTACAAGGCAAAGGCTAACTTAAAGAGGCGGATTTTGGGTCTGGTTTTGAACAGGGGGAGAGAGCCAATATTTCAGAGGTCCAGTTGGAGTGAGGTCCAGAGTGACAAGTCGGGCGGGCGGTACAGTGAGGTGAGTGAAGGAGGAGGATATATATAGGAAAATAGTGCCAAGAGGTAGGACATAGAGAAGGGGGGCAAGGATAGAGCCTTGGGGAACACCAGAGGTGACTGGGAAGGGATGGGAAGTGAAAAATTGAGTTGAAGTAAATGCTGGAGACCCCTGAGCTCCTGCATACAACGTGGCATGGTTTTACCTCCAATCTCCTCTTGAAATGTATTGAGTCTCCTTAATGTAATGCACAGCTGGACACTAAGATAAAATATTGAAGAACATTGTTCTCCTTCATTTTATACTTTCTTGATGCATTCATTTTGCCCTCTGTGTCCTCTGAGATCAAATGAGTCTGTGTCCTCACTGTGATGAACAGATAGATGGCCAGAAGTAAATACAAATTCTCCTGCGTTTTTATTGGGTTAATATTGGTCAATGCGGTATGGGTCACGCATCAAATTTATCTCCTTATGAACAGCCAATAAGTAGAATCCTTTCAAACAAATGAGGCAGGGGTTTCATTACCTTGGCTTGTGTGCAGCTTCATCCAGATTTAACAGAATGTTGACTGATTTATTGTTTTTTTTACCCCCCTGTATGTTTACCCACAAAGTTTTGTCAGTCTTTCAGAATTCAGTGCTCCATGCCAATAACAATAAGCCATTTTAATAATGACAGAGTGAAAGTTTTCAATCATAACAGAAAGGGGAACTGAAATGAGCCGAAGAAGCAAGAATCAGTGTTTCACTCCGAGAAAATATAATACAATGCTTTGTTGGGGGTCATCCAGCGTTTATTACACTGATTTTCTGACGGTGTTTACTTTCAAAGAGGCGCGAGCAGCAGTAATATTGCAATCCAAAATGTGAACGCCAAAGCAAGCTCCTTTGCCCTAGACCTCAGCTTTGACTCTGTTTAGGCATGATTGCTCACGTCCTGTTAGAAGCAAAAACAATACAGACTTTTGGACAGTTTGATTTTTTTCCCCCTTTAAATCTCACTTGCGGCATCACCCAGTTCACAGCCCGATTAACAAGTTGTACAAACACCCGCGCAGATGCCTGCCTTAATCCTTCCTTTCCTAAATGCTGTCTCCCCTTTTCTTCTCCCCAGGCAGCCTAATTCAAATAATAGATGAGTCCAGCTGAGAAGCCCAAAGTAAAATTTTGTATTTGCTCTGTGTAAGTTGCGACTTGACTGCAGGGCTCAGCTGTCATAACACGGTGAAATATTAATCCATATTTGAAAGAGGGATTGACATAATAGCAGGTCTGCAACATAACTTTCCCCCCACTTCTTTGTGCTTGTTTTGTTTGTAGTGTAGACAAACATATTAGCAAAAGCAACCTGTTGGATTAAGGTTTCATGTTCATTTATTATGCACTCTCAGTCCGGTTGAAGCTACTTTGATTTCAGAGAAAACAAGCTGCAGTGGTGTGAGAAAGTGTTTGCCCTTGATTTCTTATTCATTTGCATGTTTGTCACACTTACATGTTTCAGATAATCAAAACAAATTTAAATATTAGTCAGTGACAACACAATTGAAATGCTTTTTATTGCGGGTGGGGGCACGAGAGGCTGCGAGTACTTTAAATGTTAGTACAGACCTGCAAACATTTACAAATGTATTGTACATGCAATCTGACTCTTAGAATGCGCTTGTACGCTTCACAGCTCTCCATTTTGTTGCATTTTCCTGGTTTCAGTTTCAAGTTCAGTCTATACAGTACAGACAAATAAATTGATATTATCAGTTTCTTGATATTTATTTCCCCTAGGTGGTACATGACAAAAAATAATGGAGAACTACTGGGTTAAATGGACTTATTCACACAGGGCCTCGTAGGTTTGGATTTTTTTCCTCCCTTAATTATAAAAAGTTTAATTTAAAAACTGCATTTTGGATAAGTGGAATGAAATGGAATGGAATGGAATGATGATCTGAATAATTTAAGTTTATAAGTTAAATATTTAATTAGGATTAACTTAATTAGGATTAAATCAGAAAAGGCGAAACACTTTTTCACACCACTGTAAATGATATTTGATGACATTACATATAAAGGATTGTTTTATTGAGTTTTCTTACTCCAACAATTTGCTACCGAAATGTGTGATATGCAGTCTAAGCTAATGACAGCATAACTAAGAGAGTCAGTTCAAATCTACACTGTGCAAGGAACAGGTGAAGTGAAGATAATAAAGTAATTGTGGTCTCTTCTCCTACTTCTAGTCAATACTCGAGCAGCAGCAGCATTTTGGACAAATTAGAACCTTTTGCTTGAGGATTTGACATCATATTTACATGTTTTCTTATGCAAAACTGTCAAGTGCAAATACATCAGACTTCTTTCATACACCTACTTTTTTATGACTCACAGTTAACTGCAATTGCTCCCATATGATTTGAATGAGACTAACGGTGTGTGTTGACTCTCGACAAGCTCTCCCCTCGAGCAATGAATGCAGCTCTGTTGCATTCTCTGTATTAGTAATCTCCTCAGGCTTAGAGCTTGTGCCTTAGAGCATGATCACACTTTTTTGTGGTTCAAGAATTAAAAGTCACTTCGGGGTGGGTCACCTGCAAACAAAAGGCCACCAGCCGATTTGCAGGTATAAACAGTCTTAGATAAGGAAGCCCTCTCCTGCCGTGCAGGAAATTGAATAAGTATGTCACAAAAAAAAGCCAGAGAGTGAAAAGTGGAGCACAAAGAGCGCTTTTGTTTGCCTTACGCTATCACTATTGACCCTCTCATGTAGCGTCTATGCCCACTGAGTGTGCGGGCTGGTACAATGGCTTCATCCAGGTTGAGGGGCAGGAAACTGTCCGTCATCAAGATTTCCCCCAGCTGTGTATCTCTTATCAACGCTCCTGTTTCTTCCCATATTGAACGAAATGCTGGTGGAAGGGAATGGGGCAAGGTCATCACGCTCAAGTCAGTCAAAGTGGTCAGTGTTGCAGAGATAGCAGGGGGGGGGTAAGAGCAAAGGAATGTGTCGGCACCGACTTTCCTGGTAGATAGCTGAGAAAAACTGTGATATAAAACACATGTAGGTCACACCGTGAACAAAACAACATGGTTTTGTATGTTAGGAGTTGTGAAAATGATTATGGAGCGGCACACAATTGTAACTGTTGGTTGGAAACAATGCTTTCTTTCACCTTTGCATGCTTCAGCTATAACGACCGAGTGCGGACCTGCACCATGGCCACATTGCACACCTTCATATATACCTTCTACCATGCTAATAATTCTTGATGTGAATGATACATTTGCCGTATTATACTCCACAATCTCTACTCCGCTGCAGAAAATGTGTCTCTTTACTGTGATGAATAGCCAGATGCCCATCCAACCTCAAGGAAGTAATTATTATATACAGTAGTTTGTAACTTGTAACATTGCAAGTAGATAGGTACTTTATTCATCTCCAAGATAAATTTAGGTTTCAAGCAGCTCTCCAAGAATGTCATAATAAAGTGAATCACTTGATCACAGAATAACACAAATACGGAAAATAGAATAGAATCCAAGGATAAATGAGGATAAGCGGTACAGAAAATGAATAAATGAATAAATAATACATAACTGTTCACTTCCAATTTGTTGTACAATAATACATTAAAAAAAAAAAAAACTTATAACATAATAAGAATTATTATATAATGTTATACTGTATAGCAGTATTCTCCTTCTACTCCTTTCTAGGTAAACTTTATTTACTATTGTTGTACTTGTAACAGAGAGTGATGTTAGACCAGAGTGTGGTAACACATGGCGAATAAAGTAAATTCAATTCAGTGTGAATTTGACCACAGTCTTCCCTTAGATAAAATGAGTTTCCTTAATACGCTGAACAACTGTAAGAAAATACAGGAGAGAGTTTTTTATTTGTTTCTTCATGCATTCAGTGTGACGTGGTTTTTTCCTTGGTCTTCTCTTGAACAAAATTAGTCTTCTTATGGTGGCAAACAGTTCAGTAGATGCTGAGAAGTCAATACAAGAGAACGTCATTCTCCTCCTTTTTGGTTGGTTTTGATGGTGGTTCATTGCAGTGTTTTTTACAGTTGCCTTTTTGTTTTACAGTAAAAAAAACAAAAAACAATTTGTGCTGAACTGAGCCAGTACTGAGCAATGGAACAAATTATGTAAAGGTTAGGTAAATATCACTTCTTTTTGCATCGATAAAATGGTATGTTGGAAATTGCTTTTGCACAATTTTTCTCACCAAACAAAACCTTCTTGACAGATGTAATGTCCTCAAGTGGTCTTCCACAACTAGAGTGGTCTTGGTCCGTAAACCCATGCAAACTGTAAGCAGGTGCTTGCTGCAAATGAACACATGCAGGCTGGAAAGCTATTTAGCAGGTCATTGACAGTTCATCGAGTCTGTTGATTCCAAAGGCTCTTGTTTGCAGGTGTGCGTGATTGTGTGAAAAATCACAGTCTGTAATTCGACTTTGAATGTGAAATGTGAATGAAAAGCAGCATGTTGTACGTTTTACATTTCAAGGCCATGATCTCTGTTCCCATTTCAGCCTTGTAGTCTCAGGCTCAATCTGTGTTCAATTTGAGACTTTTGCTGACACCCCGCCTGGGTGACTCACCAAGGAAGCCTCCTGGGCCCAGTTCTGCAAAACAGGCAGGCCTGGGTTTGGGGGGTGGGGCTTGAGAAGGTGAAGTGAGGAGACTCTGACCCGACAAACAAAGGCACAGACGTGATTGAGACAAACTCAATCACCCCTCTTTCCCATCTCCACCTCGGGGGAGGCACCTGAATGATTCTCAGTGGAAAATCCAGCTAGGCTTTCAAGTTTAGGGGCTGCAAACATGAGCTTTGAAGGGAGTTGACCATCAGCGAGGGCAGATCAACCCTGTGAAACTATATCCACTCTGCACTCGTGGGAGTTTCCTTAACTCACCTGTTTCGCTGCGTTTCATCAACTCCCTTTGCAAACAGACATACAGTTTGAGCTAGAGATGAACTAATTCTGTCAGAGCAAAACTTTGCCTATGAAGATCTGCACTTTTTCATCTTCTGAGCATCTATTTCCTTTCATCTGCTTAGCCTTGATGACAGTTATTTGTATCTTTAAAAGGGTTTGTTTTCTCCACAAACAATACAAGGTGGTGTCTTCAGCCGAGTGATGGGCCGATGGGCAGGTCATTCAGGGTCGAAGAATAAGACTTCCGGCTTGATCTACAATGTATCCTTCTATTCTTTTTATATCTCAACCTAACTGGTTGAGACAGACAGCCGTCTCACAGAGCTTGGGTTCTGTCCAAGGTTACTTCCCCAGAGGGAGTTTTTCCTTGCCTCTTTTGCCAAGTATTTGCTCTTATGGGGTTTCTGTTAGTTCTCTGTTTGTGACCTTCATGAGTAAAGTGCCTTTAGATAACTGTTGTTGTGATTTGCTGTTGTACAAATAAATTAAATTGAAATTGATTAATCAGAGGCCATTACATTTAGTTAATGCCTCATCAATTGAATTTTACCTGCGCCGACTCGTCTTAAATCCTTGCATTTACAGAAGATTACATGTATTAGTGATGAAATGACGCTTTCCTTCTTTGCTACTGCTTTGCTTTGATGTTTCCCCACTGGGTGAGGGATCATCCACCCAATCAACAGTCGGGAAAAGAAAAAAATAAGTTTTGATTGAAGCAGCTGAATTAAGATGCAGTCATTATACAGCGCACTCTTTCATTATAGTCTGCAGCATGTGCAGCTGCGCAGTTTTCCACAACCGATATAATCTGCCACGGTGACAAGACAGAATGTAATTCTTGGGGTTTTAATGTGTGACATGTGTAGAGAAATTTAGGGTTGTTTATGTAAGCTAAATCTTATACGCCCAAACTGCACACAAAGGGTGAACATTTGTGAAATCATGCACCCCTACTTTGTTGCCTGTTACATGACTTTGGTGCGCAGATTATAAAGATTATATATTAAACCACATAAGTAAGATCAACTTGAAGTTTCTCACACAGCTCAATGCTCTTTACAAAACACTGTAACACAGTAAACTTATGTTGTTTAGCCCAACCAACATGAAATATTCTACACACTCTTTGGGGACTTACAAGCACATGTGTGTTAAATGTGAGCAAGTTTGCTAAAAAAAAAAAAAGTCTTTGCAGGGGCACAGACGGGACTTACTAACTAAATGTCCATAAGTCATTGATTGTTTGTGTGAAGATTTGAAACCATGGGGATATTTGTATTGCATGGATGCTCATGTGTCTTTTAATGCATATTAAGCATAACCATTTGGGTGGACCACAAATTTAATTTACAGTCATGTGAATAACACTCCCTATAATTGCTTCATGAATGTTTTAATTAGTAACCAATACCATCCATCATGTAGCCATCATTAAAGCTTCACATGTAGTTTTTAGAAAACAGTGAGTGAGCTAGTGGTAAAGGTACTGCAAATGTGAAAACAACAAAATACTCTTGCCTTAACTTTAATAAAATGTATGGTAATGCAGAAGTCAGTGTAAAACCTGAGCCATTTGGAATAAATGTTGTAAAAAAGCCGCAAAAGACCCCCAAAAATCAAAACACACATGCAGAAATGTTGTGCATGAGAACAGGTGGAAGTCTAACATTCTGTGTGCCTTTAGAAGCCTGTTTTTCTGTGCAAGTTTGATCAGATTTGGAATAACAGTATATGTCCTCAAGGAAGGTTGAACTGCATTAAATTAAATATGCGGTGTGACAGCAAAGTCAGTGATGGAGTTTCCAGGCTGCAGATGTTGATTATACAGTATACTTGCATATGAAGATTCCATCATGGTAAATCCGCACAGTACTTGTGTCACTTTTGGACATGACTGGAAAAAAGGCATCATTCATAATTTTCCCAAAGCTTCTTGTCAGTCTTATATTTTGTGTTTTTTTTTTTTACTCCACTCTCCTTTCAGAATCAAATGTTTTATGATAGTAATTCATGGTGTCGTTGTTTTGGCATTGCCTCATGGCTCTGAAACTCCAAGGCTGTTCCAAAAAGTGGATGTCATTGAAGAGTTGTGTTGTAATGTCCCATCTTGTGGTAATAAAAACACATTTTTGCAGTGTTTTTACCACTGATTATCCTTGTAGTTCACAGATACCCTTAGTCAGTTTGAATGTAATGTCTCACTGGTAACGCTTGCAGCTGTTTCAACTGTGTTGTTATTTTCGTCACAAAATGACCCCCTCCTAGAAAAGATGACGGCCAAAGCTACAGCTGTCAGGGTCAAAAAGTTGTCTTGATCGATCATTTTTATGCTCTGTCTGTGTGGAAAATGACTAAAAAAAGATTTCCCCCGAAGTGACAATATCAGCGGTGCAAGTGGGAACACCTGAGGAGTTAAAAGGCAGCAGCGAGGTCTGTCTCACTTTCCCTCAGCAAAATGGCAAATGTCTTTGACAAAACGTCTCAACATACAGTTTTGTCAAGCTGCTACTTATTTTTTGGTTGTTTATAACAGGAAAACATTTGAGGGATGAATCAGGGACGGTAACAGCCCTAAAAGCAAATAATGCATGTACTGTAGCGCTCTACATCTAACCCCACATGGACTTGATGGGTTGTATTTAGCAGCTTTCTATTTTTGTATACTCCTATCGGAATCCTGAGTGTTTGATAGCAGTCGTCTGGGAAAGGGCGGATGTAGCTGCGGGTAGTGTGGTCGTGTCTGACACTGTCTTTAGAAACAATTCCCAACAAGATGCGGCCAGCGCAGACACTTAAGGGCAACGGGGAAATGCTGGTGACGTCTATCTAGTCAACATTTTTGTGAGTGTTTTGCCGCATCTCACAGTTGGGATAAAATATATGTTGTTGAAAAAGCGGGTGTTATTTGGTGAATCCCAAATCTCCTCTCTCATCTCACACCCTGCTCCTGGGCGTCATTCACATGTGGCAGGCAGTCATGCGTGGTCCGAGTTGTCAGAGTATTTAGGTGGCGGCAGCAGATTCCTTGCGAATGTGGGCGTGTGCAAATGCAGCTATTTATGCCTCACTAGTCCATGTACAGTGGTGTGAAAAAGTGTTTACCCCCTTTGCATTTCTTTGCATGCTTGTCACACTTAAATGTTCCAGCTCATCAAGCAAATTTAAATATTAGTTGATGACAACACAACTGAACAAAAAATGCAATAACACTTTTTATTATTAGGGGAAAATGTTATGAAAAGTTATTGTCCCCTAAACCTAATAATATGTTGGGCCAACCTTAGCAGCCAAAACTGCAATCAAGCGTTTGCGATAACTTGCAAAGAACATGCAAAAAATAAGCAGTCAGGGAGGGCCAAACACATTTTCACACCATGCGTGCATAAACATGGATTTTAAGGTAATCCTGTGCCTTTGAATTACATTTGAGATGTACTGTATTTGTACTAATTTGGCGGCATAAAATGTTAACATCAAGTGTGCGTTGAGTCATCCTCATTAGGGTCGCGGGTATGCTGGAGCCTATCCCAGCTGATTTTGGGCGGGAGGCGGGGAACACTCTGGACTGGTCGCCAGTCAATCGCAGGGCACATATAGACAAACAAAGAATTACAAACATTTACACCTATGGACAATTTAGAGTCGCCAATAAACCTAAGATGCATGTTTTTGGAATGTGGGAGGAAACCGGAGTACCCGAAGAAAACCCACACACGCACGGGGAGAACATGCAAACTCCACACAGAGATGCCCAACGGAGATTCGATTGTTATTATATATTTACTATTATATTATTTTGTTGTTGTTGTTGTTTTTGTTTTTTCTCTGTGATACCACCATAGAGGAGTACCAGGGATGGCTAGTGAGGGAAAGTGTGATGATAACAAGACAACAGGAGATCACTATGGCTTAAAAGTTAGTCATCATCATGAGTGATGATCAGGGTTGGCTTTTTCTTTGACTTTTTCTGTGATGCCACCACAGAAGGGATAACAAACATTTCAAACTATCATCTTGGGAAACGGGTGTGTTTTGCCTTTTTTGTGTTTTTTCTTTGCAGTTTTTTTTGTGTTCCATGATTTGGTGCTACCACAAAAGGACAGCTGGGATGGCAAGTGAGAAAACGTGTGATGCCAACCGTACAACTTAAAATTGGACATACTGCAATATACAGTAGTAACAGTTCAGGCAGCCCAGTACAAAATGGGCATTACAGTTATGTGAATACATTGATTTTACTAAACAACTGATAACAAAAATGTATACATATTACTACCTGACCCTTTACTATGTCACAATAGGTTCCATTTATTGTTCTATGTTATCATCAAACTTTCCTCCCTTGTCATCCTTGGTGCCTTTCTGTGGTGGTATCAAGTGACAAATGTACACAAAACAAACTTAAAGAAAAGCAAACCACAGTTGTATACTTATGAAGCAACCACAAAGCTCTGGATGTATATTTATATAAAACAAATTGCAGCAATATTTACACCGCAAAGTGATTCTGCTTCTTGTTTTGTTTTTGTAGTTTTACTTTATTTTGGAATTCTTAGGGTTAACTTTACATTGTTAAATTACTACTCTAAAATTTTGCGGCAGTTAAGGTTGGTAAAATATTACTTCAAACATTGCCCATACAGCTAATAAAGATTTAATGACTCTTGAATGAAAAAAATAGTTTTCTTCTGTGGGAGAAATGTGTTTTGAAATGAGAACAACTCAAGTAACCCAGAATTATGGTGCATGTTCCACTGTAATTTATTCCCTAACATCAAGAGTTCTACTTTTTCCAAATTCCTATCGGAAATCTTCATTTCAGGAGAAAACTGCAGTTTTAGACCATCCTGGATATGGGATTACAGAGGCATTCCGGCCTGTTGGAGGCAAACCTTGACTCTCATATCTCCCCCTTTCTTCCCAAGATGTTGACTACCGGCAATATTGTAAAAAAAAAACCCAGACATAAAAAGACAAACAATCTTCAAGTACCCCTGCTGTGGACGCGGCGGGGGTACTCATATTTGACTAAAGCCTACACCGTCTTTTATGCTGCAAAGAAAGTGTCTCTGTCAAACCCAAGACCTGAACAATGGAGGCCTGGTTCAGGGGGATTGCAAGGGGGTGGCTATTTGCATGCAGCTGTTTGCCGTTTCCAGGACCACAAAGGCCAATCAAAGGAAGCTTAATGGGGGATGACAAGCGTCAAGCGACGCCTTTGCGCATCATCTGTGTCAGGGCTCGTCACTCTGTCTACCCTCCATAACCGTCCCAGTTTGTTTGTTGTTTTTTCCCAAAGACTGATCAAACATTCCCCCAGTTGTACCTCCCAGCGTCTTCCATCCTTAGGCAGCTAGGCTTAAAAGGTTGGCCACACAAAGATGAACCTGGCGATGTGTGTTGGTTACAGTTCAGTGGCCGAAATCACCTAGTGGCAATATTTCAACATATAACCTCTGTTATCTCTAGAGTTCTTTTTAAAAGCGCCACGATGCATGAGGAATGTTTCAGATGAACCCATCTGAGCCACTTCCAATTTCAAGGGCGTTGATAGAAAACAAAATATGTATTATGAAGGGGGATTTTCACCATTGAATTATAGGCTGTCAACTGAAGAAGTAAGGGGAAAAAACATCCCTGAATGCAACATATTGAGCAGCGTTCCCGGCCCTGGCTTTGCTCTCTTGAGCTCAATCGAAGGCTTAGCAGGTCAGGGGGAGGAATCTCCCAAGCTACTTTCCTCACAGTCACTCACTGACCAGAATGCACGATAAGGCCTCATGTCAACAAGGGCAAGAATAAGGATCACAGCCAATTATAGCTAAGGCAAAGTGGCCACGGAGATTAGACAAAACACCCCACATAAAGCAATAAAGCACTATCCCATTCCCTCCCAGATTGTGTCATTTAGTGTTAATCTGGAGTACAGATAAAAGTTGACCGGACACTTGTGTTTGATTTTTTTTCTACTTACACACAAAGGGATTATGTTATGGATTTTTTCCTGCAGTCGTCGTGACAGTTTTTTCTTGCATCTGGTGACCTTGTGTCTGTCGTCAGCAGCTTCAAAGTTGAGCAGTCAAACAAAACGCCAGATGAAAAGATGTCGCTAAAATGCTGGTATTTGGAATTTGCTTATTTGGAATGCTGGTATTTGCGAATGACACAAAAAAAACTTTGAAAAAAAACATTAACAAAATGAAAGTACTCAATCAATAAAGCATGTTCATCATACTTCTGTCCTTGATAAGTAAACAACTGTAAAATAGCATGAAACGATGTTTCCACAGCCATAGCAAGTTTTGTAACTACCAGGGCACATTCCAGAAACCAATGTCAAACAGTATGCAGCCATATAAACTCATAGCAAAACCAAGAACGTGCCATATTCACTGAAATAACACAATAATAACACTCATTGATGTTGTATAACACACAAAAATGGCAGCTATGTTTTTTTTTTGACTGCCAGTAAGCGGCACTGCACACGACAAAATGAAAGAACAGTTAGTCGCAATCGCTGTTTATTTAGCCCTGGAATCAGCCCCCATACTATTAGTCTAAGGTTTCTAGTATAGAGCTAGTCAAAAATATAGATTTACTCACCGAAACCGACAGATCCGCTGCAAGATTGGCTATAAAGACGAGTGACAGCAAGAAAAATTGTTTTAACATTTCAGTTCTAGAACACTTGTGGGTGACTCCGGTAACAAGGTGCAAACAAGCATAGCCATGAACCCACGCAAAGAAAGTGACTTATTCACAATGATAATATCATTCACAGCTCTTGGGCTCTTGTGTTGTGAGGATGTATGATGTATGTTTTACTGGCAGTGACAGCCACTGATAACTATCAGTCTTCTCTTTGCGCACTGCACAGAGCCAAAAAAATGATAAACAATGTTGTTTAGCAAGCAATTTGCCATGAAAACCCATGTTATCATTCTAAGATTTAAACCAAATCCACAACCATTTGGATTTTCTGCATGCTACAACAGGTACGACTTTAGCCACCTAGCTTGTGCCGCAGAAGAAGTCAGATAGGATTTAGCATCACATTAGCCACCGTTAGCACTAGGCTGACTGCAATGGAGAATATTAGGAGGAGAAATGTAGACTGACTGACTACCATCTTGGCATGCTTTTGCACGGTGGAACATCTTGTGGGTATTTGATTTTGTACTTCCATCTGCGGAGCTGTAACTTTTGTCCCACAAATGTGACAAGGTGCGGTCGGGCCTTGTTCTGGACTCCCAAGATGCAGAGGGACAAGTGGCTGTGTCCAAACAGCCTTTATTAATTTCGACAAAGTGTCCAACAAAAACCTACGGTGTCCCCGGTAGGGGTTTTAACAGAAATGACACCGCGGGAAAAGCACAAGGAAATAAATCTCAAAGCAAGAGGCCACCTGGCGGAGCTATTAGCCGAACAGCCGTGGACATCAGACCTGGACTGGATGACACCTCAAAGTACCAACCGTAAAATCTAGCACAGACCAAGAGAAGAGTGTCGAGGTAACTCAGGGAAGAGGAATAGCCGAGTGCCATCCAGTCGCTGCAGATGAGCCTAAGAAGGTGGTGATGATGATGATGATTGACTACAGCTGTGGGACGTCTCATAGCTCCGCCAGAAGGAGTGGCCAAAATCTAAAAAGACAAACACAAGGTAAGTAAACAAAACAAAAGGAGATACCCCATGAACACAACAATATTACTGACGTGTGTCAAGTCAGAGCGTGGCAGTACTCCCCCCCCTCTATCAATGGACGCCACCTGGCAGAGCTCCTGGCTTCTTAGGGAATCTACGGTAGAAATCAGAAACGAGCGACTTATCAAGAACGAGGGAACTGGAAATCCAAGAACATTCCTCGGGACCGTAGCCCTTCCAGTCGTTTAGAAAATGACCACCCCTGACCCGCCTCCCAGCATCCAAGATGGTTCTGACAGTGTATGCCGGATGGCCCTCCACTTGCTGAGCTGGGGGGGGGACACACTACAGGCAGAGAAAGGACACAGGATACTACAGGCTTGAGCCGGGACACGTGAAACAAAGGATGACGTTTAAGGGAAGCAGGGAGTTTCAGCCGTGCTGTCACTGGGGAGACCACCCGCTTCACCTCAAAAGGGCCGATGAATCTGGGGCCAGTTTCCTAGACCACACCAAAACCTCCGACCCAAGTGATTCCGGAACAAAAAGGCGGTCCGGGGGCCAGCCTGAAGTGGGGGCAGAATCCCTTGTAGCTTCCCACACACACCTCTCGACCTCCCATTGCACGACCCCCAGGATCCTGGACCGGGGAAGGATGGTCTCAGGGGAGGAGTACTCCACCGCAGGAGCAAACATTCTGGATAGAGCATCGGGCTTCCCATCACGTAAACCAGGGCGAAAGGTGATGCAGAAATCAAACCTGGTTAGGAAGATGGCCCACCGCGCCTGGTGAGGATTCAAGCGTTGGGTGGAGCGAAGGTAGGACAAATTCCGGTGGTCCGTGTAGATGATAAGGGGGTGTACGGAACCCTCCAACCAATGCCGCCATTCCAGAAGCGCCAGTATCACTGCCAACAGCTCCCGGTTACAAATGTCATTGTTCCTCTCGGCTGCAGAAAGGCGCAGAGAAAAGAAAGCACACGGGTGCAGTTACGGATCGGAGATGGTACGCTGAGAGAGCACGGCCCCGAGTCCGATGCATCCATCTCAACAACAAGGTGAAAAGAAGGGTTAGGGTGTACCAACACTCAACAACATTCCAGAAGTAAACAACCTCTTAAGGTGCTGGAAGGTCCGGCCCATCTCCAGAGACCACAAAAAGGGCACTTTAGGGGATGTGAGCTTATTCAGAGGTTCTGCTACTTTACTGAAATTACGTATAAAGCGGCGGTAAAAGTTAGCAAAACCCAATAACCTCTGCAAAAGCTTCTTTGATATAGGAGTTGGCCAGTCCACCACTGCCTGGATATTGGCAGGGTCAGGTCTCAGTTGGCCCTTCTCCACAATGAATCCCAAAAACGACAGAGAAGGCACATGAAACTTGGGGTTTAACAAATAACCGGTTCTCCAAGAGTACAAAATGGACATGTTGACGGTGTTGTTGTAGAAATAGAGAAAATATAAAAACTGAGAAAAACTGAGAAAATATAAGGCTGTCGTCTAAATACACGAAAACAAAACGGCCAATCGTGTCGCGTAAAACATCATTAATGAGACACTTGAAGACGTCAGGGGCGTTGGTGAGGCCGAAGGGCATAACCTGATACTTAAAATGGCCTAAAGGGGTGTTAAAGGCTGTCTTCCACTCATCACCCTTCCGGACCCGCACCAGGTGATAGGCATTACGAAGATCCAATTTGGTGAAGACCACTGCGTTGTGCAACGATGTAAAAGCCGAATTAAGGAGGGGTAGCGGATACTTATTCCTGACCGTGATTATATTAAGCGCCCGAAAGTCGATGCACGGGCACAATGTACCGTCCTTCTTCCTGACAAAAAAGAACCCCGCTGCGAGGGGAGAAGAAGAGGGACGAATAAGGCCCGCGGCCAGTGAAGTGGAAATGTACTCTTCGAGTGCGCGTTGTTCGGGTTGAGATATGTTTTATAACCAGGAGGCGGGCAGCGGTGACCCAGGCAACAACTCGATAGCACAGTCATAAGGACTGTGGGGGGTAGGGTAGTTGCTCGGTCCTTACAAAAAACCTCCCCAATGACATGATACTCTACTGGCACCGAAGCAGCCCGAAGACAGTGACTATGGCAAAACGTTCTCCAATTATTGATAGTTAAGGCCCTCCAATAAATGACAGGACCATGACGTTGTAGCCATGGAAGACAAAGTACTACCGTCGCCGACCGGGACGGCATGAGAAAAAAACGAACGAACTCGTGATGTTTGTCCGAAAGGAGCAAGGAAACGGCGTGCGTTTGATGGGTAATGCTGGCCAGGTGGCGACCATCCAGAGAATGGACATCTTTATGACTATCAAGTTCCATTGTAGGAATCTTAAAAGAGTTCACTAGCTCACAGTAAATAAAGTTTTCATCTGCCCCAGAGTCAATAAGGGCCTTGATAGGACAGGCTCCCCCCGCCCAAGAAAGCGTACCTTCCACCAGAAGTCGGCCCACCAATGCAGATGATGTGGCAGAAATAGAAGTGGACGAAAATGATACCCCTTGAGGGATGTCTCCAGTGGAGGAAGAGAGATGTCGAGTGGGGCGAACCGGACATCGTGAGATGAATTGGGCGGCACTCCCACAATACAGGCATAATTTAAGACGCAGACGGTGGCTTCTTTCTGCAGATGTAAGGCAGTGACCCCCCAACTGCATGGGCACGACGCCTCCGACGTCCTCTGGCGAAAATCCACCTGTGGCAGAGGGGGGGAGAAGCGGGTCCGTCAGCGCCCCCAGTGGTGGAAAATGAGCCTGACGCGCCAGTGGGAGATGCTTCGCCCTCCTCTGTGCGCTGTGTTCTCGCAGCCGGTTGTCTATCCGAATGGACAGAGATATTAGCTCCTCCAGTGTCTGGGTCTCGTCTCGGGCTGCCAGCTCGTTCTGCATGCGTGGTCTGAGGCTTGCCCGGTAAGCGCTCCGTAGCTCCTTGTCATTCCAGCCGCTCTCCGCCGCCAACATCCGGAAGGAGATCGAGTGGTCTGCCACGGACGAGGGGCCCTGTCGTATCAAGAGGAGGCAGCCACCTGCCTCCCTCTCTCTCACAGGGTGGTCAAATGTGCTCCAAAGCTCGGCGACGAATAGAGGCAAACCGGAGCCAAGTTCTGGCTTAGCTTCGCACACAGCCATCGCCCAGCTAGCAGCACGCCCGCAACGAATGACCCTGTCGTGCCAACTAGATCTTTTCCACTGCTCGTTGGGAAAAGAAACTGCAGAGTGACAGAAGAGAGTCTCCAAACACAGTGCTAGTCGTATTTAACAAAGACAAAGTAGCCAGGGATCGGTAAAGTCTCTGGATCACTTCAGTACAACAGTGTAACAAACTTGGAGGTTTATACTCCTGAGAAACTAGTGTTTTTCATATCAAAGAAAGTTGCAAGTACCAGCATTTGATAAAGAAGGTGAGAAACACTATGAAATTCAAGAAATAACTCATAAAAACAAAACAAGGGTGCTGTCGTGTTGATCTCGTTGCCACACAGTCACGTCTTCACTGAAGGTAAAAGAAACCTTAAATGTTTATTTATGCCTTTCATTTTTTATTTATATGTATTTGTATTATATTATATTATATTACTATTTAGAATTGTTCTACGCATGTAAAACTATAATTGTAAAACTATAAAAGGAACTGACTTCCGGTTGCTGTTTTAAAGGACGTTTTGTGATAAAATACATTAAGAACACAGTTTGACGACATGGCAAGACGCGCGGCAAAATGTATGGTAACTGGAGAACGTACGCAAGTCATACAGGCTGTAAATTTTGTTTCAGATGTCAATGGAAAAACACGCTAACCAGGGCGAAGGCTAACCGAGGTTTCACCCTCTGTAACATTAGTGTGTTTGGCTGAATCACCACCAAATTCGGTACATACTGATTACCACAATTTGAGCAGGATTAATTGAATAAATTGGCCACCATCAAGCAAAAGGTACCAGGGGCACAGGCAGGACTTATTAATTCCTGCCAGTAAATTGCCCATAAGTAACTGAGTGTTTGTCTCATCATTATACATTTTTGACCACAACCCAGAGGGGGCGCCAGAAACATCTATGGAGTGTCTTCATTTTGACTACCTTCAAATGTAGTTTATTGTTGTTTCATTGCTATCAGTCATGACTTACCGGATTACAAATCAACAAGACAGTCATTAATGAGAGATGAAAGTAATAGAGATGATCTGCAGTTTGGATGACAATCAATGTGATGCAGTATGGCATCACTAATGCAGTGCAATTGACAATTGATGCAGTGTTAGCCTCCGACCACAGTGGTCTATATGGCTGAGGAGAGAGGAGTCTACAGAGATAATCAATAGTAGGGCCTCTGTTGACGACAGCATGCCTTAGCGCTTTGATGGATGTGCACGTCACAAGTGGACAGCCCAAGAAAAGAGGTCACAAAGCCAGACGACGCACACGCTTGTGTGTCTTTCCCTTCCGAAAGTTAACACCCTATGAATTGCATTCTTTCTGTGCGCACCTTCTAGCTGCTGTGATAAACCCGTCACTCCCTCCATGAGAAATGGCAGACGTGGTGATCATTAGTCCTGGCTCTTTCAGCCTCAAATTCCGTACTGTGCTTTATCAGCCGCGCTTCCGAGCTGGTCCTGCAAAAGGTTTTGGGTAATTGTGGATCTTATTGGAATAGATGGAGTGACCCCGCTGGGCCCCCACATACTTTTCGGCTGCACCAGTGTTTCCTAATGAGGCGATAAACAGTGGATCTAAACAGAATCTACTAGCCTTTGCACTGATCATGTTATTTTAAAGACATGCTCTTTAGGGTGTCAGTATATAAAGTCAAATTATGGAACACACTGAGCATAGAACTCAACGTGCCAGTATGAGCCAGTTTAAGAAACAGTTCGAGCTTATGCTGTTTACATTGTATATGGAATAAGACAAATTCTGGGAACCATAGTGTCTGATATCATTTATCCTGAATTCATTCAGCTACCATTATTTATTTAACAAGTTATTATTTAGTTTATAGTTTGCATTTCAAGAATTCCATACAATACAATTATACTATACATTTTTACTCTTGTATTTATCTTTATTGAGTATATGTTCAATGTATTTAATGTATTCAATGTATTTATCCATCCAGCACTGACATGAATTGTAAGTAATTGCTGAGACATGGAGAAAGGGTAGGTTCTGCTTCTCAGTACTCGTTTTCAGACATGTTATTGTTATGTTATCTTTACCAGGTCTAACTGGCCGAAGGAGAGAGAGATTTAAGTTTTGTTGTAGTTGCTCCTTCAACTATGAAGGTGATTTCTGTCTTTACAGCCGCATATTTTCAACGGTGTACGTTTGGCAAACATCTGTGTTTGTCACAGTGACAGACGGGCATAGAATATCATTAGAGCTGAGGCAGGCACAGCGAGCTGATATGACTTGCAGACGCAGGGGTCGGTCTTTCAGTGGGAGGAATTTCTAGCCGGAATCACTTCAAACTTTGAGCATTTCAAACAATCCTAATTGCGTCGGGCCCCGACTGTCAAAAGTGTGAGGATAATTAGAGTGAGGGGGCAAAATGAACCTGGGGTGGCGAGTGTTAGTACACGAAAAAAGCCCAGGAGCCAATGGGTAAGAGAGGTAAGAGACTGAAAGTAGGGCTAATTAGGAGAGAGCGCAGCACAAAATACCGACGTCGGCTGCCCCCTCTGGGGCCTGCTGTTGCAGCAAACAACGGCGATTATTGACAGTTCATACAGCTCTCTGCTTGCACGTCCTAAGTGGAACACATTTGCATGTTCTACTTAGATTTTACCTAATTGTTTTTTCAGACCTGCAGACAGCTGCATTTTTAAAAGTTTGGGTAACTTCAACCCCAGATAATAGATTTTGTATTCCTTTCTTCTTCCTCTCTCCTCACATTTCAATAGCCACTCTTTGTGAAATGGTGTTTTATTAATCAGACAAGAGAAACAGTCATTTCACTCTAATGTCCTGGAAGGAGGGTCATTTTTGAGTGTAAAGGCTCATTTTCCCTTTTAGCACACTTATTTGGCGGCCCTTCACTTTTCCATGTAAGGATTTTTCATCCTGCGCGCAGTCCTCCCTTCGATTGTAAAAAAAGATAATTTTACACTCCATTCTTCCGGGATTCAGCCTTTTTCTCTATCTGACTTTGCAGAGGAAGGAAAGCAAACAAAAACAAACAAACCTCCGTCCTGAGGTTCAAGCTTTGGCTTTGCAATCGATAATCTCCTGAGGGTAGCCATGTTGATGCACTGTAGACTTGACTTTACGAGGTTACCATTAGTCTCCAGCGGGTTGAAGTTTTAGTCAACAAATAAATTGTTGTCTTTTCTTATGCGTGAGTTGCCTTCAGTGACCTCTGCTTTGGAACTGTGGTAAACATGGACGCCTGTTGCCTATTTATTTTACGGCTTTTCACCACATGATTTGAGGTCGTACTGTGCTGACGCAGAGGTCGTAAATGATTTGCTCAGAATTTCCTCTCTATCTTTGCTGTCCTCAGGGTTCAGCCGTGCCGCATTGCCTTTCGGTCTGGTCAGGCGGGAGCTCTCGTGCGAAGGATACGCAATAGATCTGCGCTGCCCGGGGAGTGACGTCATCATGATCGAGACGGCTAACTATGGGCGGACCGATGACAAAATCTGTGATGCTGACCCGTTCCAGATGGAGAATGTCAACTGCTATCTCCCTGATGCCTACAAGATTATATCACAAAGGTAAACCTGGGTCACAAACACAAAAAATAACCGCATGATCTTAGTGGGATGTGTCTGTTTTTTTGTTTGTGCATTCTATGTACAGTACTGGTACCAGTCAAATGTTTGCAGAAGCCTTTGCATTCCATTAAATGATAAACTGTCTGTACACTTTATAACAGAGTATTCCACCTCTGTTATATGGAATCACAGGAGTGCCACAATTAAAGTGAAATACAAAGGAAATATAAAGAGAATGAATAATAAAAAATGTAGTCATCTTCTTTTCCCATTTTGTTTTTGCTTTTTCCATATTGTTTTTGTTTTTCTCATTTTTCTTGTTTTTTTTTAAAATTTGCTTTTTCTCATTTGCAAAGGCAAAAGAAGGACGGGTCACAGTTTTGTCTTTGCTTTTACTCGCTAGATTGAGCCAGCCGGTAAATGCTATGAGAAAAAGATAATTGAAAAGACAGACAAAACAGGAAAGGCAACGACAAAATTAAAACGATCAAAGCAATAGAGAAAAGGCAATCACAAAATGAATATGACTACATTTGTATATTTGTTTATTATTGCGTCTCTTTATATTTCAACATGTATTTCCTTTTAATTTAGGCACTCCTGTGATTCCATCCTGTTACGGCTCAGAAAAAAAGGTGGAAATGTTGTGACTTGTCAGTGTGAAAGGACTTGTAATTAACCAGATTCCCCATTAGCTAAAGCAACTACACCCTAACTGTGCTCTCATTCAGTTGTGTGTTGTACAACGAGACACAATCGTAAAGATATGTACTCTATTTTCCGGAAAATAATACGGTAGAATCAGAAAGACAGTTTGTATTATACTATAGATCCCGATGACTTATGTATAAGTGACCAGTGACCTGGAGAAATGCAGCCTCGACACAGTGGTCAGTGAATAAGGTGGTGGTTAGCAAGTTAGCAAACAATAATTTTAAGATAATTTCAATATAACTTTTTTAAAAACAGTAAAAGTTACTTAATTAATAATGGATCTTGAAAAAAGGGGGCTGTCCCATATTTTGGGTCCTCTTATATTCAGGTCAGTATGGTACATAGTGGTTGTCAATGACTAAGCTCCCCCATTTCTCTCCACTCATCCGGGTCACGGGGGAAAGTAGGGAAGTAGGGTCTCAGTAGGGAAGTCCAGACTTCCCAGCCATCTCTTCCAGTTCCACGGGGAGGACAGCAAGGCGTTCCCAGACCAGTTGTGAGACATAATCCCTCCGGCATCCTTGGTCTTCCCCGGGGCCTTCTCCTGGCTGGGCATGCCTGGAGAGGTATTCCGGACACCGCACCAGGGAGTCGTCTGGGAGGAATCCGGACGCCCGAGCCACCTCAACTGGCTTCTCTCGATGTGCAGCAGCTCTACTCTGATCTCCTCCCGGATGACCGAGCTCCTCACCCTATCTCTTAGGATAGGGTGCTGATTTGGAGGTGCTGAGTCTCATGCCAGAAGCTTCACACTCAGCTGCAAACTGCTCAAGTAAACACTGAAGGTCACAGCAGGACCACATCGTCTGCAAATAGCAGAGACGAGAACCTAAGGCCACTCCTAACTCCCTCGACGCCATAACTGCACCTAGAAATTTTGGCCATGAAGGTTATGAACAGGGAAAGGGCAGACTTGGCAGGCTCTTACTGCTGGCACTGTGAACCAGGCTCTTGCTCCGATTGTACAAGGACTGAATGGCACGTAGTAGCGGGCCATCAATCCCGTACTCCCGGAGCACCCCCCACAGGACACCACGAGGGACCTGGTCGAATGCCTTTTTCAAGTCCACAAACCACATGTAGACCGGTTGGGCAAACTGCCACGGACGAAAACCACAGTGCACCTACTGTAACCAAGGTTGTACTCTTCTCTCCAGCACCCTGGAATAGACTTTCCCAGGGGAGGCTGAGGAGTATGATCCCCCTATGGTTGGACACACCCTCCTGTCATCCTTCTTAAAAATTTAGCATGGAAAATGCAGCGTTGAAGAGACGTGTCAGCCAAGAAAGTCCCTCCACATCCAGAGCCGAAACTTGTTCACCCCCGGACCTTTAGACTTAGTATTTTGACTACTCCAGATATCTTAGCCACATTGATAGAAGTGTCTGCTAACAACTAATCATTTTTACTTTATCAAGATGGCATTTCCTGCAAAAAAAAACATCTGTTACTTCCTGACAGGCCGAAATTGACTGTTTGCCATAGCCACTTTTCACACCTGCCGCGTGTTGTCACCGGCACTGTTTGAGTGATAATTGTGGTGCTCACACAGACTGAGTCAGCCAAAGAACCCTTCTAATTCCCAATCTGGAGCAATGGGCTTGCTTTGTTCAAACACTTGTACTGCATTGAAGTGACTTTGCCTCAGGTAGCAAGCAATACTCATCATGGTGCCTTTCATCCCAGTTAGCCTCTTTCATGTTGCCTCGCTGTCAAACGACGGCATGGCACTTCAGCTGGCCTCCAGAGGTTTGTGTATTTTTTAAAGGGCACCGGGTGAACTATTCACAAATAGAAGCTCAACTTTGCTGCTCACTATCTACTGTACCCTCCTGCTCCTCTTCACCTCACCCACCCACTATCTTCCACGGCTCGCCCGCTTTATTTACTCCCAACAGATGCCCCAACAGAGCTGGGGAATGGGCCGAGGCAATGACATCTCACCCTGTCGTTCTAAATTTACATGGAGCATCCCGACGGCGTTGCACAGTAGCGTGCTTCTAACAGCGCCCCTGCCCCTTAGGTCGGCTGTATCCTGCCATGATGCACACCTCATCTGTTGACAAGTTAAACTCTCACTCGCTAAGGAAGCCGCACTTCAAAAATAATCTCCGGTGAAGGTTCCCCTGAGAGCGAGAAAAAAGGCTTTGAGAGGAGCCATCACCACAAAGCCCTTTCCAGAATTATCCTAATGATTAGGATCAAGGGGAGCGGGCTCCTGACTGTAATTGAGGCTGATGTGATAACGACAGCTCAAAGGCTTTGCTGGGCTTCAGTCAGTCCCACAATTTTCCCAAACAAATTTTAAATACATCACATTAAGACACTAAAATAAGTTGGGTTGCTTGTAGATATATACCAAAAATTTAAGCCATGATACTGGTTGACTTTTAAATTGTTTCAATTTCAAAGCAATTTTGCCCATAGGGAATAATGTAAAGTTAACCCATCTGTTTCACGGTCAAACTGTTGCTATGAGCTGTAAAAGTGTATTAATGGTCCATACAATGTTTTTATACAAGTTTAAAGAGACAATAACCACTTTATCTGCAATAATATTAAGTAATACCAAAATACCAGTAACAATACCAAAACTACTAACTCACTGAAGATGTTTGACAGATTCGTAATGGGGAGGGACCAATTAGGTTTAGGAATTATTATTATTTTTATCATCATTATTATTATTACGCCTCACATTGTCAATGATCATCAGAGAAGATCATGTCCCTCGTACAGAGGGATGTGTCAGGAAGGGAATCTAACGTAAAACTTTTGCCAAATCAAAATATGCAAATCAAAGATTTGCCATGACAACCTCTGAAAGGATAAGTAGGGATAAGCCAAAAGGAACAGAATAAGTGTGTTACTGGGACGTAAAATTAATTTTTCTTTAGTTCTATGGTTATCATCACTCATCTGTGGCGGTATCACATAAAAAACATTAAAAAGCAAAAGACAACACAAGCTTTATTAAAAGTTCTGTCTGCTTTGGTCACTAACTTTTGATTGTTCATGCAAGTATTATTACCATGCCCTCTTCCTGCTCTGACAATGCAAGCCACACCGGGCGTAACACATGCACACATATTTTATTGTCAGCTGATGATAGTGATTTGGCAGAGCTGAGCTATTAATGTTAGCTATCATTGAACATACAATCATCCCTCGCAATTACATTACTTTAAGATTGCATGAAGTCATGAAGTCACCTATGGCATGCCAGAGTGAAAAAGGTTCTCCTCCCATTCCACGTGGAAGTGGTAAGTTTTTTTATTTTTATGTTTAGAATAAAGGAATTTGAGGCTAATTGGTGAGCTCGCTAACTTGATAGCTTATTAGCTCATTAGCTTGCTCGTTAGCAGCCGTCTCGGGTGAGTGTAAAGGTGACTATCGGTGTGTTATTTAATGTTCTTTCTCTTAGAGATTTATAAAGTATCTATCGGTCTATCTATCTACATATCTATAGGTCTATCTGTCCGTCAGTCTGTCTGTCTTGCTGTCTGTCTACAGGGCTCTATTAATGTTAAAAACCATATTCGGAAAGCTGTGGCGATTGCTCTAAGACTGCAAAAGAAGCTCAGCTTCCCCTAAAATGGCAAAAATAGTGGTAAAATACATAATGCTGTGTGTACATTTCATTGACTAAATATTCGCTAGAGTACCTTCATCTTTTGTTCAAAATCCGCTACTTATCACAGGTACCTGACACGACTTCCTTCTCAATTATCCAATTACTATCCAATTATCTTTATTAGCGCCACGGCTAAGCACAGTCGGATGCTGAGCATCTACTGACCTCGATGGGGAAGCGTAGAGTGGGTCGTTCCCCTGTGCGAAACTGAACGGTCATTGGATAAATGCTGGGCTGTGTCCCGCCCATCAGACACTCAGTGTTTTGGGGAGTATATGGGGCAGTGGGCTGGCCGGGACGCTAGGCTTCTGCATTATTGGATGATCTGTCTGAGGCGGAATCCCATTTTGATTGACAGTGAAATGAGCGAATCAGTATAAACCAACAAGTTTTTATTTTATTTTATTGTTCTGAACTGATCCAGAGACAAAAATATTCTTTTTATTGACATTAAATCCTATATCGAGGAATTAATTTGTCACTGTTGGGTCTGGAACCAATTATTCATTCATTCATTCATTCATTTTCATTCATTTTCTATACCGCTTTCTATACCTACCCTCTTTAGGGTCGCGGGTATGCTGGAGCCAATCCCAGCTGACTTTGGGCGGGAGGCGGGGTACGCCTTGGACTGGTCGCCAGTCAATCGCAGGGCACATATAGACAAACAAACATTAACACCTATGGACAATTTAGAGTCATCAATTAACCTAGCATGCATGTTTTTGGAATGTGGGAGGAAACCGGAGTACCCGGAGAAAACCCATGCACGCACGGGGAGAACATGCAAACTCCACACAGAGATGCCCAGCGGAGATTCGAACGCTGAACCTCCTGACTGTGAGGCCAATGTGCTACCCACTGGACCACCGAACCAATTAATCGAAATAAAAAAGGAATGAATGGATAGTCCATAACCACACAATGGCTCCAAATAGTCCCTTCTCTGTGACTGCTTTTGTTTCTGTGCATGTGTTACAGACATGTATGTAAGAAAGCCGTAAAGACCAATCAGGATTTTTGTCACAAAGTTTAACTGTGACAAATATAAACATTTATTTGTTCAGTTTGTTCCTTTAAACAACTGTTGGTAACATATGCTAGCCACCGGTGGTGTGCATATAGTTTTTGGTTTAAAAAAGGCTATACTTGAGCAGAAGAATGACAGCAATTTGGCACTCTGTTCTGGGCCCAGTCAAGTCCAACTGTCACCACCTCCATCATGACACATGTTTACTGGATACTGAAACTGAAACTCAATTGTACATGGACCGGATGGCACGTAGTAGCGGATCACCAATCCCGTACTCCCAGAGCACCTCCCACAGGACACCACGAGGGACACGGTCAAATGCCTTTTCCAAGTCTACAAAGCACAAGTAGACCGGTTGGGCAAACTCCCACATACCCTCCAGTACCCTTGCAAGGGTGTAGAGCTGGTCCAGTGTTCCACGACCGAGACGGAAACCACATTGCAACTCCTGTAACTGAGGTTCGACTAACAGTTGTACCCTTTTCTCCAGCACCCTGGAGTAGACTTTCCCAGGGAGGCTGAGGTGTGGGATCCCCCTATAGTTGGAACACACCCTCCGGTCACCCTTTTTAAAAATGGGGACCACCACGCCGTTCTGCCAGTCCAGAGGTACTGTTCCCAACTTCCATGCAATGTTGTTAGAGGCGTATCAACCAAGACAGTCCTCCAATATCCAGAGCCTTGAGGAATTCAGGGCGAAACTCGTCCACCCCTGGAGCCTTGTCATTGTGGAGTGTTTTAACTACCCCAGATACCTCAGCCACGGTGATAGAACTGTCCGTGTACATGTCCGCAGACTCGGCTTCCTCTACGGAAGGTATGTCAGTGGGATTGAGAAGGGCCTCAAAGTATTCCTTCCACCGACCGACTATATTCCCAGTCGAAGTCAGCAAGACGCCTTCCGCACTGTAAACAGTGTGAATTGGGGACCGCTTCCCCTTTCTGAGGTGTCGGATGCTTTGCCAGAACCTTTTCGCGGCTGACCAAAAGTCGTGCACCATAGCCTCACCGAACTCCTCCCACACCTGGGTTTTTGCCTCGACCACCACCGAAGCTGGGTGCCGCCCAGCCTGCCGGTACCTGTTAGCTGCTTCGGGAGTCCCGCAAGCCATTCATGCTTGATAGGACTCTTTCTTTAGCTTGATGGCAGGCCAAACCACTGGTGTCCACCATTGGGTTCGGGTCTTGCCGTCACGACTAGCACCGACCACCTAGGGGTCGCAACTACGACTGGTTGCCTCAACAATGGAGGCACGGAATACGGCCCATTCGGACTCTATATCTCGGTCCAACCCCAGGATGCAGGAGAAGCTCTGCCGGAGATGAGAGTTGAAGACTCGATGAACGGGAGACTCCGCCAGATGTTCCCAGCACACCCTCACTACGCGTTTGGGTCTACCAGGTCTGTCCGGCATCCTTCCCCGCCATGTAATCCAACTCATCACCAGGTGGTGATCAATTGACAGCTCAGCCACTCTATTCACCCGCATGTGCGGACGCAGCTCTGATGATACGACCACAAAGTCGATCATAGACTCATAGACCTGCAACCTACGTTGTCCTGGTGCCAAATGCACTTATGGGCATCCTTATGTTCGAACATGGTGTTTGTTATGGACAAACTGTGGTTCGCACAGACGTCCAGCAACAACACACCACACGGGTTCAGATCAGGGAACATCCATGTTATTTAATTCCTGTCCAATAAAAATTTACAACAGCTATTATGCAGTTTAATTTGTAATTGTGAAAAGAAATGAGATTGTTTGAACAATCTTTTTTTTTTAAACCACTGTTGGGAACATATGCTAGCTGGTGGTGGTGTACTTTGTTTTTAAAAAATGTAATTTGGAATAAGTTGCTTACAGTGCCTACTCACTATAATTGATTGATTGACTCATTTACAGTCATGGCCAATATTAAATGCATTTAGCCACATCTGTATAGACTACGACTACATTTAGGCCTAATTTATCATCTAAAAACAGTTGGCATGCCATTATTTTGACCATGGTTGTAGAAATGTATTTCTACACCACTAAAGCCATCCAAAACCCAAATAAGGTGTTTTTATACTGTCTGGTATTTGCCTCTGTTCTGTGGCCACCTATTTTCTGACCTAGTAATAAAGGCGTGGATAAATCTCTCCGCCTGGTCAAAGCTAGAGGGAATAGCCAAGATTGGGAAATGTGTTTCTGCCATGAGAATGAGCTCAGTGCAATAATAGACACATGCAATCACATGCAACAGCCACAACTCAACTGCCCTTTTGAATCTCAGTAGGAAGATCTAAAAGATCCTGTTCAGAGCCAGAGTGGATTTTTATTCCGTGAAAGGAGCCCTTCACGTCTTCAAGCAACATATGAATCATGTATTTCACTGCTACACAGTGTTAAACAGGGCGTTTCAGCTGACTAGTTCATCTTATTCAAACAGCCTCATAGGTATTTATAAACATATGAAATTGCACTGTAAAATAAATGTTGTCAAGATGCTAACAAATACAAACATCAGCATAGTTATGCTGTTTTTAAAATTATATATAAATTAATTTTGCACCTTTTTAAAGTACTAGAGAGACCTCTTAAGTAGTGCTGCTTGGACTTTGACCCCAAAGGTATGCCTCAAAAATCACATAATATCAAAACAGTTTTGGCAAATTGGAAAAATGTCTTGACAACTATATGTAGAACAGTGAAATTCAAATTATGGTTGTAGAGAAAATCATTTTATCTCCAAAAGATGGGAAAATTTGCAAAAAAATTTGGTAACCACTGGAGTATGCCAATGTAACATGCGCATGTGCACTAGTTATGTTTGTCAGCTGTTAATAACAATTTAGCCAACTTTAACTTCAAACTTTAGCCATCATTTAATGTATAGCTTATAACAACATCATGACTGCAAATTGTTGATTGCCTCTCCGAGACTACTTTAGTGTTTGTTGTGTGTGTGAATACCAGACAGCAGTGAGTGACAGCCATAAACTCGGGGAACATATATTTTTTGGTCCAATTTGGACCGAGTTGCATACAGTCTCTTCATCCTATCATTTCAAAAACATCATCATTTCTATTATATGGTATATGGCTTAAAAATAAAAGAGCTTTGAAAAGCTCTTCCTCTTATCCTAATGTATACATATTATACACACCTATTATTATGTTACCGTTATGTGCATCCACTGAATAAAATGTCCACAGTTGGCTTTTTGTGTGGGTTGTTGTTGTGCAAAACAATCCCACTGTGAAGCGCCACAAAGGCTTTTTGAATTACTAATGGCTCTTTAAATGTCCCATCCAATGTTTTAATGTATGGTCCACCTTGCATGGCGGCCTAAAACATCCATCTCAGCCTTGCAGATTGTCCAGTGTCCCGTTCTGGTGCCATTTTTTTTTTTCATGTGTGCCTCAGTCACTGCTCGCATTATCCCTCTCCCTCAAGTGAACCCGTTTGAAGTGCAAACTGGGTCCACCGCCGTTCTTTTTGTATTATTATTTGCTCCCCCTCCCTTCAATTCCCCACCCAACCCCATCTTAACTTGAACTTTGCATGCACCCAGAATTTTTTTTTTTAAGGAAGGCAAACTTTCACAATGTGGCTAGCCTACTGTTAATTCTCAGAGGTGTGGTGTTTCCTATGTAAAGCTAAAAACATCTCCTGTCCCATTGATGTGTTTTGTTGTACACAAGCACAGGAAGCAGCTCTCCAGCAGAGGCCAACATCGCTGTCTTTTACATGTCACAGACACCTGCCTTGTCTACCTTTTAATGAATGTCTTCCCTCTCCATAGTGCCTCAAAGACGCTGTTTGAGAAAAATGCCATTGCCAAATTAGTGGCTGTTATTTATATCTCTCCATTTATGCACATATGACAGTCCTTCATGGATTCCTTATGTATAGTTCTAAAGCTGCTAATTAATGCAGACTGATTTTGATGTGGGTGCTGATGAAATCTCTGGTCAATCTTTCTTTTCCCCCCTCCTCTAGGTGCAACAACCGTACGCAGTGTGTGGTTGTCACTGGCTCCGATGTCTTTCCTGACCCATGTCCGGGCACCTACAAGTACTTAGAGGTCCAGTATGAGTGTGTTCCCTATAGTAAGTATCAGCATGCTGATCCTCTACTGTGTAAATGGTCATGGTTGTATTTGTTTAAAAACATGCCTTACAAAGTTACATTAAGGAATATCACATGTTTACAGTTTTATAATTCAACATCCCCCAAAAGGAGTAGGAAGAAGCAGGGATGATTTAATTCTGTCTCAGGAATTACTGATAGTTTGTTCTCGTCCTTAACATTTACTAATTCAAATTGTTCATTTTACAGCACACATTAACATTTTTCCCCATTTTTATTGGTTTTTAGTCTTCCTGTATTTTTAGAATGTGCTGCGGCCAATAAAAATTGAGCTGTAGGCCAGCATTGGACATGTTTGCTTTAAACTGTTCTGTAAGAGTGGGAGAAGAAATAACAGAAGAAACAAAAAAAGCAAATTAAGACACGTTGAAGAATGTAAGAATTTACATTTACAAAGGAGGTTCTAAGTAGATCTTCAAAATGTAAAAAGAAGGAATGGGAGTGAGAAAATACTCCTTTTTAAGTAAGCAATTTATTGCAAACAAGCATTAAAGTGAAATGGGCTGTTCAGCAGCTGATGAAAAGTTTAAGACAACAGCCTTTAAAAGTCAAAATCTTGGCAAAAATGTGGATTAAATGCCATTTTCTGACAAGTATTCACACTGTTATGATCTCCTGATGCAAAAGGCAAAAAAGTGTTCTCTCTTGGAATGCCGTCGGATTGAGCTACGGTCGGATGAACAGCCATTCAGTTTATTGGTTGTTTGCAATAAATTGCATACTCAAAATTTTTATTGTCTCTCCCATTCCTTCTTTTTCTATTTTGAAACCCTACTTAGAACCCCTTTGAGAGCAAACAATTAAAAAAATGCTAATTATTTTTCCACTGGTCTTAACATTTTGATCAGGAGTGTATATAAATATATGATAAAATAATAATAAATAGGAGTAAATATATAATAAAATACATTTTAAATAAACAGATACAAATTAATAAATACAGGAGTAATTAATTGTCAGAAATATTGTGTAATGTATAAATAATAATAACATATAAATAAAGAGAAAGAGAAAGAAAAATAAAAAATATATCAACATGTCCAAAAAATAGAATACACAGTAAAGTTAAGCTATAAGTGATTAAAATAATGACAAATGAGTGAAATCAGGATAAATGATATCAGACACTGTGGTTCTCAGGATTTTCTTCTTCCTATACCTCGTAAACGTCAGACCTGTGCTGCGTCTTAAACTGGTTCAAATTAGTACATTGAGTTAAAGAGAAGGTATACTGTATCAGTGTGTAAGTATTCATGCGAAAGTAGAAGAGCAATCCAACAAGTCAACATAATGGTGGAGCTCCATTTAAACGTTCCTGGTCACTACCAATTGGACACAGCAGCAACAGCATAACAATACATGGCAATAGAAGCCGCACGCAGCTCATTCTACACACTGCTGTGCCATTAAATACCACACCTGTGTTACGGCACATGAACACAATTTATGAGCATGTGTTTGGCTTCAACATGCTCGCACAAAAAAGATGCACAGTGGTGATATAATTTGATTACGATTGTTGGCAATTCAGGCAGCAATACCCCCTGATGAGGATAAGCGGCATAGAAAATGGATGGATGGAGGGATGGTCTGTCTCTCTGAGGGACGTAGCTGACAAACTGTAGCTAATGCTGTACGAGGAAAATTCTCACGTCATAACTTTGTTTCTTTTTTGAATTTTTACACTTAATTCACTTAATTGTATACTATCTTTCTATCTATTGTCTGTCTGTCTGTGTCTATCTGTCTACACACAGTGGTTGAAAAAGTGTTTGCCCCCATCATGATTTCTCATTCAAACATCACACTAAGTTACATGTTAGTCAATAATAACACAATTGAACACAAAATGCATATTTTAAATAAAACTTTTTCTGTTTTTTCCGTTTAAATGTTTTAGAATTACGATTTTACATTTTGCATTTATTTTTACCAGCATAGAGTGTGTGCTTTAGGGGTTAGTGGAAAAATGTCCATTAATTAAATGCAAAAATCCTTACATTTATTGACGCAATACATCAGTAGACAATTTTGGCTAATAACTGAGAAATGGACGTACAGTAGCCTCTGCACACATTGCTTCAAAATGTACTACAAACTGAAGTGCCTGTACTTGTTATTAAGGAAGGTGTTGTCACCGATTCAATTCCAACTGTATATGTAAAATATACATATATGCATATAGAGTATGTAAAATACATAAACGTTTTATATATATGTAAATAATACCATATACTGTATGGTACGGACTGTACCGAACTGTACTGTATGGTGCAGACTTACAGGATAAGCCGAAAGGAAAAGAAGAAGAAGACCATATTTTGTATATATAATATAAAACATTGTTTTACATTATTTGACATCAGTATGTTGAGAATGTTTGACCTACATGATATGATAAGCATCAGCAAACCTTATTTGTTGACTGGATGCGGCATTACAATGTTGTATTGAGCGATATTGCCATAACTTGGTAAATAAAGCAACTATACTGTTTGGGTGGATTTTAAATTCAGTATAACCATTCCATTGACTCTATTAGCTGGTTGAGATTTAAGCAAAGTCTGCATTTACGATCACAGTACATCCTAGTTGAAAGCTTTTTTGAGACACGTTTATTAGAGCATAGCTAAGATTTATGCATGCGCTGTAAAAGTACTTAGTACTGATGAATTGTAAACACTGGCTGGAATATTCACTTTATTTTCTTTCTTTCTTTCAAACAGACCTCCCTTTCACCTCCCACCCTCCTCCGTCTTCTCTGCGACTAACCTCCTTGCTGTCATTTATTTTTTAACTAGCAATTTTTCATACTGTCTCTAGCGTCCCTTCCTCCTCCTGGCTGACACGGCTCCAACTGTCCATTAATGAAACGGTTCTTACTGGACCTGTGCTGCTCATCAGTCATGCCATGCATCATTTGGAAGCTTGTATCATTAAGCTTGTTTTATATACACGTGGGCCAGCAATTGTCTTAATAAAGTCCATGCATGACAAGTTATACAACCACTATTTATTAAAACATTCTAGAGAAGGGGTCACCAACATGGTGCCCGCAGGCACCTGGTAGACCCCCCATGGTTGCACGAGGTGCCCGCAAGCCTGTTTTTCATTTTGGATTTCAGTTAATAATGTTGGAACACTATAAAGCAATGTATTCTGAAATACAAATCATTTTCATTTTGTCAAAGTAGCTCTCACAAGACAAATGTTGGTAACCCCTGTTCTAGAGGGTTCACCCACAAATGTTTTCTATCATTATAACTAACATCCTTTTTTTCCCTCTAACTAGCTCTTTTTTTCCCCAAAAGCAGCGTGCGCTTCATCTCATGGCCAGATCCTCTCACAGCTAATTCTCTTTTCTACCTACTAGATGAATCGTGATAACCTTTCTCTCCCTTATGCACTCTTTTTTTGCCTTCTTTTCCACTGCCTGAAATAGAAGTGGAGCAAAAAGGTAAATGGGTGATCTGGTCCCTGTCCCTCTCTGTCCTCACCTTGTTGTTCTGTGGTGTTGAAGCCCCCCCCTCTTCTCTCCTCCTACTGCCTAATATTAAACCCATAGGGTGATTGTTTGCACAATGGATTCTACTTTTTTTTATTTTAAGGATGAAAGATAAAACGGGTGCAAATTTTTCCTGGGATTCTTACTTTTGCATTGTATAAACCAGGGCTATTCAACTAAATTACACTGGCAAATGTTTGTAAGGACCTACGGCAAAAATGCCAGTCAAAGAGCCTCCAACTAACAGGAACGCTGTACTGTTTTTCATGACCTACTGCGAAAACACTAGTCGAAGATCTTTTATACCACAACAGCCTTTGCCTGTTTGAAGTACCTCCTGAAAAATGGTACTAAGATCCTCTGTGTTGCAGGAGTGCTCTGCTGTTTTTACAGATCGACTGCAAAAATTCTAGTCAAAAACCTTCCATGTAAGAGCACTCTGCTGTTTTTGGGAACTTGCTGCAGATATTGTAGCTTCCAAATTTTGAACTGAATCGACAGGTCTGATGTTTTTCACGTACCAGACTTGGCCCGTTGGCTGTCTATTCAATAGCCCTGGTAAAAACCCTTTAGAAAGATGACTTGTGTAT
Organism: Oostethus manadensis; assembly: GCA_024372805.1. NCBI lineage: Eukaryota > Metazoa > Chordata > Actinopteri > Syngnathiformes > Syngnathidae > Oostethus > Oostethus manadensis. The sequence goes on along the minus strand of QODF01000132.1, from coordinate 1,272,057 downwards.
TTGCTACTATTTACAGGGTTCTCTTTAGTGCTTGAAAGTATTAGTAAGCCTAAAGTTTAGGAAAAAAAAGTTATTGTCTAAAGTGCTTGAAATGATAACAGTTTCAGTACATTAATTTTTGACAACAAAGGCCTGAATAGTTTGCCTTTTTTATGGAGAAAATCTAAAAGGTCTAGAACAAACTATCGCAGAACTGATTTTTATGTATGCAATTTTTTTTCCATAGGATATGCAAATTGAATTAATCTGTTTGAGAGTCAAACTGTGGTCACTGTAACTCCATGGTTGGCAAGTGTAGACTAAATTGTGTGCTCACCCTTGAACTTTAATTACAGGTTATGGATGTAGGGACAAAAGACAACATGATGTATTTTCTGTTATGCTACTATTATTAGTGTTGACTTAGCCATATTGTACTTAGAAATCAGGACAGAGGCGTGTGTAAAAAGTAAGCATTTATGCTTCTGTGGTGGCACTATAAAAAACTGAGCTATGCAGAAGTCTCAAGTTCTCAAATTTCAAAGCATATATTTGTATGTTTATTTGTGCTTAAACTCCAACTTGTAAATCTGTCAGTGTGTTTTGCTCTATTCAGGCATCAATATGTAGTTGACTACTTCTGGATTTTAACTTGATTTGAGCCTTGGAAAAGCAGTATGAACCCTGTATGTAGTTTGCTTGACCCCATAGCACGTGATGTCACATGAGCATCAGTGATGGCTGGTCGAGACAAGGCCTTCATTCACCAAGGACCAATTAGGAGAAGCTTTCCATGCCATGATCTCGCTCAGCCATCAGTGGTTCCTCTTGTGCCATGATTATGTCTTGACAATCCTGTGCCAGTCCTCTGTTTTTGCTTGCTTTGCTGCCACCCACCATTGACAAACTGTTGTTCTCACAAAAACGTCAAGCCTCACAGTGATGGTTCTTGACCCCTGTCATGTTGGCAGTATGCATGTGTCCACGTACACCCCAAGCGCTTTGTTGTGTCATTCGTTTACAGGTTTTATATTCCTTCAGTCTCTTTGGTCCTCAGCAAGAGTGATGATAGCCACAAGTGCATACCCTGACGATGTCATCCCTGATTGTCATTGCTTCACTCTCTTCTCTTCCACTAGTTTTCATTTGTCCTGGGACTCTGAAGGGCATAGGAGACGCCACCTTCTTCTACGAAGCTGAGCAGCAAGCTGGGTCGTGGTGCAAAGACCCACTCCAAGCTGGCGACAAGGTCTTTTTCATGCCCTGGACGCCGTACCGCACTGACACACTCATCGAGTATGCCTCTCTGGAGGACTTCCAAAACAACCGTCAGACAACTACATATAAACTGCCACACCGCGTCGACGGTACCGGCTTTGTAGCATACGACGGCGCCATCTTCTTCAACAAGGAGCGCACTCGCAACATCGTCAAGTTTGACCTGCGAACACGCATCAAAAGCGGCGAGGCGATTGTCAACAATGCCAACTACCATGACACATCGCCATACCGCTGGGGCGGCAAAACGGACATCGACCTGGCGGTGGACGAGAGAGGCCTGTGGGTGATTTATGCTACCGAGCAGAATAACGGGCGCATTGTAGTTAGCCAGCTCAATCCGTACACGTTGCGCTTTGAGGCCACGTGGGACACGGCCTATGACAAGCGCTCAGCGTCCAACGCCTTCATGGTGTGCGGCGTGCTGCACGTGGTGCGCTCCACGTATGAGGAGGGCGAGAGCGACAGCAGCAGAAGCCAGATTGATTACATCTACAATACCAAGCTGAACCAAGGAGAGTACACGGACATTGCCTTCCCCAACCAGTACCAGTACATCACCTCCGTGGATTACAACCCCAGGGACAACCAGCTGTATGTGTGGAATAACTTTTACGTCCTCCGCTATGACCTCGACTTTGGACCGCCAGATCCCGCTGAAGGTGAGGGCTGCTTTTGTGGAGTGGGATTTCCAGAGAACTCCAAATTTTTTTAATTGTACCACTTTGGGGGTTGCACTGATTGTCTCGAAGTGAGTTCACCCCTCGTATTTAGATACTGTAGATCAGGGGTGCTTAAACTTTTTCAACATGCGAGCTACTTACAAAATGATCACCTGAAAAAGATCTACCATCTCTACAATCACACAACGCATATATTTAATTATAAAGAAATCGCAATATATTGATGGGGCCGCACAGTGGCCTAGTAGGGAGCATTTTCGGCCTCACAGTCAGGAGGTTCGGGTTCGAATCTCCGTTGGACGTCTCTGTGTGGAGTTTGCATGTTCTTCCAGTGCGTGTCTGGGTTTACTCCGGTTTCCTCCCACATTCCAAAAACATGAATGTTAGGTCAATCGGTGACTGTAAATTGTCCATTAGAGTGTGAATGGTTGTTTGTCTGCCCTGTGATTGACTGGCGACCAGTCCAGGGTGTACCCCGCCTCTCGCCCTAAGCCAGCTGGGATAGGCTTCAGCATACTCGTGACCCTAATGAGGATAAGTGGTATAGAAAATGGATGGATGGAATATATTTATATGTACAATACTGTATAAGTTGATGTAGTGTACATAACCGTGTGAGCCCATATTGCACAACACAACTATGTTCATTTGTTTTCATTACCTGGATTGTAGTCTGTGTCATATTTGTCATGAACTGTCCGAAAATGCCGCACCACATTTCCCTTATTTGGTGTTGAGATTGCAGCGTGATGTGATGAAGGTGATGGAGTGGCCATGTTTGTCCCAAGAATCCCAAGAATATCCCTTTGTGGACAGGGCCTAAGTCCAACATTGTTTACTGTTTTACTGCACCATGGAATGTCACACGAGACTGCCTTTAATTTTGGATGCAGTTCAGGTGTGATAAAGCAATCCCCAGTGTCGGGGTAAGGCTTCATATCCAATCACAAATTACAGATTCACCTTGGAATGAGGGGCGGCTCCTGGGTGGCGATTGCGTCGCTGTACTAAACCCCTTTTGATTACTATGAGGCAAGCCAAGACACTCTATCAAATTCCTTAATTTCCCAAACACCTTATGAACATTATGGCCTTTTGAACCTTCCCTCTATTGCCTGAATATGAATATGTTTGAGAAGTATTGGGCTGGGTTTTTATGACACAGGTTATCCTTGCCTCCTTGTGTTGAAGTTGTTGCCATGGCAGTGTGTGTGTGTGTGCGTGTGCGTGTGCGTGTGTGCGTACGTGTGTGTGTGTTAAAGATTAGGAGAAAATGACAGTCCACTTTGAGCACAATTTTTATCTAACCAGAAGGTTGACTCGTGCAATGTCCCATTCTTGGAATTGAGTGACAGCAATGGCAGAGATCTATTACGGTGAAGAATCTTGACAGACGGCTTCAATTAATCTGTGAAGTGCTGAGACTTTACATCAGACTGATAATGGCCGTAATTATCCCAGCTGAGTCTGCTTTACAAAGAGGGTGTACCAAACATCTTGACCTGGCGTCTGTATAAGGCCGTAGTGATACACTAATCTCATGATGCGATATAAAAATATTCGTCTGATGACACGATCATTTTCTGAAGAATTATACAGGGACACTGTGACTTTGGATGTTGCATTGAGTGTGGCATTAAAATGGATTTAGTGGATTGAAAACCGAGAGCATCAGTTACATGGCTTGTATATGGCTGCTCTGACTGGACAAACAGTCAACAGATAATGCTGAGCAATGTTGCCTCTAATTTTTTAAGTGTCTGAGCACACACACAAATGACCTGAGCATTCCTCTGTGAGCGCCAACAGACGTGCACACTGCAGTCTCACACCTGTCCAAAATCTAACATTATGAGGTAGTCCAGCTTGCATTCTGTGGTATTTTGTATATGAATGTGTTTTGTCTACCTCAAACAAAACAAAAACTATGTAATGCAATGAATAATCTGAATCTTGTAGGAAACCATTTCCATTTATTTTCTTTTTTACCATTTACAGTAGAACCTCGACTTACTAAATCCTTATTATATGAAAAATTCATGATAAGAACTGGGCTTTGAAGATACTTCCATCCCATTTAACGAAACAATATTCAAAGTACAAAAATGAAAATGGAAAGTGCCACCCAGAACTTCCATCGTCATACAAGCTGCCCTTCTCCTGGGGCGGTAATGCACCAAAGTAATCAATGCCAACTGCTGTAAAACCGAAGAAGAAGAAGCTGCCCTCTCATTGTTTATCTCGGTTATCTCCCATCATCCTCTTCCTCCCAAAATCCCTAATGATGCCCAATTACGACGTCCCTTTGGTCAGCGTACCAAAAAGCCCCTGTCCATTGTTAAAAATAAAATTAACTGTATTCATTTAAATTAAGTCATAGTACGTAAACTTACGTATGATCTGTCAAAACTACATTTGCTTCCTCCTTCGCCGTGAAGCTTTACGTCACTTGACCCGAAAGATAAAGTGTCATTATTGATAAGATTTGTTATTATTTTTTGTTGCTTTTATTATTTTCTCATTGTTTTTTAACATTCTTGCACATGTAAATGATTATGTTGTCTTTCATGAACATATTTTTTTAAATGTGTGTTCAAAACACTTTATACGGCAGAACACACCACAGCTTCTTTTTGGGTTCTTCCACTAACATTTCCTTGTGCTGGGAGTGACATTTTAGGTGGTCTTGGAGGTTGGTGGTATTTTGAGTCTACATTTGACTGTAGACTCAACTCAACTGTGTCTCTGCACTGACTGCGTGAACTGGAAGAGGAAGTCATCGACATCTGGGTAATTTGCTCAAAATGCTCAACTGTAGCGACACTAGCAGCTGGCTGACCTAATCGCTTGTTCAGGTGGAACATGGGGAATGTGAATGGGACTTACTGTAATGTATTGATATTTGCAGCTGAAAATTTGATCGTTTTTCTGGAAACAAAATATGGATATATATTGTAAGATTAACCAGCTGTAGTAGTGTATAGGGGTTTTCAAGCTCTGGCTTCTCCTTGTCGTGTTCTCCTGTCTCTCACTTAATGTGTTCCATGTGGAAAGGCCTCAGTACTGAACCAAAAATTCTGTATCACAAAATCAGATTAGGAAAACATGTACTGTTACACATCTACTATTTTATCAGGTTGCCAGATTATGATTGGTAACTTTTGCATGAGCAGATGGAAATGTGAATCTTGACGCATGCCTGTTTGGGGGTTAATGGAGCTGTGTTCTCTCCTGAAATGTGACTTCTTGTCAGCACTGTTTATTTGTATTCCCGCCCTAGTCTTGAATCTAGACTCCTAACATCTAAGTTTGTGTCTGCAAACGAAAGCCTCTGTTAGGAGCATGACAACAACCAAATATACCAAGGCTTACGCTGCTTCTTTTGTCCCAGCTTTTTGTCTTAGCTCATTGTTATATGCCTGAGGCTACATCCACACCAAGACACAACGCTCATCATTTCCAAAACGTTTTATGTAAGATGGAGCTAGTTCAGATACTATGTGCGTCCATATGAAAAAACTCAAAATGATGTAATACATGTGCCAAACCTGTTAGTGGTGCCGTGACACTCCGAACGTGGAAACACGAGACAGACCGACAACAAAAGACTGGGCATGCGCAGTTGCGCAGACGGCTTGTAAACAGAAAACATGGCGGCAAGTACGAGTGGCCGAACCAGACCAACGATGAAGTGGAACTGTTGCTTCGAGTCACACTGGATTATAAAGCCAGAATAAAGTGATTGCTGTGTCTTCTAGCATTTGTTGTTCTTCTCAAAAATGAAGAGAAGCCATTGTTGTTTCCGTGTTTGCGGGTTTAATGCATGCACGTTTGTAAAGGGGTGGAGCTATGACGCAAGCGTTTTCATAGAAGCTGGGGCTGAGGCTGAGGCTGTAACAATGGAGCTGTGTAAACGGCGACTTCAAATCTTTCCACTCTTGCACCAAAAGTGTTCGTTCACAGACCCTGAAAACGGCAGCTTCGTATTAGTATTTGTGCGTTTAGGCCTTGAATCGTCTTCTTCTGGATGGGGCTTAAGTCTTCACTCTTCTGGAGTGCCCTGCTTTCTTGCTGCCCTCGGTCTTCTCTTGGATAAAACATGTCTGGAATAAAAGTAATTAAGTAAGTTAAAATTAAATTAAACGACTAAATTATTTTAATATAATTTGATATATTATATAATTTAATATATTCAATAATTAACAATATAATTACATTACAGTAAAATGAGTATGCAACTCGTAACGTTTTGTCTGCAAACCAAAGCTTTAGTAAGGAGCATACATAGATGTGGATGTAAACAACAATGAGCCCCATGCTCAGCTGTTAGCATTCCTAATTTATATGTTGTAATTAAAAAAGGAATTATTATTATTTCCCTTATTCTCAGAAGATGGGAGAGGGGTAGGAAGCTGGCGATTGTGAAACATTTTCACTGTTATGCCTCGGTAAACATAAATTTCACATTACCTTGAAGCTCTTATTTGCCGCGGGAACCTATGCATTCAAACAAATCTGTGCTTTATCCATCATTCTATGTTTGGTTACAACCTTTCATTCTTGTAAATAAGACATGCTTCTTCACAGCAGCACAGTGTCGCTAGTAGCTAGTATTTATTGGAAACGTTTTGAAACATTCTGCTGAAAAGAAGCATCTCAAGGTGCTCGGCTCCACTTGAAAAAAAAGATTCCCACCCTTTTTATTTTCAGATGTACATCTTCCATGTCTTCATGTGGCTGTGAGGATTTATCGCAGCCAGCCAACAGCCTATTCTGCGTGGTGATCTAATGGTGGTGAAATAATGTTCTGTCTGGAATCAGAGGGCCACTTGAGGCATAAAAATAATGAATTGTTCCCATTAAGATTCATGAACCATTGAAACACAGAGTGTATTTTTTTTCTTTATTGAAATGTCATGACAGTACAAGAATGAGTGTCTTCTTCTGTCACAGTCGCAACATTTAACGACAATGCAATAGAGGTTTGAGGATGAAAATTGCCTTCACCACCCTTTTTCACTGCGCATTGGCTACTCGCCATACTGTACACGCTATCGGCACTTTTTCATTGACAAAATAGGTTGTTGTTTTGTAGGGCCCTATAATTTCTGCGTTAACGGAATGGCACACAAAGTCGCGGAATCGGCCATTAAAAATTTAATTTACTGTTAAACGCGGAACCTCACGGAAATTGACAAAATGTGAACGAAATGCTGTCATGAGGGGAAGATACATTTGTGGGGGGAATTATTTCCCTGGCGGATTGCTCAATTGTGGCGGATATCCCTACCTCTTGTCGCAGCCATTGTGTGTGAAGTGAAGTATTTTCTGCGTAATCCGCACCCTACCAAAGTAATGAAAACAAAGTCTCCTTGGCAGAGGTAAACATTGATCACCTTGTAGCAATTTCTTTAATGTGCATCTTTTTATTTCTAATTCTAGTCCTGATTGATGTGGTTAGCAAACATCAGTCTCCATATTGATCCGGGGGTTTGCTTTTTCTTCTAAAGAGTTCACACGTCATTACAGAAATTGTCCGCAAATGAATTGTGAACACAAAACTGGGTGGATCAATATTTGGGAAGGAAGACCTCACAGTCAGAGGTCTTTTTAATAAACAGCGCATGCCAATAAAAAGCAAAGCCACACCTGCAAAGCCTTTTCTGTGATGTGCAAATGTAGGATAGAACAGAAGAGCATTTGAAAGTAACAAGGAGCAAGAAGAAAATTAATTTGTCTTGGGGGTACCATTGATTCCAGATCTTAAAGTTAATGGCCTCTTGTTTAAGCTGGCAACACAAATGGGGGCTCCGCTGTGAACTGAAATGGCAAACTAAACCTGCCTCCTGCTTCTCCATGCAGAGCTGATGTTTTTACAGTTACATTTTGCATGCCGCCCTGCTGAACGTCCCTGAAAGATGTCTCCAGGTGAGCCTTTAAGTTGCAAGAATGCATCAAAGCTTTGCAAAGTGTTCTGCTTGTTGGTCTCGTTGCTCATCACCAGCCGGATTAGGGTGGGATGTATGCTTTGGCAGGTTGTTGTCGACACATCCGACAGAGGGTATTTCTGTCCGGAGATCTATCTATGTGCTTGTTTTTATTGTAAACTGGTTAGCCTCTTTTCTTCAGTGTGAATGTGCTACATTTGCAGCGCTGCCATATTCAGTTTCAGGCCTCATAAATTACAAGCACGGACACCAGATACGGCCAGTTGAGCTTTTTCTGTCTGCTGTTCTGTCAGTAAAAGAAGCAAGCCTCGTTCTCTGAGGCGTTTTTTTCTTTTTTTCATCTCCAGAAATAATATTCCTAAGTTAGAAACGGAACATGAATCGTCGTCTTTTGCCTTGCACACCACAAACCTCGGATGAAGAGCGGAATAGCATAGAACACTAGAAAAGGCCCGATGTAAAATTCATGTCTTGTGGGATTTGTTTCTCTCTCATTAATTACTAGCTTTGCCTTGAGGTGAAAAAGTGAGCCAAAGATAAATTATGGCATTTTAGAGTTGTTATTCACAGATAGAAGCCATAACGTGTCAACACTACTCTTTCTGTGCCCGATACTTATCTATGATTTTGGCTAAAATGTGTCCGCAAGCAAATTAATCACACAATAAATTAAAATGAACATAATAATATTGCTGGTCTCAATACATTGCCATGTCTGTTTTCCTCATCTCCCGCCTCCAAACAGGCAGGAAGGTGAGGACTATACAGTATATATGTATATATATTTCATTATTGTACTTTTCTTAAAAGTAGTTAAAATCTCGTCTCATCTTGTTCTCTTAGATCCAAAGTCATGTATTGCATTATCTTGCGAACTGTCTGGTGACACCCATTGTATAGAGCAAACTGATCAATCAACATTAATATCGCATACGAGTTCATTGTAAACAACAGTACATGCCTCCGTTTCGCAACAACATGCGGTACAACACAACCAACATTTTAAAGCGCATGCAGAGGTAGATAGGAACAGACTTTGTCCCGTATTGCCATGAGAATTAACACTGTCAGTTTGACAGATTCAAATGTGACGCCAAATGTGACTTTTTTTTTTAAACAAACAAGCAATGCAGCTTGTTTGGAAGCTTGTTTTTGTTCCACGGGGAAAGCAATTTAATGCGCAAAAGGGAGCTAGGAAATGAACATACAAGTACCAATACCAGTTTAAGATAAAAAAAAACAATAACTATTTGAATTTTTTCCGATAATGCATTGCATCCCAGCAAAGCATTTAATTGGTTGTCCCTACTGTGGCGCTGCAATGATGTCCATTCCATTTTCTTCTGCTTATCCGGGTCCGGTTCGCGGGGGCAGCAGTTTCATTAGGGAAGTCCAGACTTCCCGGTCCCCAGCGTCCTCTTCTAGCTCCACCGGGAGGACACCAAGGCGTTCCCAGGCCAGCTGTGAGACATAGTTCCTCCAGCGTGTCCTAGGTCTTCCCCGGGGCCTTCTCTCGACTGGGCATGCCCGAAACACCTCACCAGGGAGGCGTCTGGGAGGCATCCGGACTAGATGCCCGAGGCACCTCAACTGGCTCCTCTCGATGTGAAGCAGCAGCGGCTCTACTCTGAGCTCCTCCCGGATGGCCGAGCTCCTCACCCTATCTCTTAGGGTGAGTCCAGCCACCCTACGGAGGAAACTCATTTCCGCCGCTTGTATCTGCGATCTCATTCTTTCGGTCATGATCCATAACTCTTGACCATATGTGAGGGTGGGAGCGTAGATCGATCGGTAAACAGAGAGCTTTCCCTTCCGGCTCAGCTCTCTCTTCACCTTCTCCTGTGCACCGACCGCATTAATGCGGATGCTTCACCGATCCGTCTTCGATCACACGCTCCAACCTTGCCTCACTCGTGAACAAGACCGCAAAATACTTGAACTCCTTCACCTGAGGCAAGATCTCACTCCCAACCCGGAGGGTGCAGTCCACCCGTTTCCGACTGAGAACCATGGCCTCGGTTTTGGAGGTGCTGAGTCTCATCCCAGAAGCTTCACACTCAGCTGCAAACCGCTCCAGTAAACGCTGAAGGTCACAGCCTGATGGGGCCATTAGGACCACATCGTCTGCACGTCTGAACGTTCACCGGAAACAAGCTCGACTTATTGCTGGCAATGCGAACCAGGCTCCTGCTTTGATACAAGGACCGAATGGCACGTAGTAGCGGGCCACCAATCCCGTACTCCTGGAGCACCCCCCACAGGACACCCCAAGGGACACGGTCGAATGCCTTTTCCAAGTCTACAAAGCCCATGTAGACCGGTTGGGCAAACTCCCACATACCCTCCAGTACCCTTGCAAGGGTGTAGAGCTGGTCCAGTGTTCCGCGACCGGGAAGAAAACCACATTGCAGCTCCTGTAACCGAGGTTTGACCAACTTTGTCGTGCCCTTCTCTCCAGCACCCTGGAATTGACTTTCCCAGGGAGGCAGAGGAGTGTGATCCCCCTACAGTTGGAACACACCCTCCGGTCACCCTTTTTAAAAATGGGGAACACCACCCTGGTCTGCCAGTCCAGAGGTACTGTTCCCGACTTCTAATGTTGTAAAGGCGTGTCAACCAACATTGTCCCCCAACATCCAGAGATGATGCAATGATGTCATCCTCCATTTTCTTTGCCGCTTGACCTATAATTAAATACTTTCCCAAGACACAATGCATTTTGGAAAAACATTAAAATTAGGACTGTCAAAGTTTTACGTGTCAGTAACGGAGTAACGGCCATTTTTAAGCTTGAAAAGGCTTAAGAATAGGCTGTATTAAACCTCAAAACAGCAATCATTTATTAATGACTAATTTTGTAAAAAAAAACACATTAGACTGAGGTAATTGGAACCATGATGTGGCAAGGGATGTATACTGTATAAGATCTGAACATTTTCCATAGATAGTATTTTTTTATCAAGGTACAAAGCTAGTCTATAACACAATTTTAGCTTTTTTTTTACATTAGCCACTGGACTCTTCTTTTTTGATCCTGTTGCCTAGTTTATTTAATTTAATGTATTTTATCTACTCTGGGAAGGCAATAGAGTGACGCCATTTTCCCAGATGACTAAATATAATGTCACCCATTTCGACAATATAATTATATTTTCGCTGCATGGTGACTATTTTTGTTTGTAATTTTTCAGCTCTTACAACCACAAGATTAGTCTTGAGAGGCATTTGCCAAATCTAAAACAATTAAAGCAGTTTATTGGGCTTTGAGTTGTCATTATTGTCTCCCTAAATGGCTTAAAAGTCTACCCTGGCATCTGCTTACTTAGCTTGCTGATGTCGACGACAATTTGTGATATTAAGACACACGTATTACACATCAGCGACACAAAATACACAGAGGCAGAACATGGGTGTTCTGATTGTAAAATGGTTTGTCATCTTCCCCAGTAAGCGACTCTAGGGGGCTATAAAGAGATAAACCCAAATCACGCTTCATTTACCATGTCTTGATGAATTTCCCTTCCTTTTACCTGAGTGACATTTCTTCAGTGTCTTATCTCCTACATTATTTATTGGTGCTAAACTATGCAGCATATGGCACTGGTGTCGTATTGCACGTGCTGACTAGTGACTTCAATGCATTTTCAGAGCGATGGCCGCTAATTGAGGCCTCACTCGAGATCTGATGTCGGCTATTAGGAGGAAATTGCATGCATTGAACATATAGAGCAGGGATGTCAAAGTCATTAGCACCGTGGGCCGCACCATCACAGTTACGGTTACCCTCAGTGGGCCACCTGTATTGAAACCATATTTGATTTTCATTTTCACGTGTTGTTTTACCAACAAACATATAGAAAAATTGGTTAATCCTAATAATTAAGTAATAATTATATTAGTTGTTAACAATAATTTTCAGTTGGATTTGACAATAAAAAAATACAAACTTTTAAAAATGAACACATACATTTAGCAAGAAAGATAAGGTGACATCTTTAATTTTTTTAAATATTTACTTAATATACTGCAAATATGTTTCAGGTTAAAAAATTAAGGGTAAAAACATCAAGTTAAATTTAATATAAAGTATAATAAAAAATAATAATATAAGTAAAAAAGAAACATTTAAAATAAAAAAATAGTAATAAAACATATACATAAATACTAAATCAATAAATACTAAAAATACTAAAATAAGACTTTTTGCCATGCAATGTTAGTAGATAGTCGAGGGCCACATAAAATCAGATGGCAGGACTAATATCACAGGTGTCAAACTGTGGGTCTGAAATTAAGTGTAAAAATGCATCATCATCTACTACAGTACTTAAAAAGTAAAACCCTTCATATTTTAATGACAGTATATCTTCTCAACAGACATATTTTCAAGGGAAACTTAGATCTATTTTATATATAATATAATATGAAGGTGAAGGCGTGTCTCCTCCGGTATGTATGTATATATACTGTATATGCTGGTATAGAAGCTGTACACTGACTACACTAATGTACGTCCAAGTTTACTTCCTATAGTATTGTCCCTTGACAAGATATAATATAATGGTTACTGACTTATGTGAGATACTCCATTGCAAGAAACCATTTGTGAAATCTAAAGACAACAATGAGTCAAACACTGCACGGTATCAAAAGAAAACATTTCAGTTGTCCAATCGATTGGTTCTGCAAATAGCGTTGGACAGCCGTTGGACTCGTACTCTGCGTACACTTGCAAAGAAAAGTACATTTACCTCGGTCCTCAAGCTTGCCGCTTGGTCTCTGATGTCAAGGTAAAATTCAAAATGACATTTTGAAGCCCTCCAGTACACTCACTGATCTCGATCACTATCAGGCTCACGGTAACATTGCCACGGAGAGGGGTGCAGTTATGCAACACTTGTACAAATGGAAGGAACACATGACTGAACAGATGAATCCCCTGTTTACAACCAGGAAGGGAGATGTAAATGAATGTACTTCATTGGGTGTATTTCAGTGGAATGGGTGTTTAAGGTTGTCCCGCACATCCCGGTTTGAACATTGCGCCCTCACTCTATCAAGAGTTAGCGGGGCATGGGAAGTGACGGCCGTGACATCAGCTAGCTAGAGTTTATGGTTAGCTGAGTGCTAGCAGCAGGTAAGCAGTGTAGAGAGTAGCTGACAGCAGCTCCTGTGTAAATGTTCAATTCATGGGTTCTCTGCTTGTTAATTAAGGCAATGAAGTACATTGTTAGTATTTTCTTAAACACAAACAGTGGCAGTACATTAGTTATCGTATCTGGGTGTTAGTCAAGTTGTGCTGATGAAACAGCAGCCATCAGGCAGTATCTTATTTATGTTTAAAATGACGTAATTTCTATTATTATTAGGGGTGTTGATTCATCCACTACATTGATGTATTGATTTACAGTATATTCTTATGATCCAACTACTATACATCAATCTGTGTTCACTAAATTGCCATTCCAGATGACATATATGGTACTAAGATTGTTTAAAAGATAATCAATCGATTGAATTGATACTAGCAAATAAAGCAGTAGATTTATTCACGGCAGGCGTTTTATGGATGTGTTTTTTTTTTTAGCAATTTTAATGATAAAGTCCAGTGGCGTGGTTACAGCTGACAGTAGCCAAGATTTCTTGCAACAATATGCTCGTTGATCAAACACGTCCTCGTGGCTTTAATAGCATCTGTGCAGATGTTAGAGTATATAGGATATTTATTCACCTATTTGCCGATGCAATTTAAATAAAATCTGATGCCAAATAACTTCTTTGATACCATGGCTACAGAAGTGAATGAGGTATCAAACTAACGTTAGTCTTGTTTCATCAAATAGAATTAATCACTGACTTGGTTTAATTCAACCTGTTAATCTATTTACTGTATTGTTAATTTAACCTGATGTGTTAGTTGCACTTTTGCACTACATCCAAATAATACATTTGCCATAAATTGTTGTTTACTTGTTTGTTAACATCCATAATTAATGTTTACTTGATTTCCTTACAAAAATCAACGGGAATAAAGATTATTTCACAATCAGACTGGTTGAATTTTTGGCTAAAAATTACTGAATCGTTTTGATCATATCGTTCTAAATGAACCAGTATTGTCCTGGTTGTCAAATCGCGATGCAAATTGGATTGTTGTTAAAACTAATCTTTACACCTTTTAATTATTATGTCTACTAGATTGGGTAATATAGATGTAAAGGTGACTATTGGGGTTTTATTTCATTTCTGTAGGGCTGTAATAATGTTAAAAAAACATATTTAGGACATTCAAATTTTTTCTATACTATGACAATATTCTAGACTCCAGCATAGCCGCGACCCTGGTGAGGATAAGCGGTATTGAAAATGGATGGGCGGATGGATGATGATATTCTTTTTATTAGTATAATTTGTAGCTAGAAGAAACTCAGCCAAAATACACGTTCACGGTTTCACACATAGTCGGTCAACATACTACTCTTAATAATAACATAACATTATCATTTTCTTTGAGGCTGTAATAAACTTCTCTCTACATGCAAGTATGATATTGTAGCGACCCGACTGTTTTTGTGACCTTTGACATGTCATGAAGAGCGCTTGTGTGGATTGAGTGAGGGGGACGACTGCAGTGCCATGTGTGGAGTCAGCAATATTTGCTGATATTCTTCCAGCTAAGTTTGCGGACAACGTTGAAGCACATGCGTACATCATGAATCAGAAATCTTCACAAGTGGTATTGTGAATTACACATATCTTCTTCTTTTCCTTTCAGCTTATCTCTGTTTATCCCTTCAAGGGTCGTCGAAACCCCATATTGATACTGAATGGGATCAGCCCTGTTTCCATTATCTATCACTATGCATTTCTGGTAACTTTTTGATTGAGTTGCATTTGTGCTATTTGTACATCTACTGTTATATAATTTTTTAAATATATTTACACTTTGTATATTTAATATTTTATATACATTTCTTCAAGCAATTACTTGCCTGTTTTGCACATTGATGCTGCAAAATTTTAGCGTCAATCCCATCACAGTAAATCCATTACTTATCCACCTGTAGCTTTTACAAAATAAACTGCAAAAGTGTGATGTTGCCACAACTGACTGTGTTTTCAAACAATAACAGAGCATTCCATGCTTGGTGTGACATATAAAACACTTATCAGAGGGCGACAATTGCTTCCAACACAATAGGACGGGACAAAAGTGCTGGATGTTCTTCAGTGAAAAATATTTTACAAGTATTTAAAATTTGTGATGACATTTTGCTTTAAGAGCGCCTCTTACCTTGTTCCTTTACCTCTCTCGTTGCGAGACGGTGCTAACTGGCGCTTTTCTCCATACTAACCACTCACCCTGGTTTTTTAATAGCAACCACATGAAGGTTCAACCTGCAAGAGCGTGTGTGACACACACACAATGACTGAATGAGTGTAAGGCAATTAGCCACGGCTCCTGCCAAGCGAAAGGGCTATAGTGGAGAATGTCACAATTCAATCCTCACTACAAAGTAGCCTGAGGTGTGTGTGTGCGTGCGTGCGTGCGTGCATGCATGTGTGTGTGTATGTGTGTCTGTCCATCCATCCATCTTCTATACCGCTTATCCTCGCCTCATTAGGGTTACGGGTCTTATACATATATGTGTGTGTGTGTGTGTCTGTGTGTGTATATATGTATGTATGTATGTATATATATATATTTTTTTTTTTCCCCTCCCACAGTGAGCTGCTGTGGCCTTTTGACCACATATTGGCTTTGTAATAAACTCATATATTTCACATTGAAGGGGAAAAAAGCAGATATTCCTCCTGAGTGGCTGATTAGTGTGAACACAACATGCGTCTCGTCGGAGTCCTCCCCCCAAGGAAATGGAGATATGTGTTTGATAATGGAGTGTCAGATAGCATGATATTGCATTTTCACAGAATTGCCCTGGGATCCTGAAGACAGCACCGTTGTGCCTTTCACTCTGCCAGACCTCATTGTGGGGAAGCTGCTTTTATCTCCAAGGACTATTCAGTTGTTGTTGTGTGCAGAAAAATGTGCAATCGCTCACGCAGGAGACAAGTGACCATCCACAGACACACACATACACACACGCACACACCCCTTGTATGTTCTTATTGGCCATTCAGACCGCACACAACATTTGTAGATTTCCAATTTCTGCTCTCATTTCCTGTTTATCTCCAGGCTCTCTGCAGGAGATAGCATCTAGGATTTTAAGGACCTGCTGTCTGGAGCAAACATCAAGCGGCCTTTGCACGCACACGCACAGCCACATTCATGCATAGATTAACTTTGCAGGCCCACCTGATGCAGACTCAATACAGTGTAATCATGTTGTTGCTGATGTATGAGGTTTTTTGTGTTGCCTTCCATTCAGCAGCTTCATCAAAGTGAGAGAAATGAAGTTGGCAGCTGGGTGTGGGTGGGAGTCAAATGCAAACACTTTGGTCCTCACTGTTGACATTTAATCAATTCAAGGTACTCATTCTGTTGCGAAGGCGTTCACTTTGGTGTCAAAATGTGTTTGTCTTATTTACCGGCTTGTGAAGAAAATACCAAAAGAGGAATTTCTGTTTGATTTCAACATCTGAAGAGGTATACACACTCAGCCAACCTTAAAGTGTTTGGGCCCACTTCACACCTAAAGCACTTTTAGCTAGTGGTCTGCACTTCCACTCCTTGGAAGTAGTGGGCCAGAGCACAGCATGATTGCATATACACACGTACAGTGGAACCTCGACTTACAAAAACCTCATTATGTGAAAAATTCATAACAAGAAATGGGCTTCGAATACATTTTTGTCCCATTTAACAAAAAAACATTCAAAATACAAAAACCAAAATCGAAAGTGCAGCCCAACAGCTGTGGCTTATCATGGATGTACAATACCACCATACAAGCTTTCTTTCACTTTACCATACAAGCACCATAACCGAAAAGTTACCATCCAATGTTATAAAACAAATTAAAAATCATAGTATTAAGTTTAGTAAGTTATGTACTGTATTCATTTCAATTAAGTTAGAGTACATAAATTGTATTTCTGCCATCTGTCAAAACTTTGTTGGCCGCCTCCTCCTCCGCCATGAAGCTCACCTCGCTCGACCCGAAAGGTAGTGTCATTTATTATTATTTTTCATTCCTTTAATTATCTTGTCATTGTTTTTTTTTTACTTTCATGCACATTTAAATGATTATGTTGACATTAATGTACATATTTCTTTCGGGTGGGTACAATATTTACACTTTATACGACTTATCTTGTCTCATAAAACAAAAATTCCGAATTAATTCTACTCGTATCTTGAAGTTCCACTGTACATGGGCACAACATGGCTTAATCACTGACTAATGACTAATGCAATGTTGAATAATAACAGACACATGTTTTTTATAAATATAATACAAAGGCTCAAAATAATAAAAACGACTAACCCACGGCACGCTTGATTACCCATCTACCAAATTCACTACGAAAAATAATCCAAAACGTCCAGTAGCACACTTTTATGTGCATTTATGTGTGTAATAAAGACATAATTGACACTGTCCCTCATCTTGCAAGTAGTTAATCATGATTGACACATTTCACAATAGAAATCATCAGAATGACTCTAAATAAGACTGGAAATAATCCGCAGAGTTAGGGACATTTTAGTAATAGGACAGAATAAAAGGGACGGGACAAGCAAACAGGCCGTAACAAGACTGTGAGGAAAGGGAAGGGGGGAATATCCTAGCATGAGTACGCCCTCAATCATTAACATCTTTTTGGCTCTAGTCGCTCCAGTGGGAGAATTCCCTGCCTCATCCTCCCTGCCCATGACCACCACTATTATGGCCACCACGGTAGCGCCCACCGCCAAGAGCCAAGGTGACACCACAGCAGGAGGAGCGGACCCGAGGGATGGTAGAGATCCATTTGAGGACACCCGTGGCTCAGCAACAGTGGAGCCCACTGCGCCAGAGCATCCATCCGCACCCAGACGCTTCTGTGAGACCACCAGGAGAAGGGCCATCGACTGGCCCCAGACCCACACGGGCACTACTGTGGAGAGGCCCTGCCCTAAAGGCACCAAAGGTGAGCCCACCATATGGTGTGAGTGTTTAGCTAACTGCAGACTTCTCATCAGCTTGGTTAGACATGACTTTTTCTCTTTGGGCTTTTTTGTCCACTTACATCCTGAAAAAGCATTTGTTTTTTCATCTCCATCATTAAATAAGTATCAGTGTAAAAAGCATACGTCACAAGACCTTAGTTCAGCAGGAATCTAAGGCATTTTGTAGCTTTTTTTGACACAAAAGGAGGACAGACTTGGTATGGGTGATACCAAAAGTTTCACACTGGTACCAGAATAGATACTTTTTGTCACAGGTGTATCGTTATTCATGCTAGTCTATATTCATGTACAGGTGGTTCTCGTAATAGAAACAAGTTTCTTGTCCTAGTTCAAAAGTCTAAAATGAAATTTGGATCTTATACCTAATTTACACTTAAATTCACTCACCCTGAATACAGAACACACAAAGGACATAACAAATACAGTAATAAAAATATGCAAGAATGGAATTAAATAACAATTTAAAAAGAGAGCGTTCCTTACCTTTATCCATGTGGCTCATTGGAAGAAGGAAGTTTTTTTTCTCTTAATGATGGTCACGACAGTCGAACGATTAAGACTAATAGTGCAATCAATATTGGAGGGTGTCTCTCCTCTCTGATGTTGATTATCATTTTCATGGTGACGGCTTTTTTTGTTCTTGGCAGACTTGCAGACAGTGCAAAAAATAACTAAAATGCGATGTTATCCTTACCCAGTGTAGCTGCAACTGAGGCACACACTATTCATCCACGCTACATGAGACTGGTGCAGCGACGTTATGAAAGCTAAATGCTGCTTGCTAACCGCGTATAATGGCAAAAAGAACACAGTGCCACATGCACTCCCTAAAATTAAAATATACAGTTGTCCTTTATTGAGATTTATAAGAGATGACCCTGGGTCAGATTTTTTCTTTTTAGTTTGGGAAAGGGCTGCTCTGAAAAACATGTAACATAGCCAAAGTAGCAAACCAGTTTTCTGAGTGAAAAATGTGGACTGAATTTGTGTCTCAATCGTACATGTAGTACTGGCCTCTATTTTGATGGCTGGACTTTTAAAGCATGCCTGACATCCGGACGTATGTGCTTCCTATGCTCAATATGTGCAAAAATGGGGAAACTGCAAGAAACACACATGTGGCCCGCAGAGATTTTCAAACCTGTAGACAACACTGAAAGGCCGTAGGAAGAAAATTAGGGATGCAAGTTATTTTCTGCGTGCATGCAGGAAAACCTTGCACACAACCAGTTTGCAAGGGCAAGGCAGTGGGAGAGTTTAAAAATACATTGTGTACACTACCGAGCCGTGGTTCACGACGGCTGCTCACGTAGCATATTTGACATTACAGTGCTTCCTCGTGATCTCATTTCACCTTTCGCGGCATCGCAATTTTAAATACGCGCCAGTCACTATTAAGTTCTTCTCATGTTTCCAACTTGATAAGTTGTTCATTAAAATTAAATTCATTATTTCTAAAAATTGTCACTATTATTTGTCAGAAAATGTTTACATTTTTATTTCTTAAATAAATGCTAGGGCCTTAAATGAGGTTATGACCCTTGTTTCATTATAAGTACAGCAACAATACTGCTAATAATAATACAGTAATACTAATAATACAATAATAATATATGTACTTATTTTTGTTAATGGTGAGTTTTACAGCCTTAAAAAATATAGTATAATAATTGTAAAAAATAAGTTTCCTACTTTGCAGATTTCACCTATCATTGATTATTTCTGGAACCTAACCCCAGTGATAAACGAGGGAACACCATAATGCACCTTGCCCGGCCATGGGGGGGGTGGCTTCTCCTGGCCGACACTCTGGTTCTCCAACCTTTGTATATGCACGGCGGCTGCTCACATAGCATATCCGTCATTATTGCACCCTGCCTGGCCACAGCTGGTGACTCCTACCGCTGTACACTTTGGTTCTCCCAGTCACGATAGCTGTAGGTGCCATTGAAATTTCTTGCAATCGAAGTGAGTGGGCTGAACAAGCCTTGTTCAATGCCCACACGTTCATGCCCAGTGAGTGAAGCATATGATAGACGTACAGTACATGAAGCGGACCTAGCACACACACAATCTAAAAGCTACCCACGGAGGACGAGCGGCAAGCACATGGGTGTTACAAATTACTGGCGTCATAAGTACGGCACACTTGCAACCCCTCTGATACCCTACTTCCTCTATGTGCTGACCACAGCCAATAAATTTCCCATTTTCCTTTGCATGTGGTAACACGGAAGGACCACTAAGGTGGTCCTAAACACTAAAATTAAACTTTTAAGTTTTGAGTTTGAGGGAGTGTTCTTCAGAGAGACCGGAAAATGTTTCTTTTTTTGGTGGACTTTTTTTTATTACATTTTTACATTTAGACTAAAGTAAATATATACAACAAATATGACATCAATTTCCAGGATGAAACAGAACAGGCTGCTGCAAAACAAAAATAAAAAACTGAAATTTGAGATACTTGTAAAACATAATTAACAACATACATGGTAACAAAAAAGAAATGCAACTTTAAATTCTTTTTTTAAGTCTTTTTTTACCTTTTACTATCAACGGTGCTTAGCATATTTTTACATTTATATGAGAATAAAGAATGTTAACATGCTAATTAATGCATTCCTTGTATTAAATAATTTTAATAATGTGATAATACTAATAAAATAATATGTAATAAAGCTGTCATGGCAGCAACAGTTTGACACTGGTACGGACTATTTCTATTTGTTTCTATTAAAGGTGTCATTTTAACCACCCCTCTATTCTAGTATTCTTCTATCTAGTATATTGGAGTTATTTGGAGTAATTGCATGAGTGTATGCAGACAATCATGTGAAATGAGAATTAGTTGCTAAAAGTGTTCGACATCCACTGCAGTGTGATCGTGGAGGGATGCTGGGCTGATGGCCATTAAGCAGCTTGAGCTGACAATTGGTACTCAAACAGAAGTTACCTGCGCACCCCATTCCAGGCACTGACAGCGCTGTCAAATTATAAAGCAGCAACATGGGAAAAGGATGAAAGCGAGATTGAGACTTGTTTTGACTGAGGAGGGTTAAAAGGGAACGGGACTACAAATGTTGTCGCTGTTGTCAGCGAATTGGCTTTCATTAGGAGTAATCTTGTGTTTTATTGCCACATCTAAGGCAGCGCATGAAGTGTTTACTATTCTCAATTGTGTCTGCACAGGAAATCATTTTTTCTTTCACTTTAAACTGTGTTCAAGAAGCCCCCTTTATGGTTAGTTTCACCTATGTAGACCTCATAAAAGGTGGCAAGGCTTTTACAATGTTTGGAAATGGCCATTCCCATCTGACACTTCCTGCAGAAGAGAGTGGGCATGAAGGGAAAAAATCGACGGGGTATTCCGAACACCGCTTTCTGGCCTGCCTCCAACTGCTGTGTTTGCTCTACCGCAGGCGTCGCCTCCTTTCTGTGCACGGTGGCAGGGACCTGGTGCTCCAAGGGCCCCGACCTCAGCAACTGCACCTCCCACTGGGTGACTCAAGTGGCACAAAAGGTAAAAAAAAAGCAGGTGTGAACGCTGTGTTGCCAAACATAAAAAAAAAAACATAACATGTTTCACTGAATAACATAAAGCGCTTTATTCACTTGGCTGTATGCTGGAAATGGAAACTATGATGGGAAAAGCATCTGAACTTACTGGTGTGTACAGTAAGCAATAATCAAGGTTGTAGCGGGAACAACAAGTAAGCACAGAGACGATTCTTTTTCCATTCCATTCCAGTTTCTTCCGCTTATCCGGGTCCGGGTCGCGGGGGCAGCAGTTTCAGTAGGGGAAGTCCAGACTCCGGTGTTCCCAGTCTCCGGCGACCTCTTCCAGCTCCACCGGGAGGACACCAAAGCGTTCCCAGGCCAGCTGTAAGATATAGTCCCTCCAGCGTGTCCTAGGTCTTCCCCGGGGCCTTCTCCCGACTGGACATGCCCGAAACACCTCACCAGGGAGGCGCACGGGAGGCATCCGGACTAGATGCCCGAGCCACCTCAACTGGCTCCTCTCGATGTGAAGGAGCAGCGGCTCTACTCTTAGCTTCTCCCGGATGGCCGAGCTCCTCACTCTATCTCTTAGGGTGAGTCCCGCCACCCTACGAAGGAAACTCATTTCCGCCGCTTGTAACCAGGCTCCTGCTTCGATTGTACAAGGACCGAATGGCACGTAGTAGCGGGCCACCAATCCCGTACTCCCGCAGCACCCCCCACAAAGCACATGTAGACCGGTTGGGCAAACTCCCACATACTCTCCAGTACCCTTGCAAGGATGTAGAGCTGGTCCAGTGTTCCGCGACCGGGACGAAAACCACATTGCAGCTCCAGTAACCGAGGTTCGACTAACGGTCGTACCCTTCTCTTCAGCACCCTGGAGTAGACTTTCCCAGGGAGGCTGAGGAGTGTGATCCCCCTATAGTTGGAACACACCCTCCGGTCACCCTTTTTA
The DNA here is from genome assembly GCA_024372805.1 of Oostethus manadensis. Lineage (NCBI taxonomy): Eukaryota > Metazoa > Chordata > Actinopteri > Syngnathiformes > Syngnathidae > Oostethus > Oostethus manadensis. The sequence goes on along the minus strand of QODF01000132.1, from coordinate 1,249,575 downwards.
AAAAATGGGGACCACCACCCCGGTTTGCCAGTCCAGAGGTACTGTTTCCGACTTCCATGCAATGTTGTAGAGGCGTGTCAACCAACACAGTCCCCCAACATCCAGAGCCTTGAGGAATTCAGGGCGGAACTCGTCTACCCCCGGAGCCTTGCCACTGGGGAGTGTTTTAACTACCCCAATTACCTCAGCCACGGTGATAGAACTGTCCACGTACGTATCCTCAGACTCTGCTTCTTCTACGGACGGTATGTCAGTGGGATTGAGAAGGGCCTCAAAGTATTCCTTCCACCGACCAACTATCTCCACAGTCGAGGTCAGCAAGCCGCCTTCCGCACTGTAAACAGTGTGAACTGGGAGCTGCTTCCCCTTTCTGAGGTGTCGAACAGTTTGCCAGAACCTCTTCAAGGCCGACCGAAAGTCGTGCTCCATAGCCTCACCGAACTCCTCCCACACCCGAGTTTTTGCCTCGACCACTGCCGAAGCCGCGTGCCGCTTGGCCTGCCGGTACCTGCCAGCTGCTTCGGGAGTCCCGCAAGACATCCATGCTCGATAGGACTTCTTTTTTCAGCTTAACAGCAGCCCTAACCCCCGGTGTCCACCATCAGGTTCGGGGCTTGCCACCACGACTGGCACCAACCACCTTGCGGCCGCAACTACAACTGGCTGCCTCAACAATGGAGGAATGTGGCCCATTCGGACTCAACATCCTGGTCCTCCCTCGAGATGCAGGCGAAGCTCTGCCGGAGATGAGAGTTGAAGACTCAACGAACGGGAGACTGCCAGACGTTCCCAGCACACTCTCACTACGCATTTAGGTCTACCCACGCCCCTCCAAGTCACATTGTCATTGCCCACATGGGCGTTGAAGTCTCCCAGTAGAACTATGGAGTCACCAGCTGGGGTGCTCTCCAATACCCCTCTGATAGACTCCAAGAAGCCTGGGTACTCTGAACTTCCGTTTGGCGCGTACGCACAAACCAAATTCATGACCCTTTCCCCAGCCTTAAGGCGTATGGAAATAACCCTCTCGTTCACTGGGAATGACTCCAACACAAAGGCACCAAGCCGGTGGGCTAATATTAAGCCAACACCAGCTCGCCGCCTCTCCCCTGCAGCAACTCCAGAGAAGAACAAGGTCCAGCCCCTCTGAAGGAATTTGGTTCCAGAGCCCAAACTGTGGGTTGAGGTGAGTCCGACTATATCTAGTCGGAATGTCTCCGATTCTTCCACAAGCTCGGGCTCCATCCCCACCAGAGAAGTGACATTCCATGTCCCAAGAACCAGATTTGGCCGCCGAGGACCAGGTCGCCCGGACACCCGCCCTCGACCACTGCCCAAATCACAATGCACCGAACCCTTATGCTTGCCCCTGCAGGTGGTGGGTCTGCGGGAGGGAGTTCCCGTGTGGCTTCTTCGGGCTAGGCCCAGCCAGGTCCCACGGGTGAAGGCCTGGCTACCAGGCGCTCGCCTGCGAGCCCCCCCCCAGGCCTGGCTCTAGGGTGAGGCCCCGGTATCCCACGTCCGGGCGAGGTGCGGTCACTCCTCTTGTTCTTCTTCATAAGGGTCTTCTGAATCACTCTTAGTCTGGCCCGTCACCTAGAACCTGTTTGCCTTGGGAGACCCTACCAGGAGCATAAAGCCCCCGACAACATAGCTCCTAGGATCACTCGGGCACTCAAACCCCTCCACCACGATAAGGTGGTGATTCACGGAGGGGACGCTTCTTTTTTAAAATTCTTTTAGTTATCACCTAATTTTTAAACAGAAAATCTACTTGACGGTTAAACCGTACAATAGCTACAGGTCAGGGCCAAATATATTCACGCCTACACCAAATTACAGTTAATGTGAATTATTTGTTGGAATTTCTGGATGTTATTAACCATAAGAAACCTTCTTACTGAGATAAATGTAAAGTGTAAGACCAATGTTTTTTTTTACACCAAGTATTGCTTCAAAATATTTTGCATTGCGACCTCCACTTGCGATTACAATTTTGTTTTGAATATGTGAGTTGTACTTACCGTAAATTGGCTTGTTTGTGATTAAACTTGATTTGCATGTGTTTGTTAACACATCTCGGTTTGATAAGTACATATTTCCACTATAATTTTATTTTAATTTTTGTTCCTGAGTACTCATACTACGGTTTGAAAGTCAGTGATCTAAAACATTTTAATCAACTTTTTTAAAAAAAACTTTAGAATATTAGATATAAATGTATTGAGAAAGAATATTCTTTTTTATAATCCTTTTTGTCTAAAATGTACAAAATGAAAACCGCAAATATTTCTTATCGCTTACAGTGTTTTGTAAGCGATTACAAGTGGCTTGTAATGTCTTACAGTGTCTATGACACTGTTAATAATTTTGGGGTTAACTATGTAAATGAAGAAAGGAAAACTTACAGAAATTGTGATTTTGAACACTTAAATGCCTGTACACAGCTAAAGTTAGCCAAACTGTGAAATGGTAATTTTGTGGACACATGCAACCATTTTGTCTTGTTGTGCATCCGTATGTTCATTGACACACAATACAAATGTCAAACATCTGTGAAAGAACATAGATTTCTGATCTCTGGACCTCCCAGCTTGGTAGTTGCTGCAGTCATAGTGAGACTGCTTATTTCTTCAGTGATTTGTCCGCTTTGATTCTCAACAAAACCACGCACAAAGCGTTGCATCTAAAGGCAAGCGATGGCGGGGAAAAAAACACCTCTCGATTGCAACGGGTTCAGACAGAGTTCCTGCGTGTTGTCAAAAAACATTTCAGGAGACACATCAAACGGGAAGCTGCGCTGAAAATTCCAAACTGCATATCAGTTTCAAGCAAAGGGGGGTAGAACTCAAATCACAAATCAGTTTGTGTCGTTAAAAACATTTGGACTTGTTGCTGATAGCATGCTGAGAAAAGCTCAGCGCAGATGCAAAACATAAAAATAAATCATAAACGGGGACGACAGCTTCAAAGCTAACTTGGACCGGCAACAAACATTTAGCATCCTTTCAATTGCCTGGGAAAGTCTGTTTACCACTGGAGAATGCATATTTGTTTGGTTGCACAAATATGTGTGTGTGTGCGTGTATGCAGTGGACCCCGGAATACGAAAAATCCCGGACACGAAAATACCTTTCTGATTTTTTTTGCTTCGGCTAACAAAAATTTGCTCACTTTACGAAAGTTTGTCGATCTTACTAAAACTGTTTTTTTCAGAATTTTTCTGATTTACTGTATTTTAAGGCGCATGCTAAAACATACTTTCTACATTAAAAGCAACGGAAGCAAAACAGTGAGTTGAACTTTATTATTTTATTTAACAATACACTCACTGTATCTCTTAATCACTCTTCTCCCACAAATCCATGGCGGAAGTAAGTGTACGTCCGCTACGTATGATGTAATGTTCTCTGATTGGTTTATCTGTACTGAACTTTGCTGCGTAATAAAGGTAAGAAACTTTTACAATTACACACAAAAAATGTATACGAACAATAAAAACTGTAAACTAGGGGTTTATCATAATTTTCAACATGTTCAAGAATTTCAACAAACATTCTATTGTTTTGTCACCGCCTGTTCTCAAACTGATGTCCGTTCTGGTCCAGACACTGCCGACATCACAAACGGATGGAATAGCACACATCACGAAACAATTCTCTTGCTATTTGTGTGCATTCATGTTCAATGGTTGCTCTCAGTTCAGTGACATAGGCAGGTCTCATTGTGTAGACTTTGTCTTTTAGGTAACCCCATAAAAAGAAGTCTAGTGGTGTGAGGTCTGGTGAACGTGGAGGGTATTCAACAAAACCCCTCCGTCCAATCCACTTGTTTGGCAAGATCTCATCAAGGAAGGCACCCCCACACTACCATTGCGATGTTAGATCCTTTTGCTATGCTTTTGCTTTTCTTTTTCTATGTAACTATGATAACTACAATACATCTCAAATTTTATGTAAAAGGACATTAATATTGGAAATATGGGCTGTTATTTTATTAAAAACAATATATAGTTAGAAAGCCACTTTTTTTTTATGTTTAATGCGAGCAGTGATTTGTCCCACTGTTGGATGGCCCTTGAATGCACCTTCTTCGTTTTCACATGTGCTCTCACACCACTATACTGTATTTGTACCATTTTTCTTTCACCTGTTTGGTCCCTAATTATGATAGTATGTGGGAATGCATAAAGGTAAAATTTTATTTCCTTATTGAGTGCTAATATGCTCCTAGCCTAGATTTTAGCTAGCGGTTCAAAGCAAAACAAGCGATGGCTTGTATCTAAAAAATCTCATTAGTTGGGACACTTTATGCCAAGGTACCACTGTATATATGACAAAGGCATGGATTAGTCTCTTTAAGTCTGACTTAGACGCTATTGCTATGATCATGGCAATGTTTTTAGGTGGTAAAAAGCTGCTGACATCATAGATTTAATGTGGCTATTTAAGTTCAGGTTTGAGTCCATTAGTACCCCTAGTTTCTGATGATTAGGTTATAGAGAAAAGGTGAACGAGAAAGGTAACTAGTAACACTTTCTTTTTGTTTGTGTGGTCCTAGGACAATTATTTCAGTTTTGTCTGAGTTTAACTGGCGAAGATTGTTTTGCATCCACACACTGATCTGTTTGATGCAGTGATAAAGTAAATCTGCAGGACCATGTTCACCTGCCAGTAGTGACACATAGATCGAAGTGTCGTCTGCATAGTAGTGGTAAGACGCATTGCATCTCCGTATTGGCTGTCCTACAGGAAACATGTATAGATTGAACAATAGGGGTTCCAGGATTGACCCGTGTAGAACCCCACGGGTCATAGCCATTTGGTCTGAGACACAGTTACCAATTCCAAAAAGTTGTTCATGTCCTCCAGGTAAGACTTGAACCAGTTTAGAGCAGTACCAGTGATTCCCACCCAATTTTATAACCACTGTAATAAGATCACGTGGTCAACTGTGTCAAAGGCAGCGCTCAGGTCTAACAGAATTAAAACTGAGACTTTGCCTGCATCTGTGTTCAGACTTTGATCTTGATCAAAGTTGTCTCAGTGCTGCCTAAAGTCTGATTGGAAAGTATCAAACACATTCAGAGAGGAGAAAGTCAGTAAGCTCTTGGTATGCAACCTTTTCTAAGACTTTTCCCAAGAATAGCAGGTTTGATATGGGCCGACAGTTGTTCAGTACTGACATCAAGACTGATCTTCAAAAGAGGCTTAATGACAGCAGTTTTTAGGTTAGAATATAACACAATAAAATACTATACAGAGTCCAAGGCGTATAATAACTCACCACATGTCCAGTGTATGGTGCTTTAGCCCAACTTCTCGCAGATGCATAAAAGGTCAGTGGTAACGACAGCCTTAGTGCTAACTTTGAATGCACATTTTCTTGCAAACAAATACCATATGTAAAAGATCAATTGACTCTACAAGATATCGATATTTTGTCAAACCCTGAGGAAGTTTTACTATCTAGCTGAACAGTAGCCATAACATTTAGACCTCTTAAGGCCACCATACTTTACTGTATGTTCCTGGTTAGCTCCGCTTAGCAAGATACAACAATACAGATTCCTGGGAATAGCAATTTCTCACTATTTTGTTCAACCCCGTTATAGTTACTATTAGCTCAAAGGCTGTTTGACCCCCCAAACTAACTTTCTGTTTTTGAAAAGCTAAAATTAGCCATGCATACAACTATACAGATTCCTGGGTATATTGTAGCACACCATGTCTAATTTGGAGCGATTTAATTTAACTTTGAGCTTTTCGAAAATACAATAAAAAAGAATAAATTGTGAACGGCAACAATATTTGTTTGCTTTAATTGCCAGATGACAAAAGATGCACTGACTGTGAGAGATGTTTTGTCCAACTGTGTTATAGATTAACTATTAGTTTGAAAGCTAACAGATCGTCCATACTCTACTAAACATGGATGGATGGATGAACTAAAATTAACCAACAATTCAATACAGCTCCTGGGCATATTATAACACAGTCCAACAATCCAACATTTGAGTTTTTTGTAAAAACATGTAAAAAGATGTAAAAACATAAAAATAAATTGTGGATGGCGACCGCATAGCAACAACTAGCATTTAGTATGTTTTACTTGCCAGGGAAAGTCGGTTTTCCACCAAAAAGTGCTGTGTTGTATATCAAAAGTGCATCAACATGGTGTATTTGCAGTTCAGTGAAGATGAGCATGTGCATTGGACACAAGTATGCAGAAGTAACACAACACAGCAACACATGCAAGTCTTGTAATGACATTAATTCTGCCCGTGATGCTGTTCACTCACACGCCTTTGCTCCCTTTGCCAGATCCGAAGTGGTGAAAATGCGGCTAATCTAGCAAACGAGTTAGCCCGCCACACACAGGGCCCAGTTTTTGCCGGTGATGTCAGCTCTTCGGTACGCCTCATGGAGCAGCTTGTGGACATCCTGGACGCTCAGCTGCAGGAGCTCCGTCCCAGCGAGAAGGACTCAGCTGGACGCAGCTTCAACAAGGTACTGTGAAATGTCCTCTTTGGGCCTATTGTAACCTGTGCTTTGTAACCCCTTTTACCCCCGGGTGTAATCTGCTATGCTCAGGACATTCATCAGCAGGACAGCAGGAGCAATAAATCCACAAACACAAGGCGACGCGTGCCCTCGTTTACATGCAAACACACACTTGAATAATAGCAAAGGGAGGAAGATCTGATCCTGAGGGGATGCTCATTCCTGTGCAGTTACCTTAGCTTCCCTGCACACTTCCACCTTTAAGGCTGTGACAGTGACTAACGCTTAGTTAAAGACAAGTGAGCATCAAACGCTGACTTCCTCCATCTCTTGGCGAGATGAGTGACAGCTTTTTTTTCATTGTCATTCAGACAGCAGTTAACCCTAAAGTTTTTTTGCTACATTGCTGTCCTGCTTTTGCAGATAGACACTTTGAGGCACTTTTAATTGCAGCACTAATAAGTTTTATATAGCATGTAGGCTTTTATATGGCAAGAAACCATATTTGGTACATTCACCTTGAGTCTAAACAGGCCCCACACTCCTCACTAGAAGACAGTAGTACCAGTAGTACTTCTCTCAGCCAATCAGCGAATAAATGTTACTAGCTAATTAGGATGAAATAAATTTTAATACAACAGTAGATTACATTTATACCAGTGAACAGCACAAATCTGCAAGTAACTGATACACCCTAAAAATGTTTTGTTTGCTAACTGCTGAAGTTTAAAGTGGTTGCCTAGCAACAATGCCAAACAAAAATCAAAATTACACCAGTACTGGAAATCCGGGTCAATAATCAGAAACAGGGCCATTCTGGCTTTTGGATGTCGAAGATTTGATATCAGCTGGCCCCTTGAGTAATGTAAATTCAGGTACAGAACCGTAGGGACATGTAGATGATAAACATATCATGTTATTTTGCTCCTTGAAGGTGAAGATGAAAGAGCCACAGGAGGAAACATGAGCACAAATAAGGCAAGATCTAAGAGGCCTGCTAACACAGATTGGAAATGTACAATCGCAGAACAACAGCCTCAAGGAGAGCTTCTCTGAGATCCATAATTAAATCATAAACCTAAAAGAGGAAAATAGAGCACTGCACAAGGACACCAAGGTACTACGAGATGATATCAAGGTATTGCAAGATGATAAAGCTGCCTTGGCGCTGCGCTTAAGGTTATATAAATACATTATTAACTCATGAGCCATCTTTTTAAATTTGTTTTATACCCCTTTAAATGCCAGAGAAAGGCAATTTTTTTCCAAATGCATCTAATGTAGATCTTAAGACAGTTTTAATGGAAATAAACAATTAAGAAATTAGTGTTACAGCCCTTTATTGTGTTTTACTAACCAATTTTGATGAAAAGAAACCCTAGCAGACAAAATTGTGTTGTCCGACGCACTCGGAATGATCGGGATAACTCGACAATTTACCAACAGATCTGCCACAGACTAATGCGTACCATACAGGCCACACAATCACAGCGTGCTTTTATTGTGCTTGGAACTTTATTTTCATGTGGTTTCATTCGAAACCACACTTTTTTTTGTGCAGCTCCAAGCACCACAAAAGTTACTCGCCACAATACAAAAGAATAGGATGGAACGCGGTACTATGCACTTCCATCTGATCCAACGCATTTAAGAGCATCTGGCTCAAATTCCTCCTTCTTTGGCATGACTGGAGAATAGTCCGAACAACACATTAAAATTGTCCCCAATGTTTGTGGAGCACACCGCTTGTCACATTGACACTTAAAAAGAAAAATAAAATAAAAAATAAATACATTGGTAAATGAATATGCTTGGCATGAATAGAAAATCTGCAAGCTTTCAAAAAAGGAGCTTGTAAAAACATGACTGGTAAGGATAGCTTATAGATGGTAGCGTTTTATTTGCCAGGCTACGACGGCTTACTAAATGATGTACATGTACCGTATGCTTATGTAAACAAAAAAGATGGCAACTTGCCAGTCATTCTTTCCTCCTATTTCTTCCCCCACAACATCAGCACTGGAAACGTCTTAATCCTCGTGTTCCTGGTGTACGACTGGTTCAAACATATAAGCTTTAAGCTCCAAATGCGACTTGCTATGGACAAAACATCCTTGTCACTCGACTCCATGTTGACTGCCTCGGCTGATTCTGTCTTGTAGCAAACATGACGTAATCAACTCGCCCCCTAGTGGTCAACTAACTAATTACATTAAAGTTCCTGTGGGCGCGTATTCACATTTTTCAATTTTTCAAACTTGCATAATTTTATATATAGGCTTGCTATTACAACCACATTTCGTAGAATGATTTCAATGGTCTTACATATCACACTGAAAAAATTTGCTATTTAAAAACCCCTTTCTACGTCCTTTAATTTTCTTATTGTGCCTAGCATATTTAGCATGTCTTGGTGTGAATAATTTGTTAGATTTTATAAGATACGTATCTTCTTTAAAAATACAATATAAAATACAAATCTCTTGATGTTCTGTGTACAGCATATTCTTCATAAATGCATCATCTTCATTCTTTGCAGTTTTTGGTGTATCTTTATCATAGTTACTTCAAATATGTTATATATACATATTGCAAAATACTACTATTGTGTACTTGCAGAGATTCAACTTCCTGCCACGAAACACCCTAAAAAGACTTTTTTAATGTCTTTGTTCTAAGAGTACAGCATGTGCTTTTCTTGCAGTTTGACGCAATTGGGAAAAGCAAATGAGTCATTTAAGTGCCAAGAGACCAACAAAGGAGTTTGTAGCATATCTCATTGGCAGAATATACAAATGACCTCACGGCATATTGTTTATCTTCCTCTGGCTTCTGTAATGCTAAAGCCTCACTAATGGGAAGAAATCCAAGCCTCAGCAGTTTTTTTTCCATTTTCTTTGTGCCGTCCCTCCGACACGTATAGGCGTTCAGAAGTGTTGCATTATTTCCACATGAACTCTTTTTTCCCCTCATTAGCACGTGTAAAATATGGTAAGTGGCCTGGTTATTTACCGCTCCCCTGTTTTCTCACCACCTCTTTTTTGCCATCTTTCTTTTTGTTTGTGTGGGGAAAAGCTTCAAAAGCGAGAGAAGACATGCAGGGCATACATGAAGGTACATCAGCCAGCCTTTACATGATGCTATATTATATATATTTTTTTAACCCTGATCCCTTACCGCCTGCTTAGCAGCATGCATCCAACAATATGATGTCCTTGACTGTTGTACATTGTATGTGCTTGGCTGCCTCCTCATGAACTCTTCCCACCAATATCTCTCCTTTCTTTGTCCTCTTTCGTGTTATCACTCAACGATCATTCTTTCACTTCTGTCTCTTCCACACACGCACACATTCCTACTCTTCTTCTCACCTCGCCTTCTCTCTTCTCGCCTCTTTATACATTGTGTGAATAATTGCCTTCCCCGGGTAGTAATTGCAGCTCCCTGTCTGCCAAAGGTGTGATCAAAGTGGCAATGTGCTCACTTGCTTATATTATACAAATTTTCATCTGCAATGTCCCCCTATATCTTAAAAAATACTTGGGTTGTACTTGTGTTTTATCTTTGGGGTTGTTTACAGAACCCATTCCATGTTCTGTTCTAAATTTGTCAGCATCATCCCCAAACATTTGCAGTTCATTTTCTTGAGCAGGCTGTTGCTATTGTGGACGTTTTTAGCCAAAAATAAGCAGGGTTTTTTTGCTTAGATTTTCACTTTTTGTAGTACATCCATCCAAGCTGTCTGTTTAGCTACGCAATGAGGACAAAAGCAACAAATAATGAATCCATTATTGACATCATGGAAATGTTGGTTGGCTTTTAGTGGATAGCACTTCTAGAAAAGTATTGCTTCTAAAAAATAAAAAGTGATACTTCTCGTGTCTATTAACTGCAGGGCTGAGCAGTATACTGTATTATCTGATTCAAATGCTACAAGCAAGCAAAAGGCTTTTGGATGCATATTTTGTTGTAGTAAATTCAAGACCGTTGCTTTTTTAAAGTATGAGCAGTATGCGTATGGGAATGTGATGACAATACGGTATAGATTTTTTAGGACTGCTTATTTATAATTTTATTTTGACTTGAACACATAAACAGCAGTGCAATTACTAGTACAAAAATTATGCTGGGAAATCCAGATTATACTGCATGGGCAAAGCAATTCATTTCTCCATAATGGCTCACTGTCTTGACCCAATTATGAGATGATGCTGAAAATAAAATGACTCAATTCACGTTTTTAATATCCATATAATCACTCTCAAAATTAAGGGTAATAATCAGGGCCGCACGGTGGATGAGTGGGTAGCATGTTGGCTTCACAGATCAGGGTTTGAATCTCCATTGGGAATCTCTGTGTGGAGTTTGCATGTTCTCCCTGTGCATGCGTGGGTTTTCTCCAGGTACTCCGGTTTCCTCCCACATTCCAAAACATGCATGTTAGGTTAATTGGCGACTCTAAATTGTCCATTAGAGTTTTAATGTGAGTGTGAATGGTTGTGTGTCTGCACTGGCAACCAGTCCAGGGTGTACCCCGCCTCCCGCCCAAAGTCAGCTGGGATAGGCTCCAGCAAACCCGCGACCCTAATGAGGATAAGCGCTACAGAAAATGGATAGATGGATGGGTAATAACCAAATTGTGCACACTTTTTCACATCAATTCAGTAACAGTGTAGTAACTAAACAATATACTTTTTTGACTTGACTATAACACATCCCTTAATAAAGGACCATTTATATTTTTCAGACAAAAGCAAAGACAAAATGAATATCAGTGAAATAACAACTGGTATATGACAATAAAAAATGAAATATATGTGTTGGACAGTTGTTTGTTGACTCTTATTCATGGATCACTTTTATCTCTACAGTTTGCTAATTTGATAGCACTTCTTTCCCAAGCTGGTGTCCAGCATTTCTCCAGGCCACTAGTGTGTGCATGTGTATGTGACTGACAAGGAAATAAGCTCTGACTTGTCATTTGGTATCGCATGCTGGTTTGTATGTATTCATCTCTAGAAACATAGTTTCCATCCTTTTTGTGGAAAAATATTGCCTTATATTTGGGGCAATACGATATGTCTAATTTTCCAAATATCGGAGATCTTACACAAATTACACTTCACAACTGTAAAGCGCATGTTCTGCTTTGGCTAGCAAGCCACAGGGCTTCTGATGAAAGTGCCACTCAAGGGACAATCAGAAGGAATTCAGTCAAGTAACCGTCTTGGCACTTGCTCTACTTTTTAATATTAGTGTGGAGTTCATGTTACCCTTGAGGATAGCTCATCAGTAGCAGGAAGGAGAAATAAATACACATGGTTGTAACATCTCTGAGTCTTGACTGTCCTCCACACACGCGTAAACACAAGCCAGCGCCAGTGGCGAGCTCCCTGCAAGGTCAGTGGCTGTCGTTAATATGAAGCAATCAATTAATCATTTATTGCGCGATCGGCTACCTCGTTATTCTGGGCGGACGGATACAACCGCGTGTGGTCATTGAATTGCTTTGGATAATCACAGCTGTGACTAATTGCTATCATGAGCAGGGCTGCGTCGTGGTTAATTACTGTTATTGTTGTTGTGCTCGCTATGGCACCTAGGGTTAAATTGTCGCTGGGCTTAATCGCCAACCCAAGACGCTCCGGATTCAGGAATGTGTGACCTAGCGGGACGAAGGGGTAGCTGTAAACTCAATCCGGCTTGGCTCAAAGCTGTTTTATCAACATATGATACTCGCTTGGAATGTTTTGCTTGCTTCCAGCTTATCACAAAGCAGGAAATGAAAGGATTGACATTGAAAACAAGCACGCTTTTTCATTCCCTCGGTTGGAGGGACACTTCGGATTTGATAATAATGCCCTCTTCCTTCGGGTAAATTGCTTGCAAGGTTGTTACAGCCACAAGAATAGGATTGGTATTTTGGAAGATACAGTCATTGTGGCTCCGTCTATGGGTTGTGATCCAAATGTTTTGGAAGGCAAGTACATGTACATGTAGTACAGATATTATTATATTACAGATAATATTTTATCACCATTAGACAAATGATAAATGACTTTGATGGACATGGATAATGAATTTTTAAGCCCCGCCTGTGCCCCCTGTAAATGTTTTACTTGATGGCGGCTTTTTTTGGATGGAATTTTGCAAACCTGTGCTTGGGAGTCTTCTAAAGGGGTGTACAAAATTAGTAGTGATTTCACTAAACACCCTAAAGTTACAGTGGGTGTTTCAAAGAGCGTATTGAGCTCTGCGAGAAATGTAATCAATCTGATGGATTGTACGTATTCTCAACAGAGGAAAAAATTCTACTTCCCAAACCATTTCAGTTACCCGAATTTCCTGAACCCTCATCATGGCTTCGGTCACAGTGCTGTCGATACATCCATTTCAGCTGTCACTGTCGGCCATGCATGCCCTTTTTATCATTCACCAAACCTCCCCTCCCTCCCTTTCTGTGTTATTAAATCCTGGAGTTACGATGCAGGAATGTGCAGTCTGACATTTCACTTGTCTCCATGGATACAGGCGATCGTGGACACTGTTGACAACCTCCTGAGGCCGGAAGCTCTGAAGTCCTGGAAAGACATGAATTCCACGGAACAAACGCACGCCGCCACAATGTTACTGGATACCCTGGAGGAAGGGGCATTCGTCCTTGCCGAGAACCTGATCGAGCCGGCCATCGTCAAAGTGCCCGCTGAGAACATCAGTAAGTGCCGCAGCAATCAGCCCTTAAACACCTGTCACTCACAATGTGATATTCCTGCCTATTACTCATCTTAATGGCTTCCAGCCATATCGAAAGTGAAAGGGAGTTTGTGCTGCTTTAAAACCAGCAAGTCACCTCTACAAGCACTTTTTTTAAAGTGTTATTTGTTATTGTGTCATTTTTCAATTTCAAATAAGTCTCACATGCGCCACAATAGTGTATTGGAAGTGTGTTGGCTAAAAAGTAGCCTAGGTGCTATGTAATTTAGAGGACAGTGAACTCTCGTTTATCGCGATAGCTGAAATCCGTGAAGTAGGGACACCATATTTACATTATTTATATAACAGGTATTCAGACTTTTAAAACCCTCCCTTTACAAAGTACTGTTAACAAACCACCCTTTACAGTATTGTACAGATATCTACAATACATACATACAGTACACAGACACAAATGATAAGCAATAAAGCAGTAAGTAAACATGAAAAAATAGAAAAAATAAAATTGTTATGGTGCGTACTGTACAATTGTAGAGTATTTTACTCAGTTGGAAGTTACAATAAAGCTCTCCTCGTATGTACTGTTAACAAACCACCCTTTAATGTACATGTAATGTAATGTATAAATAAGCCCTGGCTTTAGCAAAAATCCCGCAGCATTGCCACACAACACGAGTGTAACACGATCTTTGAATGCTTTAGAGCCAGAGGTTTTGGCTTCTTCTTTGAACTGGACTTTTTGCGATGGCATTCTCTTCCAAAACAAACCCGTCTCGTCCACATTAAAGACTTGTTCGGGCTTGTATCCACCTTCAGCGATAATATTCTTGAACGTCTCATTCGTGTAAGTTTCAGCAGCAACTGTGTCAGCGGAAGCAGCCTCGCCATGCAGGGAAACGTTTTTCAGGCCGAAGCGTTTCTGCAACTTGGCGAACCATCCTTTGCTGGCGGTAAAACGTTGTTTCTGAGGCTGGGAATCAGTGGATTTCCCTGCTTGAGCTGCTGCGGGTCGGAGAAACGGTCAAAACACCAATCACAGGCGAGATTACAAAACTTGGGAGCTGATTCTTCATCTATCACCAACGGAACCAAACACAGCCCATCTTACATGCTAGTTTCAAATTCCATTATACTTTACGGTATTTTATGCTTGTTTTGTTGTAGTAGTATAGGTTTATTCGAGATGTGATTTTTGCAATAAACAATATTATTGGATGGAGTACAAAAGATTCAAAAGATTCATGGAAAAGATGCACATTCATTACATTTGTGTTTTATAATTAGTATATATGTAGCCATCAGCAGCCTTACACCATTCAAATATGACGTACCGTAATGGAAAAAATCTGTGAAGTCGTGAATCCGCGATAGTCAAACCGCGAACTAGCGAGGGTTCATTGTAGACAGTTTAAAAGTGCTTTTAGTAAGCCCTACTAAGAACACGCTGTTTTGTGTCTGTAGCCTTAATGCTAATGAGATATGTTTGTCCAGATTGTGTGGCTCCAAGGAGCGCTATTGTGTACTTACTTATCTACTTTTTCTATATACACTCTCTGCACTTCCCCAAAGTAACATATGTCATACACTGTACTATGCTGTGTATTGTCATATATAGAGCCCCATAAAATCTGTGAATTTCCATTTTTTTCCAAATTCCATTTTTTCATTGGAATTTTTTTACAATTGTGTTGTTTACCTTGTAAACTTATTTTACCCCCGGAATGAGTGTGTGCTTTTTTGGGTTAGTGAATAAAAAGTAAGTTTATTACCGCAAAAAGTCTTGCATTTATTGATGCAGTACATCATTGGACAATGTTGTATTTCAGAAATTAATGTAGCATTGTTATGTCAGCCTCTGCACACATTGCTACAAAATCCTGAAGAAATTGTAAGGCCCGTGTTTGTTGTTAACAAAGACGTACGTAGTCACCAATGCAAGTGATTTAAGGTACTTTTGATCACAGCCTTATTTGTTGTACAATTAGATGGTATGTGGAACACAGGGCCCTTACTTTGAAGGACGGAAGTTTGTTGTGTGTGTTGAGAATGTCTCTTGATGGTTAAGACGAGCTGGGTGCAAGAATAAACGTGCCTCCTGTCTTTATTTCACTCAGAACTTGCACAACGTCAGCAGGAATTCTAAAATGCTCGTTTACGTTACCAAGAGATAAAACACAACATGGTGTAAACACATTCATACAGCCTGAGTCTCACCCACAACCACATCGGCTTTGACTCACACGCCGTTAAAGGTGCGTTTTGAAGTTTTTTCTGCCAACTTTCGCCTGTGTTTCAGGTGGCCGCTTGGACATGTTTATGTAAATGTTGGTGTGGAAATTCTTTCATGATTGAGTGGTCCAGTGGAGAAATATTTTGCCACACAAATGTTCCTTCTCCTCACGATGACAGCATTTCATTCACATTTTGTCAATGCGAGATTCGGCAATTTAACATTACATTTTTTGTCAATGCACCTCGTTTTTGCTTTTCTATCATTGATTTTTACTCCACCAAGTCACCTCATTGAGCTTATGCTGGAAGATGAACGCCAACCGACTTGTAGACCCAAAACAAAGACGCCATTTCAGCCACATTGTTCCATTCATACGGTACCCTCTGTTCTCCTCTCCCTCATCTAGCCAGTTCTCATAACTGGTAGTTAGCCAAGCCGATCGTCTGCTTTGTCCCCCACCGGAGGACTGATTAATACTTTTTTTAAGTAGCTGTGTGTCAGGCAGTTCTACTGCTGTGGGTGGTACTCCGGGTACTCTGATTTCTTCCCACATTCCAAAAACATGCATGTTAGGTTAATTGGCGAGTCCTAATTACTCGTAGGCATGAATGTGAGAGTGAATGAGTTTTTGTCTATTTTGCGCTGCGATTGACCAGCGATCAATCCAGGGTGTACCCTGTCTCTTTTGCCCCAAGTCAGCTGGAATAAGCTCCATCATACCCTCTCGGTGTGATAGTAGAGGTGAAGAAGCTGTTTTTGTGGTGGGAGGTTTTACTCCGACTAGAGGGTAGCCTCCTGCCTGAGTGGAGACGGACAAACAGATTGTGTCCAGGGTGAGAAGGGTCAGCTGTGATCCGGCCTGCATGTCTACGAGTCCTGGAGGCGTACAGGTCCTGGAGAGATGGGAGGCTGCTGCCGATCACCTTCTCAGGAGCACGTACAATGCGCTGCAGTCTGTGCCTGTCTCTGGCACTGACTCCAGCGTAACACACGGTGATGGAGGAGGTGAGGATGGACCCGATGGTGGCCTTGTAGAACTGCACCAACATCGTTTTGCAGCTTGGGTTTTGCCGCTGCTGTTCATTTTACAATGTGACAAGCTCACTGAGGGTTCTGGCTATTGCTTGCCCAATTAAAGGTTTTGCTTCCTTTAAGCAAGCTAAAGTGCCTCTGACCATCAACGCAGAGTACGTGTGCCACACGTACACTAATCTTTTATGTCGAGTAGCGGTCTGCAATATATGGTCCTTGAGTTTGAGACCCCTGCTCTATGGCCATCCTTCAGTTTGTTGGTGTCTTTTTCAGGCTTTTTATATGGATGACACAACTGTCTACTTACATGTCCCACAAGATAGATCAGGATTTGCCATTCCAAACTGTACCCTAATAGGCTAAACTCAGCTCTGCTGTTTTGTGGAAACCCATCCATCCATTTTCTTCCGCTTATACGAGGTCGAGTCGCAGGGGCAGCAGCCTAAGCAGGGAAGCCCAGACGTCCCTATCCTCGGCCACTTCGTCCAGCTCTTCCCGGCGGTTGCCGAGGCGTTCCCAGGCCAGCTGAAAGACATAGTCTTTCCAGCGTGTCCTGGGTCTTCCCCGAGGCCTCCTACCGGTTGGACGTGCCCTGAACACCTCCCCAGGGAGGCGTCCGGGAGGCATCCTAACCAGATGCCCGAGCCACCTCATCTGGCTCCTCTCAATGCGGAGGAGCAGCGGTTCTACTCCGAGTGCTTCTCACCCTATCTCTAAGGGAGAGCCTAGCCACCCTGCGGAGAAAACTCATTTTGGCCGCTTGTACCCGCGATCTTGTCCTTCTATCTGATTAGCATGTCACCATTCCCCAAAAACAACACATCCAGGTGAGCATCAATAAAAGTCAGAGACATGTGGAGGGTGCAAAAAACTTCAAATGAAAAATTGAGACAAGACAAGGCAAGACAAAAGTAGAGGACAATCCCTCATCTCTGTCTGTCAGTATCCATCTATCTGCGGAAGCGAGGCCATCCGACATCCCTCTGACACCCCTCGGTAATTTCCCACATCAAAGGGAGTGCCACCCTGCAGCTGGCAGAATATGGAAGATTTTCAGAGATTTGCTCGTGGAGCAATGGTGTTATCTGAAGCCACAGGGGGTGTCAAAGTAAAAAGCTCAATGATATTTTTCATCCTATGAATATTTGACATTCATGTGGCAGAAGGCTGCGTATCTGCTCATCCTCTAGTAGCCCACCCTTGTTGTTATTTATTTCTTTTATCCTTCCCATTTACCTTGCAAGCTTTCACAGCGCCACGTTAGTGGCGCTCCATGGGGTCTTGTCAATAACATTTCATTCTTTTACTGCTACGAATTAACCTTAACACGCACCTGACAGCTTTGTTTTGCTCTATTAAGCATTCTCTACCTTTGCTAATGGATCTCACTTTTACTCTCCTTCACCAGTGCTGGATGTGTATGTGGTGAGCACGGACGGCCAGGTGCAAGACTTCAGGTTCCCTCAGACCAGCCGGGGTGGAGCCTCTCTTCAGCTCTCCTCCAACACGGTCAAAGTCAACAGTAAAAACGGTGAGAACGCACAACTGCTGCATATTGATTAGAGCATCACTTCCTGTTTACATGATTGCTTAGCGCTCCCTAGCCTTAAGTACTATGTAATTTGGGGGGAGCTGTTGTTATTACTTAAGTTAATGTTAACAGAAAAACAGCTGAACAGATGGTTTTTGGTGGAACTACTTACACACAGAGCTTCTGGACATTTTGTTACATTTTGGCCTTTTTATCATGGCAAAGACAGATCCAGCTGATCTTGTTGGAACATAATTGTTTAGTCGAACAAGTGGTGCACAGAACACTGACAGCAACAACATAGTTTGATATTTACTGTAATTGCATTCTATAAAATGATTTGCAAGTTATTATTGATGTACTCTTTGGAAAATACACACACAATTTCTGCTACACAGATAATGTTGATCATTTACAAGAACTTCCAATAACAATATTCAGTAATAACAGAAAACTCTAAACGTTTTCTAAAGTCTAAAGGGTTTTCTTTAAAAAAAAAAAGTACTCTAAAAACAAATCAACTCTTAACTATTAATAAAAAAAAAAATATTCCCAGAAGTAAAAAAGTCAATTTTCACTGAATGGATGATTTGTTCTCTGTTCCCTGAAGAGTTTCCTTCTGTGGGTTGTTGCAGGTGTGGCAAAGCTAGTCTTTGTGCTGTACAAACACCTGGGTCAGTTCCTGAGCACGGAGAACGCCACGCTGCGGGGACTTGGAGACATGGACATACGTAACCTTTCCCTCACGGTCAACTCCCACATCCTCTCAGCCTCCATTACCAAGGAGTCCAGCCGTGTGTTTGTGGCTGACCCTGTGATCTTTACGCTGGAGCACCTGGATGTAAGCCCCCAACCCACGAGACCACACGGGGACGCTGTGCTTTTAAATAGTGTAGCAGCTGCACCTCTGATTCCAACAGCAAGCAGTATTGCACAAGAAAAGTTCTGCTTTTTTCTGTCACTGGTAGCAATTAGCTGAAATCAGAGAGGCAGAATTGGAGGAGCAAGTTGACTTCTTGCTGGCTACCATGGTAACCATTTGTCCTTTCTTCTCTCCCTAATTTGGTTCTCTGTAATCCGTTCCTTTCTAACTGATTCGATACACTCAAAGAATATACAGTAAATTGACACTTATTTGTACAAGAAGCAGTCTTTAATGTCCCCCCTTCCACACACACAGTCATAGGCATTAACATATACAAGGTTCAGCCATGCATACTGCAGCAAGAGCTCATGTATGATTAATTGTTTTCCTTTTGCAGAAGGAGCACTACTACAATCCCAACTGTTCCTTCTGGAATTACTCAGAGCGGAGCATGATGGGGTACTGGTCCACTCAGGGCTGTAAGCTGCTGGACACCAACAAGAGCCACACCACGTGTTCCTGCAATCACTTGACCAACTTCGCCATCCTCATGGCTCATCGGGGGAATGTGGTAAGCTTGCTCGCCTTGATTTCACACTGCGTTCACACTTGTCATGTTGGTTTTGGTTTAAAGGTGTGATTACGGTCTATGTTCCGTCTTATTTTTGTGTCTGAGCATACGTACAAACGACCTGAGCATTCCTTGGACCTCTGTAGGTGTTATCACACGTACACATTGTAATATCACACCTGTCGAAAATTTGAGAACTTCAGATAGCCCAACTTCCATTCTGTGGTATTTTGTAAATGACTGTGTTCAAAAGGCCAGCAAGGAATATTTCGCAATATAACTTTCTTTTTCGCCCACCACGGACAAAACAAGTGGTAGAACTATCTCATCCAATTCATGATCTGAATTTTGTAGGAAAAGCCTAGTTTTATCTTGTTGCTCTGCAAGGATTTGCTGTGCGCTGAGAATATAACGTCAGTGCGAGATTGCGCATGCACACAGCTCAGAGGGAACTTTGATTACGGTATGTTTGATTACCGTTCCGATCCCAACCCTGGTGTGGACAATACAAGCTGTCTTGTTCTGTCTTGTCTTTGAGCGCTACACAGACCAAAGGAACAGACCAGTGTTAAAATGACAGCAAAAAGCATGCAGAAATGACAAATTGAGGAAATGCATTGCAATGCATTAAAAGTGCTGTCTGCACTGCTTTTTTTCTCTGTGAGTGAGCTCTTTAGAAGTATATTGTAGAAGGTTTTGTGTAAACTTAAGTAATAAATATAGAACAATTAATGCAAAACTGGATGTAAATAAAACTTGTGGCGTTGCAGAAGCTTATCGAAACAATGCCACAGCAAATGTGCGCCATAATCAAAGCTAAAGGCGGTCCAACAAAATATTAGACTGTTTTACCTTTTTTTTGGCCAGGCGGCATATATATACTTACAAATATTACTTATTTCATCTTTTGTAGCTTTATAATTTCTCCCCTTGTTAGTGTATACATTACCTTCCTCCCATTGGCTTTGTCTTCTTCTCTTGTGAATTGAATGGTGTTAGGAGTGGTGCCACAACACTCCACAAAGACTGCCGGTCTGGTACATGAATCTGCGCTCGGTACTACAGAAAAAATGTGGCCTATAAAAGTACCGTTTTTGGTACCCATCCCTACATAATATGTTCTAAATTTTATAAGCTTTTTGTGAACAAATTTATGTACCAGCAGATGGCATTGTGGTTTGGAATATTTAAGTTACATTGTGTAATATGTCACGAAAGTTGCCCAATTAGGTCCTTAGTTTATGCATATGTTCTGTACTACATAGCATTTGGTCCCGTGACAAACATACCAGCATGAACGCTAAGCAAATTGCACTAAAGTGCACACCAAGTATCTGTTTTATTTTTTACCTTTGCACACAATAATGCACGCAGACGACATAGCAGCATAGATAATTTGATTATTTTCGGAGGAGTTGAAGAAACGAAGCGGAGCATCATTGTGAAGGAAGCGTAATGGTGGATTAGGCCAGGGGAGTACAACAGCATTATCAGACCTAATTATATTTTACTGTGGTCACTATCTAATATTGCTTGCATATGTCTCTGAGAATTGCGGGACGACTGCAGCTTAAACTTCTTAAAGTGGTCCGCCAAAGCATTTGATCACAAAATACAATTACATTTTAATGACATGACAAATGGCACATGTAGCAAGGGCCCATGTGGTAATAAATGTGGGGGATCAGTTTGTGGTTGATTTAATAATACGTCCCCCACTTGTGAACTCTGTCCCCCGTCATCTGTCTTAACCTCAACCTTAACCACAACTTGAAACCAGAGCCCCCCGAGGCAAAGCTTAGCGTCCTGCCTACAGCCTGTGCAGCACCTCAGCTGCACCTCTTGCCCTCAATAAAAGTGCAAATATCAAGAGGATTTGGCTCACTTGTAGACCACCAAAGTGCCTGTGTGATATTTGCTGCGTGATATTTGCTTGCGTGGTGCCCTTCTTCAAATGTGCTCGCTTTTAAACCTTTGATCTCTCTTAGACCTCGAGAACCTGTTAACATCTCCACTGCTGCTAAACACATCAAACTAAAATGCAACCAAGTGGGGTGCAGACCTCCACTAAGGCCAAACAAGCTTAGAGTGATTTAGATGCCTGAATTCTGTTTACAGCAGAGGTGCCCAAAGTTTTGTACATGGGCCTTACATAGCAATTGTCAATCAATAAAGGCCTCCTTACAAGTTGGCACCTTACTTCAAGTAGCCACACTCGCTACGGCAAATTAAAGACTATAAAGAGAATATGTGATGAGAGATGTCACAGGTCATCAGCCTCATTATGTCTCCCCATAGGGAAAGGGGAGCGTCCACGAGCTCCTCCTGACCGTCATCACCCGAATGGGCATTGCCGTGTCTCTGGTGTGTCTGGCCATCAGTCTCTACACCTTCTGCTTCTTCAGGGGTCTGCAAAGCGACCGCAACACGATCCACAAAAACCTCTGCTTCAACCTCTTCATTGGCGAGCTCGTCTTCCTGGTGGGCATCAACATGACCGAGCCGAGGGTAAGCGCGGACAGCGTTTAGCTGCTGAGTACAACTTACCTTTATTTTTGCACATCAGGTTTTCTTTAAGCAGCTTTAAAGATAAGAGAGACATTTTGGTCCAGTGCAGAGAGTAGAGAAAAGACGGTCACTTTGCGTTAAAATGTGTAAATTCCCTATTTAGATCTCTTGCATATGCTGTAAGAGCATATGCAAGAGCATATATTAAACCTTTTTACATCACAGTCTGCATATATAATGTAAAGACGCAGACCCACTCTTTGTTCTTAACCTGTTTATTAAGAAAATAAATACAATGTTCAGTACATGCCATTAAATATATTATAATACAGTAGCATCCATCCATCCCTCCATCTTCTCTGCTGCATATGCTCACCAGGGTCGCAAGGGTATGCTGGAGCCTGTCCCAGTTGACTTTGGGCGATAGGCGGGGTACAATAGCATTAGCATTGTATTGGAAGTGCTGAAGCAAAACTTTTTGTATTAGTGTGATGTAATTATAATTATTTAGTTCTCTTTTATAATATTCTGGTGCCTAACCATGGGCCTAGAAAAAAGGAGCTGTGGGCTACAAAAGCCCCCGGCCGCAGATTGGACACCCCTGCATGAATTTCTTCGTGCTTGATTTTCCTAAATATCCACTGGAATATCAATATACAATATATCAATAAGGGGCTGTTGGAATTTTCCTATTATGAGATTTACCAAATAAATGACGTAATTCGTTCCAACACCCTCGAAAACAGTCATATAAAGTGTAAATATTGTACTCACCCGAAAGAAATATGTTCTTTAATGACAACATAATTATTTACATGTGCATGAATGTTAAAAAAACAATGAGAAAATAATAAAATCAATGAAAAATAATAATAAATGTTATCAACAATGACACATTACCTTTAGGAGGAAGCGCTGCACGAGATTTTGACAGATGGCAGAAATCATACGTAAGTTTACATACTGTAACTTAATTTAAATGAATACAATACATTACATACATACTATACTTAACACTCTGATTTTTTTAATTTTAATTCTTAACGATGGACTTCGTGTTTGGCCATTGTTAGGAGGACATCTTCTTCTTCAGTTTTATGGTGGTTGCCATCCATTTCTTTGGTGCATTACCGCCTCAGGGGTAGGCAGTTTGTATGGCGGAGCAGTACATTCAAAATTTTGGGTGGCACTTTCCATTTTCATATTTTTATGAAAATGGTGTGGGGGTGGCTTGGCATTGTGCCTGTATCCAGGTCTGCACCAAAACTAACTACATAATATCTTCTTCCTTATTAGCTGGTGTGCTCCATCATTGCTGGTGTCCTCCATTTCTGCTTTCTGGCTGCCTTTGCCTGGATGTGTCTGGAAGGCGTGCAACTGTACCTCATGCTGGTCGAGGTGTTTGAGAGCGAATTCTCCCGCCGGAAGTACTACTACATGACAGGCTACCTCTTCCCAGCGGCGGTGGTGGGCATCTCCGCAGCTGTCGACTACCGCAGCTACGGCACACCACGAGCGTAAGTGCAGGGGATTATGTATTCCGGTCTTCTGTGCTAATGATAGTAATATCACAAAGACCAGTGCACCTCTGCCCTTTGGCAAATTTACACCCTGTCACTGCTAAGAGCAAAGCTGCAACACTAATGAATGGTACTCTGCGAGCCGCGGTGACCTGCCAGGCTTTTTATTCTTTGCATGAGGATAATTGCCGACCTTGTCAGTTTAAAGTTTATGCACTTTTCTTCTGCTCGATTTCATCCCAAAAAAACACAATTTTCTGTATTGCATGGCTCTAATTTAAGGGATTTTGGCCAGCTTGTTTTCAAGCACGTATATGTAGCTGAAGCCTGCTTGAGGGCGATGCTTCCCCAAGGTCAAGTTGAACTTTCTGTGGTCAGAGGAGCATCACTTGTTTAGCTGTGGCCGATTATCTTGCAGCTAATCAATGAGACCTTGTTTTGCCATTGAGCTGATTTAATGAATTGAAACAAATTCTCCCCTTTTTTCCTTGCACAGCATGTCCCATAATTGTACAAAATAAATGCCTTTTTTTAGGTAGATTGGCTATTTGGCATGATATAGGCATGATATAGTACAATCTGTTTGTTTTTTTTAACTGCGGCCTCTGCTTATTCGCCACAAATAAACGCCTCACCTCAAATAGATACCTTTTCCTGCCCCCATTTTTCAGCAACCGTATAACAAACACCACCATGACTAATTCCTCCAATAAGGTATATTAAAAATGGTTGGTCGTTGATTCATGCCCCACTCTTCAAAAATTTTAGTCTAATAGTTGTCTCATAATGGGAAATTGTGAAATTTGACTGATTGGCGTGTTTAATTCTAGCCTCAAGCAAATAAAGGCCTCTTCTCAAATACTAGCAGATACCTTGCTGTAAATCAACTGATTGAGGATATATAAATCTTTGATAAATGACCCACTCTTTAGTGTCAATCTGTTTATTAATTAATTAATTATTAATATTTTTTTATTAATCTTGGCCTCTGCTCTAATTGACACCACAAATAATCATCTCTCAAAATTTCCACCCTGATTTTCCATTGATCATATACCAGCTTCTCAATCAATCTCTTAATTACTTTGTGTTCATAAATAAACAGTTGCTCTTACATAGATACCCCTGCCTTGTCTTCATTGAAATGTTTATTAACTTTCCTTCTTTCATAAAGTTAACTTAAGTGGGGAAACGGGGTCTGGAATGGCATGGCCTCCATCTTGATCAAGAGATTCAACTGACATGTCTAGTTCTAGTCTGAAGCAATCATTTGTACAAATAAAAGCCTCCTTTTAAACGGATGCCTTACTTCAACTAAATGCTTGGCACTCTCTGCAGTTTAGTACATAAAATACTAAGAGGTTGTTTTTTATTGTTCTGGTTAGGTGCTGGCTGCGGGTGGACAACCATTTCATCTGGAGCTTCATAGGCCCTGTAACTTTTGTGATTTTGGTAAGTTCTGTCTCTCCATTTTTAAATGCTTTGAAAACTGTTTCTGATTTTGTGTGTGAGACCCTGAGCGCCGCTCTCTCAATATCGATTTACATGAAAGGAAAACACTGCGCCATTATAGCGCAGCATCCACTCTGCATTGTAATCCTTCAAAATCACAATCTTAAGAGGAGAGTCTCATCACGCAATGAGGAGGAGACTGTCGTCATCTCGTGCATGAAGGTCATTTGCTCAGTGGGAAAACAAGAGTGGCGATGGAAGTAATGAGGGGGTGGGTCGGACGACCTTTAGCTTGAAGCTGCCGCTGAGTATCATGTCACGTCCCCAGCCAATCTCAGCACACGGACACATTTCCGGCCTGACTTTTTAATATTGCATGTCGTGCACTGGGCGTTGACAGAAACACACAGAAGCACAACACGCAGGAAGAATGGACACAGGCCATGACAGAATAGCCATACAAAAACTGTCATGTCTGTCTTGTCTATAGGCTGTATATTCATGCAAAACTTCAAAGCTCGGGATTGGCAGCGATGCTTATTGTAAGATGGCTTTGGCAGGCAAGGAATAGCGCTAATTATTGCAGTGGAATGCCCCTCGGAGAACACTTTTCTGCAGCATGCTTCCTAGCGTCCACGCCTCTCTCTCTCATCGAATGTGTGTCGTCACTAAACGCATCTCCTCATGCTGATGGAACTCGACCCCAGCGGCTTGGAGAGCAAACCATCCAGAACATGACATCCTTGCCTCTCGCTTCATCACATCTTTGCTTTCATGAGCAGTCGTTGATTTCCACGCGCGTTCATCTTTATTTCCACTTCCGAATACATTCATGTGGGTATATGCTGAGCACATTTCAGGATACTCACCTGGATAAGAAATTCTAGATTGATAGAGGAAAAAGCTTTATTGTCTGGATTGTTTAAAGGTCCAATATTTTTGGATTTTTCATCGATTGAATATAAATTTCACAGGTCCCACAATAGTGTGTTGGAAATGTGCTGTCCAAAATGTAACCTGGATGCTGGAATTGATACAGTTTAAAGTGCTTTTAGTGAACCCCACTGGGAGCAGGCTGTTTTGTGAGTCTGAGTGTATGGCTTGAAGAAGATAATAATGTGAACTTTATCGACTTTTTACAAACCAAATAATACAATGTATAGCTTGCATGCCTGTAGCTGACTGGCATATAGTTGGCAGAGCTCCAGGCTTTATTTTAAAATGTGTAGCAAAGCCTTTTTATTAACAAAGCTGTCCTCTTTGAAGTTGTGTGTGTACGCACTGGTGAGTTTCTTAAACTAGGGGCGAGTCAGAGGCAGTAGTATCATGTCCAAGTGGCTCTAGTGACACATAGTAGTGTACCTTAACACATGAATTTTGCATAGTATGGCACCTTTAATTAATTAATCAGTCAAGGGATGGGCATGCTAATTCATCATTTTATTATTATATATTTTAAATATTTGTGTTTTCTTATTTAGTTAAAGGTGATTATTCTATTTTTATTATATATGTATTTTTATTTTTTACATTATATTTTGGCCCAGTTGTTTTTTTATGGGAACATCCCATTAGACACAAAACAGTGTCCACTAAAGCTTGAGAATGAATGACTTTGCTGTAAAACTTTTTAGGGTGAAACTGAATAGAGAAGGTGAGCCACAACCTCTCCTTCAGTGACCTCTGACTTCACAAATGGAAGAGTGCAAGAAACGTTCCCACAGACCTCCCATAAGATTACATTTTCTTCTCACTTCACTTTGTTTACAGTCAATAAAATATATTGCATTCACACCAGGCAATTGATCACGTAACATAAAATAATATGTATATGTGCTGCAGATTTGGGATCAAATCTGGGATTTGCTCTTTTTTGACTCTTTCTGAAGGTGCGTTATCAAGATGTTATGTCATCTAATCAAATTGAAGCTTTTCTCCTTGTCCCATGGTAGCAACAAGCACAATATGCAAGTGCATTCTGGAAACCTTTTGGGAAGAATGTCTTGCGTTACTCTTTCTCCTGGATGCTAAAATATTGCCACTCACTTTTATTCTCCAAGTGTCTTAAGTCTTTGTTTGCACTTCCTGAGGTTCCATGAAATATACTGTATATGCTTCTTTCTGATGTGATTTTTTTTTCTCCATGTAATGTGGCTTAAGTGTAATGTGGTCAACTCAGCCAATGTCCTAATGTAGATGAGCGCCGCGTGAGGTAGATCTCTCACGTTAACCTCCGTTAACCCCCTCGTTTCCTTTCTACCCCACGAGTCCTAACGATCTGCTGAGGTATTTAAATTTCCCCAAAGGTAAAGATTGGCTGCCATAGTAGCTTGAGCGACCAATACGGATAGAGCTGTTTGCATTTGAAATGTAACAAGCAGGATTGGAGGGAATCAGATTCTGCTCAGAGTGCATTACATTAAAGGCTGATGCGTCTGCTTTGACAGGTCAATGTCGTCTTCCTGGTGGTGACCATGTACAAGATGGTGAAACACTCCACCTCCATGAAACCCGACTCCTCAAGGCTGGGGGGTATCAGGTGAGGGGGAGTGGGGTTTATGCTGGGGGAGATCAGGTGTTGTTTTTGTGTAAAAAGAAAAATAATATCTGAACCGTATATCTGGCCTTTTTAGTGTTTATATCTAGCCGCAGGTTGCAAACCTGTTTGTCTTCGTAGTATATTTTAGGCCAGGTTACAAACGTCAGTTATTTTTATGTCTTCATAACTGCATCACAGACATTTGTTGTTTTGTTTTTCTTGAAAATTGCTTCAACTGCACACAAGTCTTATATTGTGTGAGGCTGTATTGACTTACTGTACAGCAGGGGTTTTTAAAGTGTGCTACAGTGAGCCTCCTTTCTGAGAATATAATACGACCACAGCCTCCCTATTTTTTTATATTAACTGTTTTATAAAACATATTTTGTGGCATTTTTTACTCACACCAAACTGTTTACTCTCTTGTTAGTATCAAAGAGCAAAGAATCTTTTAATTTTGCTTTTAAACATAACTAAAGTTTGCAGGATGATCACGTTTTGAAGTTACCTTTAAATGTAACTGAAGATTGTTTAGTGCATGTGCAAATCTTACAATAGTTATTTCCTATACATTATGTATACAATACTATTACTAATATTACAATATTTCTATCATTACCATGACAATATCAATTATGTTACTCCCAACACTTTCCCAGTTTTACTGTGGAAGGAAAAGAGTTACCCATTTTTCTGTTTGCAAGACAAAAGAGATGCTTATTATCTGTGTGTTTCATTTTTTACTCTAACCTTGCGCTATCATTTCTCATTAACTGCCATTAATTTTTCTGTAACTCAAACCAACCATGCGTGTACCAAAGTTAAATTGAAGGTTAAAGCCACTGTGATTATTTGGATGTAAATCCATCCTGAAAAAGTCAAATTAATAATGGACAAATTAATAATGGACAGCAAGCTCAACCTGCCAGCTCTCTCGATACCAAGTCTCATTTTCAGGGTAAAGTTTCCTGAAGTCTCTCAAGGGGCGTCTCGCTTCTCTCAAGTGTATCCATAACGATTGGCCGGCGTCGTCACTGAAACTGACTGTTAAGTGATCGTGTTTCCTCGAGGCCTTTCCTGGAAGCCACAGAGGAAAAACACATTACTTTGGCAGTCTCTGGGCTCCAAAGAAAGACAGAAGGCACACTACTTTGTATCATCTTTTATACTACATTGCTCTTTTTCTTTTAAATGCCTTTTTGTCAAGGCATCGAATCTCTTATGTTGGATTGGATTTACAATATCCCACAAAAGTGAGCATTTTTATGACAGTATATCTTTTTCACAGGACAAAACTTTTGAAAGTAAACTTGGTTATACTTTAGAGCAGTCAGTGTACAGCTTGTATAGCAGTATAGATTTACAATAAACTGAAACTGAGTCAACACACAAATCCTTATTGTCTAAAAAGCTGGCAACATAAGTAAGCAACCGTGTCTTCCCTACAGTCAAGTATAGTGGTGGTAGGATTGTGCTATGGGGATGTTGCTGTCAGCTAGGTAGCTGCAGTTCAGTGAGGGAAAGCATGAATTCCAACATGCCCTGTGAAATATTAAGCAGAGCAGGGTCTCCTTCATTGGAAACACACCTTAAATATGGCAAGTGCCTTGCTGAGGAAGGTGAAGGTGAAGGTCATGGACAGTACAATTGATCACCTGTGAGGCGTCCTCACACGAAACATCCACAAGTGATGTCAGCGTGGAGGAGTGCACAAAACGTGCAGCTCTGATTAATTCCATGCCCAAGAGGATCAAGGCAGTGCTATATGACACAATGTTTTTCCCACTAGAGTGACATAAATTTAAAGTTCACTGTGAGGTGTACTTAATTAAGTTTTTTTTTTTTTTTCAGTCGTGTTATATGAGTGTAAATCCGGTCTCATCTCACTTCATGTTCATCAGGTCGTGGGTGTTGGGAGCATTTGCCCTCCTTTGTCTTTTGGGCCTGACGTGGTCCTTTGGCTTGTTTTTCCTCAATGAGTCATCCATTGTGATGGCTTACCTCTTCACCATATTCAACACTCTTCAAGGAATGTTTATTTTCATCTTCCACTGCCTATTGCAAAAAAAGGTAAGACAGTATTGTTTTATCACAGTGGTGTTAAAAGAGCTGAGTGGCATTTGATGGAACATTCTGGACATTCTGGACGCTTCTGTTTCATCTCACCCTGACCTCATTGTCCCTACTCCTGTTACCCTACAGGTCCGTAAAGAGTACAGCAAATGTTTCCGTCAGTCCCAGTGCTGTGGAGCCCTGCCCCCTGAGGCCTCTCACACCTCGGTCAAGACAGCCACATCTCGGACAACAGCGCGCTACTCGTCGGCCACCCAGGTAAGTGACAGTCCTCAGTGTCACAATTTCAACATCTTCCACAAACAATGGCCAAAAGCCAGTCTGATACGTAACCATGCCAACATGCTGGCTTCAGGCTTAGGCTCTTGCACACAGACCTCAGTGAAGTAAAAACAATGTCTAGTTATATTAAGACACCACAGCTTGTCAAGTCTTTACAGCCGCCCCCCGCGGTTCTTACTGGATTGATGGTTTCTCGAGGAGGAACCGCCGCGTCGTTGAGCCTTGTCACCGCATGAATCAGTCATCTCGGCACTGTTGGCAGACTCAAAGGTCTGGACTCAGGCGGAGACCTTGAAGCGCAAAGCACTGAAACTGTTCAATAAGACAAAGTGGTAAGGAGATTAAAGAGGCACACACATGGTACGTGCCAGTCAGGTGTGGAGAGGAAGAGCTGATTCTTTGGGGTCCTAAAGAAATGTTTCAATATCCAAAAACCAGCAGCTCAACTCAGCACGTGCTCCATTTTAGGGTGCGTTTCTACCAACCAGGGTAGTGCAATTTAGTTGACCACCATATGGCTGCATTAGCTAGGTTCACCACACCAAAATGATCGTACCATGCATTATCGTACCACACAAGCACAATTGACTTTGCAGTTCACTGTGTTTCAGTTTTCTCTGTCAACCAATCAGTGGACAGCAGTGTGTCTAGGTCCACCCACCACAAGCATACCACTGCAACAAGCACCCCAACAAAGGGATTCCGAAAAGGGGGACGTCAAGTAAAGTGAACTGTACAATTTTTGGTACAGAGGAAGACCCCTAAGAAAGCATTTTAGGAAGCAATATCAATCAAAAATAAAGCTGAATGTGGGGCAGCAGTTGTGTTCCGGTAGAGGCACAAAAGGTAGAGCTGTAAAGTTAAGTCACTTGATGTTTTGTTACAGTTTTTTGTTTTGTCTTTTTGTGTGCATGCAGGCTCCTTTCTGGTTCACGGAGATGGTTGTAAATAGGCTAAAATAGTTCTCATTTTTAGTCATCTAGATCAGTGATTCCCAAATGTTCTCAGCATTTGAAGAATCATGAGTGGTGCTTATCTACCTCTGTATGGACGTTACAGTTTTGGTGGCGCTAGTCAGCGGATGTGTTAAGGCTGGCTTAGAGGTTGGCTCCTTGCCACCGTTTACAACATTGGTTTTGTTGCAACTGTGTTGTGCAATATACTTGTTTATATCCCCAACAACCACGCGACTCCCCAGTCATAATGCCTGGGGTGGGGGGGCACCCCCCAGTTTGAAAGCCACTGGTTTAGATTAATAAATGCCTGATAAGCAATGAATTACAGACATGTGTCAGAACAATCAATTAAAATAGCTTTACTGTTATGATCAGCAACACTAACCCAATAAGTGTTATTGTTTAGGAAACAGTACAATGTACTTCCTTGCTTCATGCATTACCATTCTACTTATATTCTGCTTGGTTTTTTCATAATCAAGCTAACTAATTCACAAACCAACCAAGGAGGTTTACACCTACCTTTAAAGAGCTCATAATTCTTCATCCATTTAAAGAGTTCTTCTAGGAATTTGACAGCCCTTAACCCTCTTAGGTTACGGGAGCTGATATTGTCATTTTACTGGATCAATAGCCTCATGTTTACAATCCAGGTTAACACACGTATAATAGGTAACGGTGACATTGTTGATCTCCTTCCCTGTGCATCCAGAGTCGCATCAGGCGGATGTGGAACGACACGGTGCGGAAGCAGTCGGAGTCGTCCTTCATCTCAGGAGACATAAACAGCACCTCCACCCTCAACCAGGGTAAGCAAGCCCTACCAGATGAGACACATATGCTATTCTCTTTGTGACGGAGCTCCGTATTCATCATGGAGCACTTCAATGGAGGCGGCGTGCTGCTGCGAATCTGTAAGAAGGTCGGCGAGACGAATCCTGACTTTTTAATGTTGCTTTTTTCTGATAGTTTTTAGCAAACATAAATATCCCTAAACGCCTCCTTGTGTATCAAAGTCCGCTCTCTCTCTCTCCAGCAGCATCATCAGATTGAAATGAGGAGTGATATTTTAGTATAAAACACCACTGATGAGTTGAAATGGCAGCCACCTCTCTTAAGTCATCCTCAGCCTGCAATGCTTGTCAGGATGATGCAGGCAAGGAATGAGGGAGTCAGGCGGAGGTCAGAGCATGTTTTGGAGCACTGTGAAGCTCCGACTCCCTGCTGCGCCAGTGCAGACTTGGGCCTAATTAGAAATCTGAAGCGTTTTTTTTTTTTTTTCTATGCCAGCCAGAGCCAGAGCTAAAATCTAAACCGGAGAGATGAGTGGTTACATTCTTGAGGATTTAGACAAGCAGTCGGAGGATGATAAGGATGCAGTATTATTCATGGCGGTCCACGTGTTGTGTAACGTCTCAACTGGATGATTTAGTTTGGATTAATTTGTTTCACATAAACATTGCGGCGGATGGCGTTGTCAGGTCAACACTTGTCTTCCTAATATTGTTTGACTGCTTGTTTGGATAATCTCTTGCCCAGTCCAACATCTTTATGGTGGCTTTGACAGACCACATTGTACGTCCGCCTCCGATGTGCTTACTGATATGTTTCCCTCTCTCTTCTTGCTGTTATTTCAGGCATGACTGGCAACTACCTCCTAACTAACCCTCTCCTTCGTAGCCACGACACTAACCCTTATAACAACCTGCTGGCAGAAACTGTGGTGTGCAACACTCCTTCTCCACCGGCCTTTCACTCTCCAGGTGCGCATCCTCCCGCCCCTCATTTGGATTTTTATGTAAGAAAAAAATGTTGTGAGCCAACTTCTGAGTAAGGTGAAAAATTGATCATCATCATCTTATCTTATCAATGCACCTCATCTTATCAATCTTGCTATGTTAAATGTATTCTATTAGTTATATAATCACATATATTACATTTTTGATTATTTTTAAATTGTAATGTTAAGTTAATAACTAATTTAAAATTACTAGGAAAAAATTACTAGATTAAAGTCATAGTTTCAATAAAAACACATATCAAAAAATTAAACACCCTAACACTTTTACCCCAAAAAATCACAATATTACAAGAATTAAGTTGGAATTTTACATGAAAAATATCTTAATTTGGTTCAATTAAAGTCAGATGTTTATGAAATGAAAAAAATCCAATATAGAAAAAATTAAATCATGCTTTTACAGAAAAATGTGTCATCAGGTGAAAAACTACCCTAAAACATGGTTTTACAAATATATTGTCACAATTTTAATTTCGTAATATCTTCATAATAAACAACCTCAAACATTAATTTATAAGAAATACCATCACAATATCATAACCATAAAGTCAGAATTTGAAAAGGAAAAAAAACAAGATTGCAAGAATTAAGTAATTGAATTAAGTAACTGTAATTTCATGAAATATTTGTTACTAACCTTCTTTAGCATGACGTTCTTGTAATCGTAGAAATGAATGAATGAATGAATGGTTTGTATTGTCATTATGGTCGTGGTGCAATAAAACTTAAACTCTCTTGCAATATAATACAAATACAAATAGTATTCAAACATAAACAATTATCATAGTATTGTTATAGCTTTACTTTTTCTTTACACTCCTGATAATTGTTGCTATATCTCTATCGCTATTCTGTAAATATATTTTCATATTTTTTGTGTACAGTTTGCTGCTAATACACACTGTAGCCTTGACAGAGTAAAGAGAGCATTTTGTATCTTTCTTGCATTTGTCAGTGTTTCATCCTCGGCGCGTTACACCAAGTGACGTTGGGAGTTTGTGAGATAAAAGCAAATCCCATCATTTGTTTCCAGTTTAAGCCTTCGACGCTAGCCAGGGGAATAATGAATAACGGCTCGTTATTGTGGATGTCACATCGTCATAAGTCACATCGGCCGGAAGGCTCGTTTAGTGATCCTACTAACATTGACGTTCAGGAACAGCAGAACATTGTGAGTGCTCATGCTGGGGCGGCGGGTACTGTTGTTTGCAGTAATGGTCATGGTTGTATTTGTGTCAGACTGCACTAAGAGACATCACATGTTTACACTTACACAATTCAACCTGCCCGAAGGTTGTTTGTTCACTTCTTGTAGACTTTTTTTCAGTTCACACTCTTGCGTACTTATACGTCTTTCGAATGTTGTTGCACTCAAAACTAGTGACAAAAATGTTGACTGTGCAGTGATGGATTACCCTCAATAATTACCATTTTGGCTTTGTAGCAGAAAGGGAAGGACTACCGAACCTTTCCAAACTTCCAGTAAGTGTGCAACAACCGTACTCGATTTTGGACCGCACTACACCGTCACTGCACATTCAGGAAATGAGCACAATGGACGCAATATATTGAAGTATTTGAGACACAGTGTAGGGTTGTGTTTTGAAAGCATGGATGACAACGCCGTCATCTAGTGAGCAGCTTTTGCTGATCGTTTATGCCACTGATCTTTGGTCGGAGAACCCGTTGCAAGACTTATATTTTATTTAGGCCCTGCTCCATTTCAAGTCGATGTTTGCTTGTGTCAGTGTCTGTGATGGTGACCTAATTCCACACAGCCTGAGAATAAAAAAAGGCAATCAAAGGAGAGAAAACAAGCATATGATGCAGTGCGGGCATAGTTGTAGCCCTCAGATGTTCTCCCGCATTTGATGATGAAAGAGAATAGAGAAAAGCAGTAGTGTGATGAAAGTCTGCCAGGAAAACATACATAGTAGCATGTAGAGTTAATGCAGTGTTTCTGTATATTACTATATACCCAGCTGCAGGTGACTGACCTGGAAGACAATCTTGGCACAGTCAGAGGCAATAAAGATGTTTACACACAGCTCGGCATCCAAAATTTAACAAGTGTGCAGACAGCCTTTAATCGAGCATTCACAGTGAAAGTCTTCCTTATTATTTGAGTGCTCATTTTTTATGTAAGACACAGCTCATTCAGAAATATTGCACACATTTGTGCAATAAAAGGGTGTGTTAATTTTTCAGCACATGTGCAAAAAGATTGTTGTGGCCTGGTGCTGTAATGGTATACGCTGCTGCGTTTCGTGCAGATGGCTCTGTTTCGATTCCCAGCCATTGGCCACTCATTTCACACCCCTGATGTTGCGAGGTAGCCACCCGTCTTTTCTGTTTGTAGGCTTTAGCTCATCGCTGCCTGTAGAGGTCAAACAGCACTCTGTGAGCGACATTGGCCACATTTACGGCCATAAATATGAGTTGGTCAAGAAGTGTCTCAAATGGGATCTAACATATGGAAAACCGTTTTCTGGGAAAGCCAAGCAACAGATTCCCAAGTAGGAACGCCATGCAGGGAAGATGTAGTCCTTTTTGCGTTTGGCCTGCTATGATCATTACATTTAGCGCCTTCACAATGCACGTCGTCTCTTATGAGTGTATTAATATAAAGTAATGCTCCGCAGATGTTCATACCGACGCTGTAAAATGGTTTCGAACATCTTGGATGGATTTCCTCTGGATGGCTTCCCAGAGTGCAGCTGTCATGGTGTCCACTCCAATTTGGTTCCCATCATCCCCCCCAATGCTCCCTGCAGACAATACCTGTCTGTTCATAAACACATGCAAATTTCTTAGATGTGTCTAATAATCACCTGACCCCGTTTTGCCCCTCTGCTCCTCTTTCATTCGTCTTTTTTTTTTCTTGTTTTAGAAATCTCTTTCATGTAGAGATTGGATGCGGTCGCTGTCATCCTTTTAAATTTGTATTTTTGAGCGCCCCGCCACTAGAATGTCAGCTTTCCACAACCAGGCTCAGCAGCAAAGCTAGATAATAAAATCCTCACATTAAATCAAACGGCATCCCATTAGAGCTTCGCTTGCGTCAAACTGGGGAGTGTATCGCCGTTAGCACCAACGCTTGTGAAAAACAAAAGAAAAAATACTCCGTCTGCATCTTTAAGGTTCGAAAAGTGCATATCTTGAATTATTTGTAAACTTGCCTTTTTATTTTCCAAATCAATTGCCTAGCTAACTCAATTATTAGAACGCAAGACACGTTTAATACCCACATATCATTTGTCATGAATAATGTAATTTTATTTAAGTATGTATAAATGAATCGCTACATTAGTATATGAATATTATTCTTTTAGTGATTACAGCATATACATATCTTAGTGCTCTTTCTCTTAGTGTGGTCAGCTCAAGTCTCTTTATGTATTTATTGTATGTATTTATCTGTATAGAAATGTACGTATGTATGTTTAGGTGTCAGCACAATGCAAGAGTTAGCGGTCATCATTTTTGAAATTGTTCAGCCTTTTTATTACAATTAGGTCAGAAAACACTCAGAAAAATCAAAATATTCTTAAATAATCAATAAACATACTGAATACTGTATAATATGCATAAATTAAAACTGAAATATTTCTAAGAATAATAAATAAAAATAGAAATATCAACTATATATAGTAAACTTAAATGACCAAATATTGTAATGTGACCTTTATTTGTCACTTTATATTTATAATATATTTTAAAACAATTCAACAAAATGTGCATAATTAATTGACTTCCGTCCATCCATCCATTTTCCTCCGCTTATCCGGGTCCGGGTCGCGGGGGCAGCAGCTTCAGTAGGGAAGTCCAGACTTCCCGGTCCCCAGCGACCTCTTCCAGCTCCATCGGGGAGACACCAAGGCGTTCCCAGGCCAGCTGTGAGACATAGTCCCTCCAGCATGTCCTAGGTCTTCCCGGGGGCCTTCTCCCGACTGGGCATACCCGAAACAACTCACCAGGGAGGCGCCCGGGAGGCATCTGGACTAGATGCCCGAGCCACCTCAACTGGCTCCTCTCGATGTGAAGGAGCAGCGGCTCTACTCTGAGCTCCTCCCGGATGGCCGAGCTCCTCACCCTATCTCTTAGGGTGAGTCCAGCCACCCTACGAAGGAAACTCATTTCCGCCGCTTGTATCCGCGATCTCATTCTTTCGGTCATGACCCATAACTCATGACCATAGGTGAGGGTGGGAACGTAGATCGATCGGTAAACAGAGAGCTTTGCTTTCCGGCTCAGCTCTCTCTTCACCACAACGGTCCGGTACAGCGACCGCATTACTGCAGATGCTGCACCGATCCGTCTGTCGATCTCACGCTCCAACCTTCCCTCACTCGTGAACAAGAACCCGAGATACTTGAACTCCTCCACCTGAGGCAAGACCTCATTCCCAATCCGGAGGGCACAGTCCACCCGTTTCCGACTGAGAACCATGGCCTCGGATTTGGAGGTGCTAAGTCTCATCCCAGAAGCTTCACACTCAGCTGCAAACCGCTCCAGTAAACGCTGAAGGTCACAGCCTGATGAGGCCATAAGGACCACATCGTCTGCAAATAGCAGAGACAAGATCCTAAGGTCACCAAGCTGGACTCCCTCAACACCTTGACTGCGTCTAGAAATTCTGTCCATGAAGATTATGAACAGAATCGGTGACAAAGGGCAGCCTTGGCGGAGGGCAACGTTGCTGGCAATACGAACCAGGCTCCTGCTTCGATTGTACAAGGACCGAATGGCACGTAGTAGCCGGCCACCAATCCCGTACTCCCGGAGCACCCCCCACAGGACACCACGAGGGACACGGTCGAATGCCTTTTCCAGGTTTACAAAGCACATGTAGACCGGTTG
This sequence comes from Oostethus manadensis, assembly GCA_024372805.1. Classification (NCBI taxonomy): domain Eukaryota; kingdom Metazoa; phylum Chordata; class Actinopteri; order Syngnathiformes; family Syngnathidae; genus Oostethus; species Oostethus manadensis. The sequence continues at coordinate 1,212,135 of QODF01000132.1, read as the reverse complement.
GGAAAACTCCCACATACCCTCCATTTTTTTATTTTTATTTTTTTTATTAATTGACTTTTTATTTAAAAAATATACAATTAGGCAAATATATTACAGTAATTTGCACAATAAACCTGTATCTTTAAATACATGCAAAATGGAATGAGCCCTGGCATGCAAACCAATGTAATTTACATGTGTATTATTTTACTATATCAAAATGACTGCTTGTATGAAGAAGAAAAAAAAGCAAATGGGTTTCTAAGACTTTTTTACACTATTGTATGTGTGTCACTCAAAAATAAGGTAAAATAATTGCAGCTCTTAAGAAGAGTTGTGCTTGCTAGTGAGCTCTTTCACCTGCTGAGTCCAGCATTCAGTCGTCCTTGCTTTTGTCCTTATTTTTCCAAAAGTGTCCAGCACACAATTTCACTGACATGACAACCACCCCTGCACAGAAAAAACCGAGCAAAGCATTATATTATCTGTAAAGTGAAGGACACAAGCCGGCTGAATCCTATGCACTTCCACTGTGATTTATTTTTTGTCACATTTGAGTGATATGTCGTTGTTGTTTCTGCTGCAATTATGAAAACCGGCATCTTGTTTTCCACATTTTTTTGCACATCAGCTGTTTTTAGGCCAGATAGCCTGAGCAGACACACTTGATGTGAGTGGTGGCGAAGTGAGTCATTGCACCCTGCCTGTGTGTTTTTGTTTATTTATTGTGGAAGGGCGGGGGGCTCACAGAGGCGTCGGTCCATCTGTGTTCCACAACACTCTTGTTCAACATTCTTGTGTTGTTGCCAGTGTTTATATGTTCGCGTTCAAAATAACTGTCAACTCTTTAACATTGCGAGATAGAACCATTTTGGCATCTGGGCATATAACTCCAGAAAAAGTGATCAGAGCACTTTGCGGGGAAATAATACAAAAAATATCACAGACTTGATTCAAAAAATGTAGGATTATTATTTTGACGTAATTTACAATATGGGGGGAACTATGGCACGTGGTGGAGGTCTGTGCTTTTCTACCTTAATTTTGTCTTGCCGAATGTAAACCTGTGGAATGTTTTTTTTGTCTATTGTTAACATCCTCACATGCTTGTTGTACTTTGTTGGTCTGTGGCTGCTTTATGTGCTGCTATGATGTTTACGTGCTGCTTTTTCTTCACTTCCTGCCATGATTTGTATTCTCAATGTATTTTGAAGTATTGTTCAGGATCAACTCTTTAAGTTCATGTCCACAAAACAGAGCTAGTTGTATTAGTTCTTGGATTGATTACTGAGCTGACAGAATATCTTAGATAGATAATAATAACATTCATATATTTTCACATTCATATATTTGTATATAATTTGTATATAGTAGTTTTTGCAGTAATAAATATAATACAATTTCAGCCTATAATAGTGTACAACTTTGTAGTAGTTATTGTATTTTTATTTCATTCATATATATAATATCCCTTCTTACACCTCAGGGGTCGCCACAATGAATACATTTTTCTGTTTGATTCGCATGTTTGGATTTTACGTCCAATGCCCTTCCTGACACAACCCTCTGAATGAGGGACATGGTCTTCTCTGTAGAGCATTGAGAAAGAAAGTGTAAAAGACAAAATGACTCCGACTCACCGTTTTAGTATACTTTCAAATCATTCATAGTTATTACTTACCAGTTGGCTCTCCGGTCTGGTATGCTTACATTCCTAAAAAAAACAAATGTGTACATATATACGTATATACAGTATCTACCCAATTTATTTTTGTGTATATGTTCCTAGATTTCTAATGGATTGTTATTATTTTATTACAATTACCTTGTTGTTGTTTTGTTTTGTTTTTTTACATTTTTTACATCAAGCTGATAATAGAATAGTTAAAAATATAAATATTTTGTGTATTTAGTTGTAATATTTTTGCCATTTTATTCTATACATTGTTTTTTGTATAAAAAAATAATTTAAAAATATATAATATATACATGTATTTATATCTATCTACTGTATTTTCATATAAATGAATACTTAATGTATATTATTAACAGGGCATATGTTATTTATTTGTAAATAAATAATAGTAATAACAAAATAAAATATATTATGGTATTTTTACATATTTTTTTACGATTTAATTATTATTTTGTATTTTTTACAATTCTGAACTGTAGTTATAATATATGACATTTTAGTTATATACGGTCTTTACAAACTAAAAATCTAATGATGGCTTAAGACTTTGTATGTTTTTGGCCATTGTCAAAAACACTGGTGCCTTTTCTGGAAATTACGTTCTTCTACCTCCTGATGAGCTGCAATGAGGGTTTACACTGCCACCTGCTGCTTTGGCATGCAAATGACAGCTGCATTTTTACAATTAGCCATGTATTGTGGACCTGAATGTAAGCTAATTGGCTTCTTCTCTTTTTTATTTGTGTCTAAATTGAAAAGTTGCAGCGTCCTGAGCAGTATCATAACATGTGGATGGTGTATTCATTTGTCTTGGGGGAAAAAAGGCGGAAAATGTAACATGACTTGTTCCTTGTGTTGGCATTGTCTGCAGGACAGCACTCTCTGAGCAACAGCAGGGACATCAGTGCCATGGACACCCTCCCACTCAACGGCAACTTCAACAACAGCTACTCCCTGCGAGACGACGACTATGAGACGGTGGGCGTGCGAGCCCCGGGCGACGTGGGCGGTCTCAACCTGGACGACGCCGCCTTTGAGAAGATGATCATATCCGAGATTGTGCATAACAACCTACGGCCCCGCGCCGCCCCCAAGGCCCGTGACACCCCGCGGGAGAGGGACGCGCCCCTGGCCCCACAGACTCGTGTGATCGTGGACCGAGGAAGCGGCAGCGAAGACGACGCCATCGTGGCGGACCACGTGGAAGCCTCGTCCCTGCAGAGAGGAACTTCCCAAGGGGGCCATATGCCCTTGGAGCTGCTCTTGCACCCCCACCACAAGGAGGCCTTGGAGGCGCCCCTCCTGCCCCAGAGGACTCACTCCCTGCTTTACAGCGCCCACAAGGCTCCCAGGCACCTGGAGGGACAGCGAGAGATTGGCGACGAGACTGTGATGACGATGGAGGATGCTGGCAACAACAGAGACTCGCTTTACACCAGCATGCCCAATTTGAGGGACTCGCCCTCCACTTCCCCGTATCCTCCTGAGGAGGAGGAGGAAGAAGAGGATGAGCTCTCCCCTTCGATCCAAAGCGAAGACACGTATCATAAAAGCATGCCCGAGATAGGTGATGCGCCACCGCTTTCTTACTACCACATAAACCGAGTGACCAGCGACGAATGCGTGCTGCCCCCGCCCACCCCTACAGAGCACTGTGCACCGGAGGCGGACACCCCAAGTGATGGACAGATGCAGCTCATCACCAGCCTATGAGCTCCCAAAGGGGTGGGTGCCATTGGGTTGAATGGACTTTTTGCACACTAAACATGTTCTTCTGAGGCCTGAATGTGGACTCTGCTGTCGGACTAATGCAGCACAGACGGAAAAAAAAACTCCCAATATTCCCAGTAAAGAACACCTGACACACTCCTGGGTTTTTTTTCCGATGGTGGCTCCAGTGTCGCCATTGTACAAAAAAAAGAGAACCACTAATTCAGACTCAGGCCTTATATTTTTTCTCTTGCACATTGTCAAAGTAACAGCTAAAGAAAATATATTTTACTGTACCACTCATGTAAAAGGTAGAAAAAATAGAAAAAAAAAAAGAATTGGCAACCATTCAATAGTTAACGCCCTTTTCATTGTTAATAGGTCTCTTCATATAAAGATTTATCAAAATGGAGGATTTTCTTGTTTCCTCTCACACTTCACATGTGTGTTCAAATATGATTTTTTCTTAAGAGTATTTGAGAGATGTAAATCCGCACGTCTGCTTGAGGGATTTTTTTTTACTTGAAGCAAATGTGTTACATTTTAATTTATTAACAGACCTATTTGCTTAAAAAACAACAAAAACAAAAAAACGGCTGTCGCCACACTGAATAGGTTCATGTCATTTATTTCTTTTTTGTAAGAACCCGTCGTCAGCTGGTATTTAATTCAACTCCTGTTTGATATTGAATAAATGTGAATTTCGTTTTTCTTGTCCACAAAAGTCTACTGCTACTTATTTATGTTTGAACCTTTACATCAATAAGTCAAACCCCCAAAATATAAGTCGAATAAAACTTCCAGTTCAAAGAGGAAAAGTATAATCATAACCTGAAAACCACAAATGGAACACAATTTATTGAAAATCTAAAGATTTACACACAAATTACATTTTATCAAACAAATGCTGAACCGTCCATCACAGCCGCTGGAGCCTATCCTAGCTGAGACGAGGTGCACCCTAGACTGGTCGCCAGCCAATCACAGGCCACATACATACAGACTCCTAGGATGTAAAGATTCGTTTTAACAATGATTCGATTTATATCACCTTTCGATTCAAGGACGGTATTGCTTGATTTAGAACAATACAATCCAAATCGATTCAGTAACTTTTTAGCCCCAAATTGTGACGTAGATAGCTGGATACTGAACAGCGTAGGTGAAGTTTCTAAAGATTCCCTTTGCTTTTTGTAAGGGAATCTGGTATAAATGAATTATGGATATAAACAAACAACACTTCAGGTTGAATTAGCAATGAATGAACAGGTTGAATGATGAATTCTGTCTGATAAAACATGACTAACTTTAATTTGATACTTCATTCACTCCTCTACCCCAAGTATTAATGAATTTATTTCATTTTTATTTATTTCAGATTTGAATGAACTTTCATCTGAATTTAGAAATTAAAGTAAATAAATTCCTATAAACTGTAAAGTCTACGCAAATGACATCAAAGCCACGAGGAGGTTTATTGCAAGAAATAGTGGCACAGAAACACACACGCCAGTGGCTTCCTCAACTGACTCCTAAACGACTCCTAAAGTCCCCCATTCCTGGTTCGTACATGGCAACCCAAAACAGTCGGACAACCAGAAAGCAAACGTGCATATCAGCATAACTTTAGTGTTGCTACAATACCTTTTATCTTGTCCTGACACTCCTATCCATGAGTTTGAAAGGCTTCAAGTTGGATTTAACTTTCAATGGTGTCCAACACTAGTATAAGTATAGTAGTATATATAGAATATAGAGTATAAATCCAATACCAAATAAGAAGTAATCCATCTAACAAACATATATACCAATAAAAATACACCCAATATCCTAAAAACAAAATAACATTACATCCACACGTACTGTCCTACCTGAGTGCACACACTCAGCATCACATGACGTCATCCTTGCGCCCAGTCAACAGGCATGACTAATCAACTTACGCCGAATCAAACTTTAACGTTGAATGTCTAAATTTCTATAGTAAACACATCCACGCCGTGCTTAAATCCAATGCTTTATTTTGTACTATTGATTCAATTTCAAACAATTTCAGATTGATATATGTTGCCTGGAATGGCAATTTGGTGAACACAGATCGATGTAGTTGGATCAAAGGAATATAAATCGATACATCCCCACAGGCCCCTCAAGGCTCTGGATGTTGGGGGACTGTCTTGGTTGACACGCCTCCACAACATCGCATGGAAGTCGGGAACAGTACCTCTGGACTGGGAGACCGGGCTGGGGGTCCCCATTTTTAAAAAGGGTGACCGGAGTTTGTGTTCCAACCATAGGGGGATCACACTCCTCAGCCTCCCTGGGAAAGTCTACTCCAGGGTGCTGGAGAGAAGGGTACGACCGTTAGTCGAACCTCGGTTACAGGAGTTGCAATGTGGTTTTCGTCCCGGTTGAGGAACACTGGACCAGCTCTACACCCTTGCAAGGGTACTTGAGGGTATGTGGAAGTTTGCTCAACCGGTCTACATGTGCTTTGTGGACTTGGAAAAGGCATTCGACCGTGTCCCTCGTGGTGTCCTGTCGGGGGTGCTCCGGGAGTACGATTGGTGGCCCGCTACTACGTGCCATTCGGTCCTTGTACAATCAAAGCAGGAGCCTGGTTCGCGTTGCCAGCAGTAAGTCGAGCTTGTGACAGAATTTCTAGGCGCAGCTTTTCTAGGAGTCCAGCTTGGTGACCTTAGGATCTTAGAGATAGGGTGAGGAGCTCGGCCATCCGGGAGGAGCTTAGAGTAGAGCCACTGCTCCTTCACATCGAGAGGAGCCAGCTGAGGTGGCTCGGGCATCTCATCCAGATGCCTCCCGGGCGCCTCCCTGGTGAGGTGTTTTGGGCATGCCCAGCCGGGAGAAGGCCCCGTTGAAGACCTAGGACACGCTGGAGGGACTATGTCTCACAGCTGGCCTGAGAACGCCTTGGTGTCCTCCCAGTGGAGCTGGAAGAGGTCGCCGGGGACCGGGAAGTCTGGACTTCCCTACTGAGATTGCTGCCCCCACGACCCGGACCCGGATAAGCGGAAGAAAATGGAATGGAATAGAATGGAACATCCCCACAAAGAACCATTCATGCTCACTTTTATACCTCTTGACAATTTGGAGCATGGGGCCAAATACTGAAAAACGAAATGATGCATGGGCGGCTTTGGTATTTTGGAAAGTAACGCAGTTATTATACACAGAAGTTACACGGTAATTCCGCGTTTACTGCTGTTAATTGGTTCCAAAATTGCAATAAACTAGTATCTGTGAAATAGGATTCCTTCTTTATAAACGGAATATTTATGTTGTTAGGACATAGAAAACCTGTTTACGAGCTTCTAAGTACATGATTTATCTAGTCACAAAATAGCATTCATAGTCACCTTTGCAGTCGTATTACCAAATATAGTAGACGTAGTTGCAAATGACTGCGTGCTACATTTTGGACACCTCTGATTTAGAATATGCAGTTAGCCTAATATGCTTATTTTTTCGAATGTGGGAGGAAGTTGGAGAACCGGGAGAAACTCCACACAGAGATGCCCAAAGGAGATTGGAACCCTTGAGCTCTGGTGACTGTGAGGCTACCATTCTAATTTCTAATCCACTACTTCACAGTGTGGCATTCTGGATGTAAATACACCTATTTTACCACACACAACTTGCAGTACCTATAAAACACCACTAGGTGACAGTATTTCCAGTTTGCTGTGCGTGGTATCTTTGTCATATGTAATCTGAGGGGGATCAGTTTTTAGTTGTTTTTTTTTTTCGTTTATTTTGCTTCATATTCATTTCGGTCAGCATCATGGTGAGTCACTTTTATTACACTTCAGAATGTTAAAGACATTTAAACCCTCTTTATGTGTTATCTCTTTTTGCAAAATACACGGTTGTTGTACATTATTCTTTCTTATCATTCTCATTACAGTCAATAAAATATTAATAACTATACATATCTCACTCGCTTAGATGTGTTGCACAGTATTCGTCTTTACCAAAATTGTCTATCATGTACTATTTATGGGGAGGTTTCTTGCTTTCCTTGCGACATTCTCTATAGAATCAATCATTTCCTTCCATGAGCCATTATTCAGGTTTGTTTTCTTTGTTTTTTTTTAACAGCAACTAAAGTCAAGTATGTCACATTTATAGCAACACACATAAGCACAAGTCTTATTTAGCCTTAAATAGCTTTTTTACATTTATTATGTCGACTGTATTGGTAACATGCTCTAACTACGAAAACATTCCATTTATGAATAAGGATTCCTATTTGGCGAAAATGCACTTGTAACAGCTGGATCTGGAACCAATGAACCATGACAAACAAAGGATTAGTGCTGCTGAGATGTCCAAAGTGTGTTTTTTTATTGGCCCGCAGCACATTGTAGAATTAACATCTATCATGATGTTCAGATCAAATGATTACAAGTTTTTAAATGAAGTGGCAACTATGGCTTTTACTGTATTTTATTGAAAGAAAGAAGATGGGATAGGATTATAATTACGACTGTCAATTACGATTGCAATTATTTTTCAAATTAATCATGGTTTTCAAATTCATTAATCGTGATTAATGACCATGTCATAGTGTGTCTGAAATATGCCCATTTTACAAAATTTTATTGAAAGAAAAATAACAGGGCAGGATTATAAATATTTGTATGTATTAACAGTGGCAAATTATCCGAAATTTTAAATCAAGTTAAGAGATGGGACGCATGTCTGAAAATCTACTTACCTAACAAGGGTTTCTTTAATAGCAAAATACTTGATTCAGACTTTAAATGTGTTATTATGACCAATGGGTAGTGGCGTTCAAAGACACCACAGCATTGAAATTGAATTCACATGTTTTCAGTTGATTTTCTGGGATTTGCACGCATGCTTAAATGCAGCAAATTGTACTTCCGCATTAAGAGTTTGAAAGTAAATGATACAAATATCCACTTATTGTTTACTTAGACCACACGTACACATATAATAAAGAAGTTGTTGTGATGTTCGGAATGTCCCTGAATGAAAAATGTCATTCCGAGGCTGAACGGACAAGACTAGACTGGACTGTTGGAGACGCATACCGTATATGGTGTTGGAATTGCACTGCTGTTGATGTGTTATAAGAGAGTGTCAGACTCTGTGTGACACTGTAGGAAGCTACACCGCGCCGGCATCTGTCGTCATATCGGAAAGCTATGAGTTTGCTAGCTAATTACTCATTATTGGCTTTTATTCACTTTTGAATCAAATTAAAAGTGCAAACAATTCACAAAAAACAGACCAAAAGGCTCTGCTGTCATTTCGCCACTAAGGTATGAATGTGCTGAGGTGAGTGCTTTCGCGTGATGCATTTATAGTGCTTCATTATCACTCCGTCACCTGTGTGCTCCCCATTAGCTTTTAAAGAAGACACCAGTGTCAAATACAAATATATATTTATATTTTATACACTCATGATGACACTAGTCAGTGTGATGAAAGGAGCTTACTAACATTGTGCAGCATACCATGCAGCATCGTAGCCACACCCAGTCAACTCTAGGAAGAGTTGACCAAGAGATGAAAGCACCAACTCGCCCTCCTCCTCTTTCCATCAAGCAAATTAAAGAGAGCTGGCCACAGAGAGAGGACTTTACTACTAGTGAGCTTTTTTGATGTTGCAGCCGCCCGCTGGTAAGTTTGGACATCATTTCATGTCCACACTCCAAACATCAAACATCATGCTGCATTTCAAATCACATCACATCCAAATATGTCAGAATATGGCATGTCATGTTTATTTATGATTGCATATGGATGTCTGGGATTATACTGGAATGCGAAATAACGCCCACGATTTGAGTTTACTTTGACATTTTATAGTGAATTGAATATTTCCCGAAAATTACAAAAAAGTGTCACAAAACTTCAGACCATCACTTCAGCTAGCATTAAGCCTTCTATTGGGTTTTTCTTTTTCTTTTGCAACAGTTATTCCAAATCTATATTTGGGAACTTTACATTTCCTCAGTGAATTATTACATTCCTCATAATAGTTTGAGTGTTTCTTTTTCTTGTTTTTTTGTGGCTGTTGTTCTGCAAAAAATATTTGAAACTGTAGACTTTGAACACAAAAAATATTGCAAATATTTTACATCTCTTATTTTACTGTAGTTTTTGTGACTTTTGAAATTATCACTTTTTTCAAAACTCGTTTCCTACAAACTGTTTGGGACATCAAACTTTCCATGCGTAACAATTATCGTGAGCACTTTAGGTTTTGAGGCTTTTTCACATGGAATAATGAGTTGTGTTTTTCATTTCCCATTCAATGTTTCATCAGTGGGAATATATTACAATTTCACACGCATACATTCATTCATTTATTCATTTTCTATGCCGCTTATCCTCATTAGGGTTGTGGGTATGCTGGAGCCTATCCCAGCTGACTTTGGGCGGGAGGCGGGGTACACCCTGGACTGGTCGCCAGCCAATCACAGGGCACATATAGACAAACAAACATTCACACTCACATTCATACCGATGGACAATTTAGAGTCGCCAATTAACCTAACATGCATGTTTTTGGAATGGAATTTTACATGCACACAGTATATATATATATATATATATATATATTACAGATTTTTAGTATCAAGTAATTTACTAGTGCATTTTGCTTTTTCTTTAGTCTTTTTGGGACACGTGTGTCTGCACTAAACCACTAAAGCAATAGTGTAATTGTATATACTGAATATTGTGTTGAATATTGTTTGTAATTAAGTAAAAGTGATTATTACGTCACATCATTATTACGTCAATGTATAATAATCAACTTGAGTTTTGCTTTTTTCTCGGCTTTTTTCCAACCCTTGTTCCAAACGAAGGAGCAACTTCTACAAGAACCACACAAGAGGAGGCGGAGGTCACGTGAAGTAAGCAAACTCACCACGCTGGTCGCTTGTCAACGGTAAGGTAGGACAGGTTTTGTGTTTTTTATTTTCTTCTTACACTGAAAAAATGACTCGGCTGTCAACTTTAGACAGTCCAGCTTTTTGACCTTCTCCACCGAGGGTTGGCTGGGTAACATAATAGTAATAACATTACTATTATAAAAATAAAAGAAGGGCGTTTTTGTAGACATTCCCGGATAGGAATCTTTTCTTTGAGCAGAGCAGGAACTATGCATAATTACATTAGGACCTGCACAATGCAGAAGACGTATTCGATTTCCTCAGGGCCTGTGTGAATGTACAGCTTTAAATTCCTCTACATTTGCCTCTGCACAAAGAAGATAAAGACTCTCCACCGCTGTCCCGCCGTGCAACAAATGTGCCTCGGCCCACTTGGCAACGCTGGCTTAAATTTTCAGCTCCAGGAAAAGGCGAGAAGTCAAAACAATCTGCCCAGCTCACATTTTCATACCTGGGGGACATCATTCCATATTTACACTGCATTGAACATGTGGACCACAGTCAATGTGTGAATGCTGAATTCATTTCTCAACTGTGTTTCTCCACTTTGCTATTTGCTTTTATCCTGTATATACTATTCCATATCATTGTGGTCTGCATAATATTGGCCACCCAGAAAACATTTGTTTTTTACAAGGTTTGATATTATTAGCGACCAGTCCAGGGTGTACCCCGCCTCCCGCCGGAAGCCAGCTGGGATAGGCTCCAGCATACCCACTACCCTAAGGAGGATAAGCGGTATAGAAAATGGATGGATGGATGATATTATTGGAGACGTTGGGTTAGCTTGTAGCACTTTTAGCGTGTAAATTTGTAAAATGTATTTTGATTATGTACAGTTTGTGATTTAGAGCAAAAAGATGAATTAATTGCACCTTAAAACAACAGCTTCAGGAATCGTCAGTAGCTCACAGGGCGACGAGAAAAAGGGTAATACAGTCGGCCCTAGTGCTTCAAATATCGCGGTTTCACCAGTTTTTCAAAGTATATTAGTGAATGAATTGCAATTGTTTTGTAGTTGACTGTAGCTGTTTTACGTATTTTTGGCTAAATGAACTATAATAAAAAAAATCATTGTAATGATACATAAATAATACAGAATAATACAGTACATGTATTTGATATGTAGTCACTGGTCACCTGGTGTCAGTGATGTTATATTAATGAGACAGTAGCCACTGCAGAAAGTAGTCAGTGTGACTGTCCCGATGCAAACACGTGTGTCTATATTTTCTACTACAGTGGATAATACAAGCGTACAAGTGACTATAGGGGTGTGATTTCATGTCTAAACAGCTCTAATAATGTTAAAACCCATATTTAGACAGTCTTCTATGCCCTAAGTACAAAAATATTTGCTTAATAAATACGTACAGTAGTCACAGGATCTTGCTTAAAACATGACAAGATTTCTTGTTTGGGGAAAAACTTGTCTCGCAAGAACAGGACAGCCAATCAGATTGTAAACTATGGAAATTGCTACTATAGATGATAATACAGTAATATGAAAGTGGCAGTGTGCAAGGCATTATTGGGACCTTTACCCACACTATACACCAGCCCCCAATAAATGGCAGACCCCGGTCAAGCTGCGGACTCAGTGATGGCCATTTACGGACCCGTGACCAATTAAAGTTAATGGGAACTATAATAATAACATATAATCATATTCGCAGACTGATCGCAGCAAACGCGGTGACGTCACTCAAACTGAGCCATTGAAATCGTTTCTTTACTGGCCATGAAGTAAATGAGAGAACCATACCTAGTACGAAAAGTTGATTGAGAAAAGCAAAAATTTACAAGTGAACAGACGGATCAATATACACTACTTGTCAAAAGTTTTAGAACACCCCAATTTTTCCAGTTATTTACTGAAATGCAAGTCGTTTCAAGGCCAATGAATGGCTTGAAATGCTACAAAGTAAGTGCCAGAGGTTTCAAAGGTAAGGTTACCCAAAACTGAAAAATATTGTCTTATTCAGAATCATATAAAAAGGCCTTTTTAGGGACTACAAAATGGGTCAAAAATGGAAGTTGATCAAGCTTTGGCAGTCGGTGCAACTAAATCCTACAGGTATTCCAAGTCCTGGAGTACTCACTATCGCCTCTGTTTGCATAAAACCAGTGTTTGGAACACAGTCTGGTGCTAAGCTCTTGTGGGCATTAGTTGAACAGTATTGAACTGGAGTATTTTTTTTGTTACAACAATGGCAAGAAAAAAGACAATGGAATAGAGACAGACCATCTTAACTGTTCATAATGTAAGTTTTTTTTCCAGGGAAAGTGGAGTGTTCTAAAACTTTTGTCTGGTAGTGTTGGTTCATTTTTTTAGAATCCCGTGCCAAACCTCTGTGTCTCATATGCTCTGAAACTATAGCGCTGGTCAAAAGCGCGAATGTGACACGACATTACCTGACAAAACTCAGATCATTGCAGGAAAAGTGTCCACCAAAGTCCGATGTGAGAGCCTGGAAAATAATGTCCCTCAGAGCCCGGTATGAAGAAAGAGTCAAAACACATTCATTTACAGCAAAGCAACATGCTAATGAGTGTTCAATAAGGATTGTATAAATATTGTATAAATAATAAACCTTTCACTGATGGGAGAGCTATGAAGGAGTGCGTCTGCTGCAGAGATCTTTCTCCAAAGTTAACAAAAAGAGGAATAGTGTAACAAATTCAGGCAAACCCCAATGTCAGCTACAATAACACAAAAATCTGAAACTTTGAGAGAATGTACTTTTGTAGCTTTGTCGAAAAGACTCTTATTAAATTATTGTTTAATTTTATTTTTGCAATTTTATTTAACTTAAACGTACTGTAAACATTTTGTATTCGTTCATTGTTTGTACAGTCAAACCTTTTACTTATGTGAAATTTTGGTCCCATTTTCTTGAAATAATTGTGTTGTGTTGAAATAATAAGGTGTGTTTCATTACATTTGATACTCATAAGCTAGTCTGTTTTTATGCAATTTAAGGACAAATAAGGTTCGACCCTTTACTGTGAAAAAGGTTGCATAAACTCACCATTATCAATTTTAATTGAAGACGCCTGCTATAGACCTTGTAATCCAACCTACATCGGTGTTCCCAGCGTCAACAAAGGACATGTGATTGTTTCTCCAACGCAGCTGATAGCTGCCGCCATGTCAATATCCAAGCATAAGCTGTACTAATTCTACATTTGATCAAAGTTACTTAAGGTTTGTCAGATCAAAACAGGTAGATGTTTGGACTTGTCCACACCCATAATCTCAGTTCTAGTTATGCCTGTTAAATTTGGAGGAACACCAACTTCATAACATACCTCTTTCATTTAGTTAGATAGAGAGTGGGCTGACCATTCAAAGTGAAAGTCAGTGTTTCTTGCATCATTCATTTATTCTATAATTAAATACACACGGTCAACTAAGATGAAGTATCTGCCACACAGGTGAGTGGGAGTAGAGCTTCACCTCCAATTGCACATAAGTACTGAAGTGCAATGGCGGTCTGCATAAACCCCCCAATGCATCCCAAGCCCTTATCTGCAACAGACCAAGAAGGTAGAGCATGGACACACTCCTGGCACGCTCGGCAGCATCTCACCTTCATGGTGAAACACGCATGAGTTGAATGTGGCTCAATGTAGAAATAATATAAACAAAAACCCAGCAGTAGTGGAAAAAGAGAGCAAAAAGGAATAATTTAATTTGAAAAAGCTAAAATGTTGATTTCCAAAAAAAAAATAAAAAGCAAAGCTTTGTTGTTAAATATATGTATGATGTTGTTTTTTTTATTACATATAGGGAATACTGCATTGTTAGGATACATTCATTTTTCTTGTTATTTTAAATTACCATAACAATGGTTTATTTGATCTAAAAAATGTTGACAATAATAATATTGGTTAGCAGAGTCCGCATCACTGCAGACGCTGCACCAATCCGCCTGTCCATCTCGCGTTCCATCCTTCCATCTGTCGTGAACAAGACCCCGAGGTACTTAAACTCCTCCACTTGAGGCAGGACCTCATCCCCGACCCGGAGATGGCACTCCACCCTTTTCCGGGCGAGAACCATGGACACAGATTTGGAGGTGCTGATTTTCATCCCAGCCGCTTCACACTCAGCTGAAAACCGGTCCAGTGAGAATTGAAGGTCACGGCTTGGTGAAGCCAACGGGACCACATAGTCTGCAAAAAGCAAAGATCGAATCCTGCGGCCACCAAACTGAAACCCCTCAATGCCCTGGCTGCGCCTAGAAATTCTGTCCATGAAAGTAGTGAACAGAATCGGTGACGAAGGGCAGTCCAACCCTCACTGGAAACGGGTCCGACTTACTGCCGGCCATGCGAACCAAACTCTGACACCGGTCATACAGGGAACGAACCGCCTGGATTAGGTGGTCCGATACCCCATATTCCCGGACCACTTCCCACAGTATTCCCCGAGGGACACGGTTGAATGCCTTCTCCAAGTTCACAAAACACATGTAGACTGGTTGGGCAAACTCCCATGCACCCTCAAGGACCCTGCCGAGAGTATAGAGCTGGTCCACAGTTCCACGACCAGGCCGAAAACCACACTGCTCCTCCTGAATCCGAAATTCGACTATCCGGCGGATCCTCCTCTCCAGAACCCCTGAATAGACCTTACCGGGAAGGCTGAGGAGTGTGATCCCACGATAGTTAGAACACACCCCCTTCTTAGCTTAGCCTCCCACTTAGCCTCAATGTGCGGGACAATAAACATTTCAAAACACGTCTGCAATGTTGTGGGACTCAGTTAGATAGAAAAGCATGTTTGTTTTTTCATTGCACTTTTCTTAAAATCAGTGTTCAAATCTCGTGCGTCATCTCGTCTTATGATTTGGGTGGCTTTTTGAGATTCGACAAGAATCATCATTTCTTGGTCGACACCAGGCGACGTGGTCTATACGCCATGTGTATGTTGTTCAATTCATACTGGTTGTAGGGGAGCCATGGAGCAAAAACTGTTCATTAATGCAACTTGAAGCAACTCAAGTGAGCTTTGAGCCAACTAAAACATGACATTTTCCAAAAAGAAAAAAAGTCCTCTTTGACTCTGACTGTGACACAATATCATTTTTAGGGACTATTAAAAGAAAGGAAGCTCTAACGCGTCACAAATAATCAGAGTGTTGGCGTCACTCGAGCTTGTAAAGCTGTCATAGCTCTCACACGAATCACCGCAAGTGACCTCAGCGCCGGCCGAAGGTCGCCTGTCACCGCCGTTATACGGTAAGCACCACACAGAGAGAGGCAGATGTGTTTTTGTTGCCTTCTTTCTGCTGGAATAACAGCAACACATTCTTCCCCCGCCGTGACACAACATATGACTGCTATTAGCCCAAAAGCTCGAGGGAGAAATTTTCCGATATTTAAGCAATTGTTCCCACAGTTTGTGGCCGTTTGGGAGAAAAAGTAATGATTGTAATTTTGAGCATGCAGGAGACAGAGGGATTTTTTTTTAAAGGCAATATGTGAGTATGCCTCCTGTCAAGCATTACCAGCATGACTTCAAACATGTGAAAAACACACTTGGGAAAAAGGAATTGTGGGTGCTGCTTCAAAGTGCTGTTTGATATGTCAGTTTGTAGAGACGTTTTTGTCATAAACAGCTAAGATAAAACTATCTTTTATCAAGTAGGCCGATACAAGTTTAATGTTGAGCGATTGTTTTCACTGTACCTTATGTTGTACAGTAGTAATAATAGCAGTGCAATGCGACTAAGCAGATTAATCACTGTTATTAGTATATTTTTATGGCTGCATGACAAACAAGTTGCCAGTAGGTGCAGTAGATTCTCAGAAAACAAACAAGAACCAGCATTCATGACATGCTGGGCAACTGGGAAATTAGTTGAAAGGGGGGTGTTAAAAAACAATAGAAGAGTGGCATTCAATCAGTGATCAGTGATCATTTTTGTGAAAAAACAGGTGTGAATCAGGTGACCCCTATTCATGGATTACACCAGCACTTGTTGAACATGCATTTCTCTGAGGAAAATGGGTCCGTCAAGAGATTGTGTACTTGGATGAAAAAGTTGAGTGAAGAGGGAAAAACCTATGAAGAGGTGCAAAAAAATGTGGGCTGTTCAGCAATGCTCTCAAAATGGGGAGCAAAACCAGAGACACAGGGCAGAAAATGGAAGACAACTACCAAAATGGATTGAAGAATAACCAGAATGGCAAAGGCTCAGCCAATGATCAGCTCCAGGATATGTCAAAATACCTGAAGAGGTCATGTTGCCTGAAGTGGGTGTTTCAACAAGACAATGACCCAAACACACTAGTAAACCAGAAAAAATGTTTTGGATTGGCCAGTTTAATACCCAGACTTTAATCCAACCAAGAACTTGTGGGGTGACTGAAGCAAAACCAAGAAATGTTCAATAATTGTGGAATGTTGTTAAAGAATCTTGGAGTGGAATAACAGCTGAAAGGTGCCACAAGTTGGTTGAGTACATGCCACACAGATGTGAAGCAGTTATAAAACAAACTGTGCTCATACAACTAAATATTAGTTCAGTGATTCACAGGATTGCCAAATCCTAGAAACAAAAAAGTTTGTACAAAATCGTTGTTACGTGTTGCAAGAGCGGACCTTCGGACGTGGAGAGAGGAGGCAGGTTGGAGGCTGTATGCTCTTTCTTTAATGTAGACAAAAGGTAAACAACAAAAGGCGATGGTGCGACCGTACAGGCAAGGGTAGCGAGCACCATGAGCTGTGGAGCACACACGAGCCTTGGGGTAGCCAAACTGGTAGACCGAGAACAGGACGTAACGTCTGGGAGACGCTGGAGAGAAGCTGGAATGGTGTCTGGAGCTGCAGGAACAAACAGGTGGTTGGAACCGACAAAACATGCAAGTTGTTCATACGTGATACTTCATGAGGGGAAAAGAATAATCCAGCGTCTCCCAGGTGCGAACCCTTAAGAAGGGTGTCCGCTCATTAGGTGCAGGTGCGTCCCGTGGCCCCGCCTCAAGTTGCCGTGACAGCTCCTGAAACCAAGAAGCACACGCCCAGGAGAAGGCAGGGAAAAAACAAAACGCAACGCAAGTGAACGTAACAGTACCCCCCCTCTTAACGGACGCTCCCTGGCAGCCTACCCGGCTTCTCCGGAAAGCGTGTGTAGAAATCTGAGAGGAGGGTAGGATCCAAAATAAGAGCGCAAGATACCCGCGTACGGTCTTTGGGGCCGTACCCCACCCAGTCGACCAGGAACTGGTAACCCCTGTTCCTTCTTCTCACGTCCAAGATAGCCTTGACCGTAAACGCCGGGTGACCATCGACCAGCCTAAGAGGAGGAGGAGGCACTTCGGGAGGGCAAAGGTCACTGGAGGCGACTGGCTTGAGGAGGGAGACTTGGCACGTGGGGTGTAATTTGAGGGAGTCCGGGAGCCGCAGTTGGACAGCCGACTGGCTGAAGACCCTCTCAATGGGGTATGGACCGATGAATCGAGGTTGGAGTTTTCTCGAGATACAGTGGAGGGAAGGTAGCGGGTCGACAGCCACACTCTCTAGCCCGGCTTGTACTCGGGCGCCGCCGAGCGATGACGATTAGCCAGTAGCTGGTTCCGTTACGCTGTGCGAAAAAGCGCCGCCTGTTTGTTGTGCCAGGCCCGGCGGGCACGCCGTAGATGGGCGGACACTGAGGGCACGGCCGATTCTGACTCGAGAGATGGGAAGGCCAGAGGTTGGTATCCGTAGACGGCACAGAGAATGGAAAGATACCCGTTGCGGAGCTGGTGAAGGTGTTATGGGAGTATTCGATCCACAGGAGATTCATGGACCACGATGCCGGCTGCTGGTGGCACACGCAGCGGATGGCGGCCTCCAGGTCCTGATTGGCCCATTCTGTCTGGCCGTTGGTCTGTGGATGATACCCCGAGGACAGGCTGGGAGAGGCGCCCAATGCCCCACAAAAGGCCTTCCACACCACGGAGGTGAGCTGCGGACCCCTGTCCGAAACCACGTCCAAGGGGATGCCATGTAGCAACACGAACGAATAGGAACACGTGCGTCACAAGTAGCTCCGCCGTCTCGAGGGCCGGGGGCAGCTTGGGAAGAGCGATAAGCTGGACCATCTTGGAGAACCTGTCGACAACCGTGAGTACGACCGTGTTCCCGTTGGAAGGGGGAAGTCCCGAGACGAAGTCCAAAGCCACATGGGACCACGGGCGGGAAGGGATGGGGAGTCCCGCGGGTGCCTTGTGGAAGGACTTGTTCCGGGCGCAGACCGTACAGGCAGTCACGAACCTCCTCACATCCACCCGAAATGATGGCCACCAGAACCGTTGAGACAGTAGGTAGATCGTGCGGGCTACGCCAGGGTGGCAGGCCATCTTGGAAGCGTGTGCCCAGAGTAGGACCTCTGGGCGAAGCTTGGGAACCACGAAAAACCGGCCCATCGGGCATCCCTCTGGCGGAGTGTAGTCCACTAGGGCCTCCACCACCTGCTTCTCCACGTCCCACTGCAGGGCTCCCAAGATCCGGGATTGGCGAATGATTGTCTCCAGGCGGGTGTCCTTCACCGGTGGCGAATACATCCTGGAGAGAGAGTCCGGCTTGCCATTCCGGGATCCTGGTCAAAACGTTATGTTGAATTTGAAGCGTGTAAAGAATAGTGCCCACCGTGCCTGTCGAGGGTTGAGTCTCTGGGCCGTGCGAAGATATGCCAAGTTCTTATGGTCCGTGAACACGACAAAAGGAAGTTCGGTGCCCTCCAGCCAATGCCTCCACTCCTGCAGCGCTAGTACCACTGCCAAAAGCTCTCTGTTGCCAATGTCGTAATTGCGTTCCGCCGAGGTCAGGCGACGTGAGAGGAAGGCACAGGGGTGCAGCTCCCAGTCCTCGGCGGAGCGCTGGGACAGGACGGCCCCCACGCCAGTGTCGTAGGCGTCCACCTCTACAAAGAACTGAGAAGAAGCGTCAGGGTGAAAGAGAATAGGTGTACTGGTAAACAACGCTTTGAGTTTGGCAAACGCGGCATTAGTTTCCGTAGTCCATGCGAAACGTACCTTGCTGGATGTGAGCTTGGTCAGCGGTTCCACCACTTTGCTGAAGTCTCGGATAAACCGGCGGTAGAAGTAGGCGAACCCAAGGAACCGCTGGAACAGCCTCCTTGATGTAGGAATGGGCCACTCGACCACAGCCTGAACCTTGGCTGCGTCAGTCGTAAGGTGCCCTTTTCCGACAAGCCCAGAAAGGGAACTGAGATGTAGTGAAACGCCACCCACCGGAGTCTTAACCTGAACGGACGAGTTGTGGAGGCATGCCGACCCAAGACAATGAGTGTGACAAAAAACGCTCCAACTCCAAACAGTGGCCTTGGTCCAGTCTCTATGGGGGTTGTGCTCATGGAGCCACGTGAGGCCTAAAACCATTGGCGTGGAACGACACGGGATAACAAAAAACCTAACGGATTCCGTGTGATTGCCGGACAGGCGGAGAGTGAGAGCAGGTGTCTGGTGAGTGACGCCCGCCAGGGGACGCCCGTCCAAGGAGCGGACGAGCTTGGGGGCCGGTAACCAACCTAGTTACCGGAATAGCGAGTCGTTTAACTAAAGCTTCGTCTAAAAAACAATAGTCCACCCCAGAGTCGATAAAAGCACTAATGGAAATGTTCTGATTGATTTTGAGTTTGTAAAGTCAACGGCATCCCCTGCTATTTTTTTAACACACCCCTTTCAACTCATCGCCCGATTGCACAGCCTTAAGAGCGTGCATATCGTGAATGCTGGGTTTTGTTTAGAGCAACTCCTTGTGCCCTTGAATCAAAAATGGTCCAATCCAGTTGTCTTAGGTTGTGCTCTGTGAAGCGGGAAGTAGCCTGCTAACTAATTACCAATCAAACACAAAACTGGCTTGCTGTGATGATTCCTTCTATGCTGTTGTTACTAGATTTCTTTTTTCTCTATTCGCTGTATAGTCAGGAAAGAAAATTTTTCTTTGCCCACCGAATCAAAAAAGGTGCAGTCCCGTCATCTTAGCTTATCCTCAGTAAGGCAGGATGGGACATGCTAGAATCCCAATAAATATACAGTGCAAATTGTGACGCGGTGCGGTCGGACCTTGTTCTGGAATCCCAAGATGCAGAGGAGCCAAGGGCTGTGTCCAAACAGTCTTTATTAATCTTGACCCAGTGTCAAACAAAACGCGACAGTGTCACAGGTAAGGGGTTGAACAGAATTGACACCGCGGAAAATGCACAAGGAATATATCACCGAACACGAAGCCTCCTGGCGGAGCTATAAGCCGAACAGCCGTGGACCTCAGGTTTGGACTGGATGGCACCTCAAAGAAACCACTGGAAACACTCGTGGGGACCAAGAGCAGAGTGTCGAGGTGACTCAAGGAATGGGAATAGCCAAGTGCCATCCAGTTGCTGCAGGTGAGCTTAAGAAGGTGGTGAGGATGATGATTGACCACAGCTGTGGGACCTCTCATAGCTCCGCCAGAAGGAGTGGCCAAGGTGTGTCAACGCAGAGCGTGACAGTACTCCCCCCCTCCATCAACGGACGACCCCTGGCGGTGCTCCTGGCTTCTTCGGGAATCTACGGTAAAAATCAGAAATTAGCGACTTATCAAGAACAAGGGAACGGGAAATCCAAGAACGGTCCTCGGGACCATAGCCCTCCCAGTCGATCAGAAACTGAACACCCCTGCCCCGCCTCCTGGCATCCAAGATGGTATTGACCGTGTATGCCGGATGGCCCTCTACCTGCTGAGCTGGGGGGGTACCCGCTGCAGGTGGAGAGAGGGCACAGGAAACTACAGGCTTGAGTCGAGACACGTGAACCACCGGATGACGTCTCAAGGAAGCAGGGAGTTTCAGCCGTGCTGTCTCTGGGGAGACCCTTCGCTCCACCTCAAAAGGTCCGATGAATTTGGGGGCCAATTTCCTAGACTCACCCCCCAGGACCACATCTCGGGCCGACAACCATACCTTCTGGCCAGGCTTGCACTCAGGGGCCGGTCGGCGGTGACGGTCAGCGATTCTTTGGTTGCGTTTGGCGGTACGACTCAGGGCGGCTCTGGTGTCGCGCCAAACGCGGTGGACTCGACGCAGGTACGCAGCCACGGAGGAGACCGTGCAGTCCGCTTCCTGGGAGGAAAAAATGGGAGGCTGGAAGCCGTGAACCACATGAAAGGGTGACAGGCCCGTTGACGAGCAGACAAGGGTGTTGTGGGTTTACTCCACCCAGTGAAGATAAATTGACCACGACGACGGGCGCTGGTGACACACACACCTCAAGGCCATCCCCAAATCCTGGTTGGCCCGCTCAGACTGTCCGTTAGACTGCGGGTGGTAGCCCGAAGATAAACTGGCAGTAGCACCTAGGGCCTTGCAAAATGCCCTCCATGTGGCAGCAGAAAATTGAGGGCCTTGGTCTGACACCACGTCCTGGGGAATCCCGTGAAGGCGGACTACGTGTTGCACCAACAACTTGGCAGTCTCCAGTGCCGAGGGGAGCTTGCGAAGAGGGATAAAGTGTGCAAATTTGGAAAACCTATCCACTATGGTAAGGACGACCGTGAAACCTCTGGAATAGGGCAAACCGGTCACAAAGTCCAAAGAAACATGGGTCCAAGGACGAGCGGGGATGGGCAGGGGGCGAAGCAGGCCTGCAGGAGCCTGGTGCGACGACTTGCTCCTGGCACAAACAGAACAGGCCGCGACAAAACGCTTAGTGTCTGCGTGGAGGGTGGGCCACCAGAAGCGCTGGGTGAGGAGGAATGCCGTCCGTCTTGCTCCAGGATGACAGGCAATCTTCGAAGAATGAGCCCACACCAAAACCTCGGACCGAAGTGAATCCGGCACAAACAGGCGGTCCGGGGGCAGCCTGAAGGGGGGGTGGAATCTATTGTAGCGTCCCTCACACGCTTCTCGACCTGCCATTGCACAGCCCCCAGGATCCTGGACCGGGGAAGGATGGTCTCCGGAGAGGAGTCCTCCACCGCAGGTGCGAACATCCTGGACAGCGCATCGGGCTTCCCGTTACGTGAACCAGGGCGAAAGGTAATGCAGAAATCAAACCTGGTCAGGAAGAGGGCCCACCGCGCCTGGCGAGGATTCAAGCGTTGGGCGGAGCGAAGGTAGGACAGATTCCGGTGGTCCGTGTAGATGATAAAAGGGTGCATGGAACCCTCCAACAAATGCCGCCATTCCTGAAGCGCCAGTATCACTGCCAACAGCTCCCGATTACCGATGTCATAGTTCCTCTCAGCTGCAGACAGGCGCCAAGAAAAGAAAGCACAGGGTTGCAGTTTCTGATCGGAGCTGGTACGCTGCGAGAGCACGGCCCCGACTCCTGAATCCGACGCATCCACCTCTACAACAAAGGGAAGAGAAGGGTTAGGGTGTACTAACACTGGCGCCGAAGTAAACAACCGCTTAAGGCGCTGGAAGGCCCGGCCCGACTCTAGAGACCACAGGAAGGGCACCTTAGGGGATGTGAGCTTATTCAGAGGTTCGGCTACTTTACTGAAATTGCGAATAAAGCGGCGGTAAAAATTAGCAAACCCCAAGAACCTCTGTAAAAGCTTCCTAGATATAGGAGTGGGCCAGTCCACCACTGCCTGGATCTTGGCAGGGTCGGGTCTCAGTTGGCCCTTCTCCACAATGAATCCCAAAAATGACACCGAAGGAACATGAAACGTACCCTTTTGGGGCTTAACAAACAAACGGTTCTCCAGGAGCCTCTGGAGTACCGGCAGGACATGTTGACGGTGTTGTTGTAAGGACCGAGAAAATATAAGTATGTCATCTAAATACACAAAAACAAACCGGCCAATCATGTCGCGTAAAACATCGTTAATGAGACACTGGAAGACGGCCGGGGCGTTGGTAAGGCCGAAGGGCATCACCTGATATTCAAAGTGCCCCAACGGGGTGTTAAAGCCAGTCGTCCACTCATCACCCCTCCGGACCCGCACCAGGTGATAGGCATTCCGAAGATCCAACTTGGTGAAGACCACCGCCTCGTGCAACAAAGTAAACGCCGAATTAAGGAGGGGTAGCGGATACTTATTTCTGACCGTGATCCTATTGAGCGCCCGGAAGTCGATGCATGGGCGCAACGAACCGTCCTTTTTCTTGACGAAAAAGAACCCCGCTGCGAGGGGAGAAGAAGAGGGACGGATAAGGCCCGCGGCCAGCGAAGTGGAAATGTACTCCTCGAGTGCACGTTGTTCGGGTTGCGATATGTTGTATAACCGCGAAGCGGGCAGCGGCGACCCTGGCAACAACTCGATAGCACAGTCATAAGGACGGTGGGGGGGTAGAGTAGTCGCTCGGTCCTTACAAAAAACCTCCCCAACAACGTGATACTCAACTGGCACGGAAGACAGGTCTGGAGGTGAAGACGACAGTGAACTAACCGAAGGACCCGGATGCGGAGCAGCGCGAAGACAGTGACTATGGCAAAAGGTGCTCCAATTATTGATAGTTAAAGCCCTCCAATCAATGACTGGGTCATGAAGTTGTAACCATGGGAGACCAAGTACTACCGGCGCCGACCGAGACGGCATGAGAAAAAAATTCACGACCTCGTGGTGATTGCCCGAAAGGAGCAGGGAGACGACGTGCGTCTGATGGGTGATGCTGGCCAGGTGGCGACCATCCAGAGAACGGACATCTTTGTGACGTTCAAGCTCGACTAGCTCACAGTCAATAAAGTTCTCATCTGCCCCAGAGTCAATAAGAGCCTTGATAGGACAGGTTCGCCCCACCCAAGATAACGTACCTTCCACCTGAAGTCGGCCCACCAATGCCGATGATGTGGCCGAAACCGATGTGGATGACGATGACACCCCTTGAGGGATGTCTCCAGTGGCGGCAGCGCGATGCCGAACGGGGCGAACCGGACAACGTGAGACGAAGTGAGCGGCACCTCCGCAATACAGACATAATTGAAGACGCCGACGGTGGCTCCTCTCTGCAGACGTAAGGCGGTGACCCCCCAACTGCATGGGCACGACGCCTTCGATGTCCTCCTGCGACGCTCCTCCTGTGTCAGAGGGCGGGAGAAGCGGGTCCGTCCGCGCGCCCCCTGGTGGAAGATGAGCCTGACGCGCCGGTGGGAGATGCTCCGCCCTCCGCTGTGTGCTGCGTTCTCGCAGCCGGTTGTCTATTCGAATGGACAGGGCTATTAACTCCTCTAGAGTCTGGGTCTCGTCTCGGGCTGCCAGCTCATCCTGCACGTGGGTATGAGGCTTGCCCGGTAAGCGCTTCGTAACGCCTGATCATTCCAGCCACTCTCCGCCGCCAAGATCCGGAAGGAGATAGAGTGGTCCGCCACGGACGTGGGGCCCTGGCGTATCCCGAGAAGGCGGCCACCTGCCTCCCTCTCTCTCACCGGATGGTCAAACACGCTCCGAAGCTCGGCGACAAAAAGAGGCAAACTGGAACAAAGTTCTGGCTTCGCTTCGCACACCGCCATCGCCCAGCTAGCAGCCCGCCCGGAGAGCAAGCTGAGCATGTACGCCACCTTCGCTGCCTCCGTCGTGTAGGTGAGCGGCTGCTGCGCAAAAATCAAGGAGCACTGATGGATAAACAGGCAGCATTGTCCAAAATCACCGCCGTACCTTGTCGGGTGGGGAATATTGGGCTCCCGACGGGGAACGGTCGTGCCTTCAGCCGCGAGTGACGCGTGCTCCATCGTGGCGGCGGAAGGTGCTCTCGCCAGCTGAGCGTGCAGCTCCCTGACGAGTGTTGTCAACTAGTTAAGTGTTTGCTCGTGATGACTGATCCGCTGACCATGGGCTCGGAGGGCATGGCGCACATTGTCATCCTCTGCGGGATCCATAGCAGCTTGACTCGGCTATTCTGTGACGTGGTGCGGTCGGACCTTGTTCTGGAATCCCAAGATGCAGAGGAGCCAAGGGCTGTGTGCAAACAGTCTTTATTAATCTTGACCCAGTGTCCAACAAAAAGCGACGGTGTCACAGGTAAGGGGTTGAACAGAATTGACACCGCGGAAAATGCACAAGGAATATATCACCGAACACGAAGCCTCCTGGCGGAGCTTTAAGCCGAACAGCCGTGGACCTCAGGTTTGGACTGGATGGCACCTCAAAGAAACCACTGGAAACACTCGTGGGGACCAAGAGCAGAGTGTCGAGGTGACTCAAGGAATGCGAATAGCCGAGTGCCATCCAGTCGCTGCAGGTGAGCTTAAGAAGGTGGTGAGGATGATGATTGACCACAGCTGTGGGACCTCTCATAGCTCCGCCAGAAGGAGTGGCCAAGGTGTGTCAACGCAGAGCGTGACACAAATAAGTCATGATGGAAGTATGACCCGCAGCCCACACCGCGCACCCCCACCTCGCCTAAATAAAAAAGGGCGGACCCATCGTCTTAGCTCATCCCTTATGAACCATAAAGTGCACAGTTGAAAATGAATTTCCAAACTTATATTTACAACAAAATTCCAAATCTTGCTTGCGCGGCACTTTTATGGTCCCAGATGTGGAGGAAACCTCCCACACTCTCAGAACCCCAAAATGGCATAAAATAACACTTTTCCAAGAGATTGATTGTCTGAATTTTGTTCAGGTCCGGACTTGTTGCAAAATATCATTTTTTCAGGACGCTTCAATGGTTCCTGTTCTGGTGTGGGTGGTGGAGGAAACCTCCCACACGCTCATCAGCGGTCTCAGGAACCAAAAAAGGGTAAATACTACCACTTTCCCTCTGCATTGATTTTCGACAAAAGAGTAACAGAGAATCTTACACAAAATATTTTTTGTTCATCTTGCTTCCTCTGCATTTTTGTGGTCTGGAGGTTAAATCAAATAAAGAAAGGCTCTTATGTTTTGTCTGATAAATCAGCATATAAATTACAGTTAGATGCTTACATTGTCTTCACAGCTGGACCACAGAGAAGACAATCAGCATTAAACGGCGGGGTGCCTCTGATCGATGCTGTATTTAAAAGTTGAATTCACAGCTAATGTACTTACACTTATTAGCAGCGAGTACATTCCAATGGCACCCAACCTCGTCTAAATGAGAAATGTAGCATGTGGAGAAAATTAGGAGGAAAATCAATGTCAAGCAACATTTTCTTGTGCCACCGCTTTGAAAATAAAAGTGACGCGTAAAAAGAAAGAAAAAAAAGTGTTTTGCAACTGAACCTCAGCTCACGGTGGCACGTTTTAATTTTGCCTTCTTCCAGGCACTTTAATGACCTTTTACGACATACTGCATCAACAAAGGTTCTGATTTCACCCAAATATTTGGCTTTGGAGCAGCAAACCACCTATGAAACCATGAGAACAGAAAACCAGAAATAGAAAAGAAATGTTTCATGTAGGCCTTTGTTTAGGTTTCTGCTCTAAACTTCCTAGAATCATGTATAAATAAATACTGTATGACTTTTCTTTCTTTCATTATTTATTTCAAGAACTTCCTACAAGTTTTTAGGATTTTTGTGATTAGGTTTATTAGACATGGGAGCCATATTTGAGAGAAAAAACAGCCTTTTCAACTTCCCACCATCAAATGAGAAAAAAAAAGTGACTGCTAGAGTTGAAGAAAGCGATGATCTTTTTATGGAAAGTCTTTTTTCCCCCGTCTGAGCTCTTCTTTAAGAGATCAGACTGAAAATCTCATGGACCAAATGAACTTTTCAGGTTTTCACCCTAACACATCTGCATACATTTTCCACATCTTAGTGTATTGGGAGCGGCGCTTATTCCCACCGCAGCCACTTTCATTTCCATGGTAACTTCCAAGGAGAGTGCATCGAAAATGACACGCTGCTTTTCAGAAATTTGCATCTGCAAAAATTGTCAAAAGCATCTTCAGGTTTTACACTCGGAACTACAAAATTGTTTGTTGCTATATGTTGTTGCTACTGCTAGAGCATTGATACATCTACATTAAATATCAGTTTCGTCACTGAAATCTTTGTGAGGATTTTTACTTTTTGAAATTTTGTGGATCTTGTATAATATTGTGATATCATATACAGCCGTCCCTCACAAAATTGCTGTTTGATTATCGCTCCCTTGCTCTATTGCGTTTATTCAAAAATGAATAAATATATAAAATCGCTATTTTGTGGTGGACTATGGCCTATTTTTAGTCAAAAATAGTAAAAAGGAAAGGTATTTGTTGTATTCTGGCCGATAGGCGTCTGTAATCTTGTAATGAAAAAAAGTTCTCCTCCCATTCAGTGTGGAAATGGTAAGGTTTTAGCTTCTTTGTCTTTCTTCCCATGGCGTTTTAAACCCTTTCTTACATTTAGAGTACTTTGTAAATAGTAAATCAACTGGAGGCTATCTAGTTAGCTTGCTAGCTTGCTAATGCTTAAAGCCATGGCTGTTACTTGTGTCCTTGCAGTGATCCAGTAGCCTGCGCAGTTGAGCAGTGTAAATAAAGAATAACAGCAGTGTAAAGGTGACTGCAGTTGGTGTTATCTCATGTCTACAGATTAGATAGATTAAATTAGATACTTTATTGATCTCCAAGAGCAATTGTGGTAAAGATTTTATTTAGAAAGTCATAAACAGGTGTTCTAGGCTTTAACTACAAAAATATTCACTGTATTAATAATACAATTAATAAATAAAGTCATATCTGGAACCAATTTCCTGCAATAAACAAAGGATGACAGTAGTGGGTTACAAGTAGAGATATTATCACTGTATTTATTGTCATTATTGTCTGCAAAATACTCTTATGTCATAGGGACTTACTTTGCAATTCCCATGCCTAGTAGTTCCAAAGCAATACCATGCAATAATATTCCTTTGATAATAGAAGGTATTCAAGGCTTGAACCCCCACCTGCTTGCTAGGCGCTCGGTTTTGATCTTAGCCCACGCTCACGACATGGGTAAACAGGCAAGTATTTCCCAGATGTTTTACAATGTTGTCTACAGCCACATCAAGAAACTAGTTGCTGATGATGAATCCATTAGCGTGACAGCAGATATGTGTTAATTAGGAAATAAGTAATGTTACACGTATCAGTATCTGTTGATATCGGAATCAAAAATTGAGAGTTTGACAATATCGGCATTTCTGATATCGGCAAAAACGACAGTATTGGACCATAATTGCAGGATATCATGAAAACATTGTGTAAGTTGTTGCTGAGCATTATAACACAATCGCTGTTTTGTGATACTATCCGCAACAGTATCAGTTGTGTGAAACATTTGAAAGAAAAGCCCATGACTTCATAATAAACTGCCTGTTTTTATCTTTTTACCATTAGAGATGACCTTTTTTCCTTCTTTGCACATCCAAATGTCACCAAAGCATAAAGAGAGTAAGCAGTATGTCTTGCTTCCCTCAGTGTGTCTTTTCAAGGCTATCTGTTGTTTAATGCACCGTTGGAAAGGCTACAGCTGGAAAAGCGAACAAGACCATTTTTTAACAACCTCACAAAGCCCCTAAAGCCTAAATCCAGAGCTGTCCACCTTACGCAAAACTGGAAAGAGTCCCTCCATCTACCATTACCAAACAATCTTAGTTTCTTTTTTTTTTTTAAGACTAAGCTCATCAGACATTGATTCAGAAGGAGCAAACCTCCTGACCACTGAATTTTCATCAACATAATTCCAATTTCCCGCGACCCTAATGAGGATAAGCGGCGTAGAAAATGAATGAATGAATAATTCCAATTTGGACCCAGCTCGAGTGAGATATGATGGAGACCTTTGGGCCATCCATGGAAATCAGGATGGACAAGGCTTCTGTTTTAGCTCATTTCCAGAGGGGAGAGGAGGGACTTGTCCCAGATATAGTGGATATTTCCCGCAGGGACAAGAAATCATGAAGGAAAAGTAATCATCAACATAAATAGGATATACAGGCCGGCTTAGTCTTCAGCTTCCACTATACCATTATGTACATTACGTGCATGAGTTCTTGCTTGTCCTTGGACAGTATAGCACATGTAATCTGTCTCTGGGCTGGCGAGCAACACATGCACGCTACTTAAAAAGACAAACTGTGCGTGAATGTGAATCATCAAAGTGGACACGCAAGTTGTCACAACTACAGTATCATTGTAGTGTTATGACTCCTACATTAATTGCCGCCTTTGGGAACATTTGTTTGTATATACCTTTTTAAGAACAAGGGAGATGTGCAGAGTTGTGGCAACTACAAAGGGATGAAGTTATGGGAAAGAGTAGTTGAAGCTAGACTAAGGGCAAATGTGAGCATTTGTGAGCAGCAGTACGGTTTTATGCCAAAAAAAGAGTACAACAGATGCAGTATTTGCTTTGGATGTTGATTGAGAAGTACAGGAAAGGACAGAAGGAGCTGCATTGTGTTTTTGTAGATCTGGAGAAAGCTTATGACAGGGTGCCCGGAGAGGAACTGTGGTATTGTATGAGGAAGTCTGGAGTGGCAGAGAAGTATGTTAGAGCGGTGCAGGACATGTACGAGGACTGTAAGACGGTAGTGAGGTGTGCTGCAGGTGTCACAGAGGAGTTCCGAGTGAAGGTGGGACTACATCAGGGATCAGGTGAAGAGGTGAAAAAGTGTGTGCAGGCAGGCTGGAATGGGTGGATGTGTGTCGGGTGTGATGTGTGATAGAAGAGTTTCAGCTAAAATGAAAGGAAAGGTGTACAAAACTGTGGTGAGACCAGCGATGTTGTTTGGTTTAGAGACAGTGCCGCTGAGGAAAAGACTGGAGGCAGAGCTGGAGGTAGCAGAGATGAAGATGCTGAGGTTCTCTTTGGGTGTGACCAGGATGGACAGGATCAGGAATGAGCACATCAGAGGGACAGCGCACGTTAGAGGTTTTGGAGATAAAGTCAGAGAGGCCAGACTGAGTTGGTTCGGACATGTCCAGAGGAGAGATAGTGAATATTTTGGTGGTGGAGTTTTGAATTGCCAGGCAGGAGGCCTAGAGGAAGACCAAAGAGGGGGTTTATGAATGTAGTGAAAGAGGACATGAAGGTAGTTGGTGCAAGAGAAGAGGATACAGAAGACAGGGTTAGATGGAGGCAATTGATTCGCTGTGGCGACCCCTGAAGGCCAAAAGGAAGTGAAGAAGAGTGTTACACAGTCAAACTGTCACCATTATAAAACTAACTAAAACAATGTGGTAAGTCATATTTTAGCATTTTTAATTGTCATAAAAAAAGAAGTTAACCACTGTAAACAAAACAGCAAAATGCCTACCACTCAAATCATGTACCGGTGTGGGCCTATATTTGTCTTTTTCTTGTCTTCTAATGCCTGGTCTATTAAACGTACGTAAATGATGGATGGCTGTCAGATATACTGTATTTAATATGATTGCATTTGATTGATTGGTTCATAGATCATTGATGTTTACGTGGGTGTATTATTCATTTTATAGCTGACCATCTTGGGATTAGGTAAAGATAATTATGTGTGTTGCAGAAACAAAAATTGTTGAAGCATGAATTTGTTGAGTCCCAGCTGTATGTTTTCCAACCTTGCTCATATTTAGTGTGTCATCCGGTCTAGATGTGGACAAAAAGCTAAACATAAAAACAGGTTTCTGATTTCAGTGTCGCCTTTCACCGTCATGACTCTGTCCGCTTGACAGGAGCACACGCCCACATCAACATCACGGAACATGCATGCACGTACAGTCAGACCTGGAAGCCTGGCAGCCGTCACATCTGTCTTTTTCCCGACATTGTCCAGACAGGAGAGGAACTTTGGCCATCAGCTCTCTTCCCTGGACTTGTCTATCACTGTCACTGTGGATCAGTGGTGCAGAACTCATCCTTCCTCTCCTGATGCTCCCCGCTGGACTGGACTAGCTCAGTCTCGCCCTCTCATATCGCTGTCAGGATTGCCACATGATGTTGCAGCTGATTCCCGTTTGCAGGCGCCACTTGTGGGCTCGAGCTGAGGAATCTAGACTGTGGAAGTGGGAGGCCACCCAGAAAGGAAGCGGGATAGCATAGATTCGATGATGGAAGTCATTTTAACACAATGCATGGCGAAAATGTGGTCACAATGAATTTGAGAATGCACAAATCCCACAGCTCAGGTGGGAGCCTTCCACTAGGCATGGTGTCACAAGGCTGCTGTGTCGTGCACAAGCACAGGCCGTCTCGCTCTGTCTGCACCACATGTGTGAATTCTATCATACAGAGCATAGCTTACCAGATAACTCGGGATCTTTTAAATAAGCCACAACAGGCAGCAAAGCCGGCTTCACAACCTCCCACAGAGACGCGGACAGTCGGTGGAGAAGTGAGAGGAGGGGATTGGAATTTAATTAAAGCCTTAAAGCCCTCAGAGTCAAATATGAGACAGCGGGATGAGGCATACATCTAAAAGGGTGCCTTTTGTTTGTCCGGTGGCTACAACGAGAAAATCATTGAAAAGCCACAGTGGAAACGTTTGACGTCTGCTGAAGAACACTTCAAAGTTTTGATGGATGAACAACTTAAATGCAAGGCATTCACTCTTTCATCCCAGCTTTCTTTAATTAAAGTGGCCATGCTTGTCCTCATATGGAAATCTGGCCTTCAATAACAGGCTGCAATCAACACTGACAAATATAGATTTGATTGCACACCATGGGCGCAATACCAATCGATAGGCAGGCGCGTGATAAATTAAAAAAATATATCTTAGCCCTTTATCCTGCTTGGAGCCCTTGAAGGTCCCATATTCCATATACCATATACCATATACCATTTTAAAGGTCCATAAACCATTTTAAATAAGTCTCAGAGGTCTCACAACAGTGTCTTGAGAGTGTGTTTTTCTAAATGTAGCCCTGATGCTGAATGTAGACATTTTAAAATTGGTTTCAGTAATCTCGGCTGGAGACACGTTATTTTGTGTGTCTGTAGCTTTTAGGCTAATAATGATGTTCACACCTGTCTCCAACAAAGGGTGCGGCTCAAAGAGACACTACCGTGTACTTTATCCACTTTTTACATACACAGTGCAGTGACGTGCGGTCAGGTTTATGATTGGTGAGGAGTACAGAGGAGTCAGATATTAAAAACATGAACCCAAAATAGAAGATAAGCTTATATTTCAATTTTGACCTCAAATGAAACAATTAGGTGTTTAGGTGTAAATCTTTTAGATGCTTCAATCAATTGCACACTGTTCAACAATTTGATAGCAGCAAAACAAAAGAATATTTAACAGTCAAATTCAGTTTGCTGATTTATTTATTTTTAATTAAATGGAATTTGGTCTTACCTTTACTAGTACATGAAGTCTATGCTCCCGTCCTTTACTTTTGAGATGTAATCTTCCATTTTGTTGGAAATGAAATGGAAATACTATGCAGGTTGTTTTTGTTACAGAGTACTTTTCGGCGCGGGAAATAAGCTAATGTTACATGCCGATTTCTTTTTTTGCCAGCGTCTTCTTCTATGCATTGCTACAATCCTGCCAGCATGGCTGTATAAGCAAACTCACGGGGCTCAGTCATGAGACGTCAACACTGCCACATGCTGGTTGTGGCTCCGTACATACCAGACTCCACTGTGCACTTTTAGTGTTTTTTCTGGTCCATAAGAAAGACTAAATGTCACACATGTTCATTAAATATATTAAACAGTCTGTTAAACGTCAGTATGTGCAGTATACAGTATGTGTAATAAAAGGTATACTATTGGAGATGCAATGAGGAAAAACCAATGTCTCTTGTGTGAAGCCACGGACCAATCACAGCCTTCCCAAATGGATGTGTGCATGGTCTCTTGAAGAACCATGAAAGCGATGACTCAACGTGACTCTCATAGCTGTGCTTTCTATGCATTTGAACAGGAAATATGAAAATTCAGCTATTTTAATGATGAAATCATTAGAAATTATTGGATTGAACACGGGCACGGACCATAGAACTGAAATGGAAAAATTTTATGTAATGTATGTAATGTTTTTTTACTATTCTCATGCAGTGGAAACGAAAGACCACCATGGGCTCTACCTCACTTACCGAGCCTGACCGCCTGTCACTGATACAGTGGAACCTTGATTAGCGTATGCCTAGGGCTCGATGAAATCCGTTTTATTTTTCCCAAATTTTGTTTTGTTTTTTTCCAAATTCATTTTTTTACATTTTACACTTATGTTTACCAGCAATATAGGCGGCATAGAGGATGGATGAATGGATGTTTGTCAGGATAGTGTGTGTGCGTTTTGGGTTGGTGAATAAAATATCTGTTAATTAAATGCGAAATGCCCTGCGATTGACTGGCGACCAGTCCAGGGTGTACCCCGCCTCCCGCCCAAAGTCAGCTGGGATAGGCTCCAGCATACCCGCGACCCTAATGAGGATAAGCGGTATAGAAAATGAATGAATGAATGAATGAATAAATGCGAATATTTTTACATTTATTGATGCAATACATCAATGGACAATTTAGCCCAGTAATTGAGAAATGGATGTAGCCTGGCTAATTTTTCTAATGGGATGTCATCCTCTGCACACATTGCTGTAAAAACTGTAATGCTCGTACTTGTGATTAACAAAGATCTAGTCACCCATGGAATTCGACCTGCATACGGTATGTAGGATATTTTTATGACATGCTTGTTTTGTTTACACAGTTAGACCAAATGTGGCAAAAGTCGATTTTATTTTGTTGGCCAGAAGTATGTCGAGACAAGTTTGGTGCAAAAATAAACATGCATGTCATCTTTTTTCACTCAAAACCTGCATGTCATCATCGAGCATTTCTTACTTTAAAGCAGATGAAAATTTACTCATCCAGTCTGAGTTGCACACACACAACTGCACTAGCATGCTAAACTAAGCCAACTACGGAAAGTTGAGAGGAAGTTCCGCCAACGTTTGGTGTTTCTGTATTGCCGTGCTTAACGAGACTTAAAAGGTAGGCAGTCATGTAAAGACGTAGTTTATCGTGCAAACCTTGGATAAATGTACTCACCATGGTAGGCAAAAGTTCTTCTCATCCAAAAATCTTTTTTATAATTTACCGGAGCAGCTCTCGGCAATGTCTCACCATTCCACCCACATGCACCCTGGAATAGACGTGGCAACAAGTTGTCTACAAATTTCCGTACCAAAATTCTTGCCTTCTTCATTCTTACACAATCATTTGGTTGACAAAATATTGACTCCCACGAAATCCTTGAAATGGCCACAAATGCGTTAACGAGCGCAGGCTGGCAATGTGCGGATCGATACTCTCCGATATCGGCTTTTCATTATCTAGAGTCGATTCTGTAATCAGAATAGTGATACTTTTGATACTACAGGTATATGATTTTGTTCTTTGTTTTTTCTGATGTTGCATATGTTGTATGCTTGGCTATATTGTAAATCAGCTCACTACCTCAATATACTTCAGGCTTTAATCAATAAACGACTATGATGCTTTGCATTCTTCATGCTATGATTCAAAATACTGTACACTATGTTTTCTATTATGACACATTAAGGGAATTTGCACATATTATTGAATTGGTATAGCCGATACCAGCCGGAATTTTATCCAGTATGAAATCAGAAATAAAATCAATGGTATCGCACATCACTGGAGCACACACCACAGCAGACGTGCTTCTGCGTATGCACGTCGCTTTGCGTTGTCATTACAAGTCGCATTTGTTTGGTAATTTCAACGACCACAAAAAAATCGTATTTTAAACAAAAAATCCGAATTAGGGAATCCTACCCTGCGGTGTGGATGTAGCCAAATACATAGAAACAGGAAGCGGAAGTCTGGCTCTGTAGTTTTTCGTTAACTAACAGTCATGCCACTAGTCTCTGCTTTTCTTTTGATAAGGACTGCAAAATCACCCTCAATTTTGATAAAGAAGGATAGAACTACTGAGTTAAAGAAATAACTCAGCAAAACAAAACAGTGGTGTCATGTGAGGGAGATATAGATTTTTCTCATGTTTGGTGCTCATAAACAGGCTTTATAGAGATATATTACTGCTTTAACGTCATTAAAAAGTTAATTTTTCATAACAGTTGACCGTTTAAGAGCGTGCTGACTATCAGGCAACTGAACCAAGTGATGTCTCAGCCAATCAGTGAAGAGAATTGTGTGTCAACATTTTTGCTGACGTTTTGTCATTATTAATGTCTTGCTATACATCAACAATGCATCTGAAAGTCTGTTTACACAGCATTGCCAACCATAAACGGAATTCCCGCATGTCTAAGTGAAGGAACATGAATGTTCTATAACAAGCAAACCTATATATGGCCGTGTGATTGCATTCAAAGCTGCTCTGGTCCAAACATCAAGGGAATTTTTTGAGCCGACAAAATCTGTAGAGTGAGTTAAGAGTTGCAGGCTTGGTCCCAATCTATTGTATTCCAGTCAGGGTGGGGTTGCTGGGATGGAAACCAGATTTAGGCCTCCACAGACTGTTCCACCTACAGCAAGGACACTTAATGCCCTCGGGACGCTTTCTGCTTCTGTCTCTTTGCAGCTCATTTGTAAAAATAAAGCTAAGCATGGAAACAGGAAGTGTTGTTTTAAGATTAAGTGCATCCACAATTCAGATATCCTGAGAAAGATGGGAAAAGTCTTAGCTTGCGGGTTCATCAGGGGGTGGGGCATCTTCTAGTGCAGAAATCCAGATGTAGGTCAGTGCCAAAAAAATTCCACAATCCCAATTCTCTGTCTGGGAGGGAGGCTGGAAAACTGTGTGTAAATAACGTCAGAGAATCACCCTCCCCCCCCCTAAAATCCTTTCCATGATGAAACTGGAGACATTTCAGGCTGAGAATGCAAACCGCATGTCTTTTACTGTTAAAAAATATATATATCAGGGTGCTCTTTGACGGGTCTTTGCATGCCGGACCTAAACCCACGTCAGCCATGATTGTTTTGGGCATCCAAATCACACTAATAAACCGTTTCATATTGGTTGGCTCCTCTGCAAATTGTCCCATAATGGTGCAGTCAAAAGTCAAGACGTGCAGGATATACTTTTAGGCTGTTGGCTAAAGAATCTGACTCTGTTTAGGACAATTAGAAAGGTCTCTATCTTTTCTGAAGCATGTCCTCAGCGTGGGAAAAAGATCATCACGCCTCCTCACAGAAATATGTTATAGAAACACCCTGCACATAAAAAAATAACCTTTCTAAGTCTTTGTCAGCAAAAGTGATGACTTTATTTCCCAGCGGGAAGCAGAGAGCAAGGTGTTACCCACCAGATGTTTCATACTTTCATAATGGTCTCATAGTGATGCCTCACTCTGAAGGAGAGACGCTTTGAGCTTTGGACGCTGGTGGGAAACGTTCAAGTGAGCCACATAAATGTTTATGTCACACTGCAGACTCCATCTTTGGCCGCCCACCCTCAAGCTCGACATTTTCTCTTCATAAAATAGCGGGAGAGCGAAATCTAGACCTTTTCTGTGGCAAAACGTTTAAGCAAAACAATAACCACCAATTTATACTGAAGCTGCTTTCTGGGAGACTTGTGTCATAATTATAGGGGTACCGCAAAGCTGGAACACAACTAACGTCGGAACACTTGAAATATCCCTTAAATGGTGCCCAAAAAATGGACATCATCATTATCAGTGGGGGCTCCTGGTCATTCAAGGAGGGGAAGCTCATTTTTTTTGGCCTACATCATTAATGTATTTATTTATTATTTTTATTATTTATTTTATCCATACTTTTTTGACAAAGACAACGCCGCTGGAGATTGTTAAAGTCTCCAGATTAGTTAAAAAAAAACAAAGAAAATCAAACTAGGAAAATGCTCAGGTGGGTGTTTATACTTTAAGATCAATGATTCCCTCATTTTACTGACAATAACATTAAACTATTTTATGTTCTTATTTTAAACAGAAATTATTTTATTCTGAAAATATATGATATTTCATGCTGATACATTCAATGATTACTTTTCTACTTCTCACTTCACTTCGTTTTTTGGTGCAAAACAGTCCCAGTGTGAAGAGGCTAACACAGATGTGACATTTTTTTTTAGAAATTAATTAATTTTTTGGTGGAATGCACCTTCAAGACTTACAAAAAGTGGAGCCTCCATAGGTCTTAGAAGCACCAGTTTTAGCCAGGCTATAATAACCAAAAAAGATTTTCTTTTTATTAAACAAAATGCAAAACATATATATACTGCATATATATGTGTGTATGTGTGTGTGTGTGTGTCAATATATGTACAGCATGTATACAGTATATATACAAATATCATGTCGAGAAGCCCAACTTCTTTTGCGATGGTTGGCATCCTCCTCTGGCTTTTGGGTGCGGGTGGGTGTTGTCAGGGATAAAACTTGCAAACATACAGCCCTTCAGAGTCACACTACTAAAGAAGGAACAGTTACGTAAAGTTGGCAGATCCAAAGCATTATGTACTGCACACGAAGGCGCGGAGGAGATTGACAATGGTCTACAGTCCCATAGCTAATCAGGACGCAGAACACAATGCGTGGGTTTTTTTCTTAGCCAATCAGCATGCACACACGACACATGGGTTAAAAAAATCACAAAAAATTCTGCGAAACAGCGAGTCGTCAAGAGGTGAACCGCAATGTAGCGAGGGAACACTTTATTTGCATAAAGTATATAAATACATACCACACTTATGTTGTGTGCATTTCCTAAGACAAACAAATTATTATTAAGACATCATACTACTTTTACTACTATTTTTAAGACAAAATAAATTGCCCTGCCTCTCTCATAACTAAATGGAATGGAACGCTATCTAATGCCCTTCTGTTTACTGTTTTGTCTTCTTGACTGCAGGGATTGTGCAGGGATAGCAATACTGTGTATCTAATACAACATGGAAAGCTTGTGTAACCCGACTCCTGCTTTTCCCGTCTTGACACAAATGCCCCGTGAACTGAGGCCTAAACAACGTGTAAAGCCTGGCAGGCGTGCACGTGACATGCACGAACTGTGACACGTCGACGTGACTGCTTGTATTCATCACCGCGTCGGTTTTGCCAATGGTGAGAGTGCCACACCACCACTCGCCGGCGTTAATTAACTCCCTGGAAACTATTTTGGTCCTGCCAAGTTTGTGTCACCTTCAGTTATGTCTCCATTTAATGTCCCGCACTCTTAAGTATAGGTGGCTTCCAGAGGGTCTCAATGGGTGTTTCCGTTGAGTGGAATCATAATGACAGGAGAGGGAATGCAGTCAATGTGGGCAGGGAGAAGGTTCAGTGATGTCGGTTGCAGTGATGACTCTCAGCTAAAGCCAAGGTACTCAAAGTGAGCTCGTCGACTTTGTTTGGTATCTATGATTTTATAAAAATTGCAGTTAAGCCAAAATGTTGTGTTGCTGCTGGCTGTCAGAGTGATACTGTAAGTTTGTTTTCTTTTTCAAAAGACAACAGTTTAAAAGACTACAATTTGCGAAGCAAGTACAGAGAGTGAGAGACAAATGAACCCTCACCTCAAGTTCTGTTCTTTGCAATGTTCATTTCACTGAAGACTGCTATGAAGGAACTTTTACAGGAAGCATTTGACTTGAAACACAGTAAAAATGCATTGTGGATGCTGGGATGCTATTCTTGATGGTATACCACACAGAAAAAGGGAGGACACTTACCATTCTGTGTTTTGAAACCAACCAATCTTCATCTCCACCAGTGCGGTCAGTGTAAGTCAATGAGGTAGATCCTCACTGCCCCCTGGTGGTATTTTCTTTCCACTGCACGTGGATAGTAAAAAAAGCCTTGTGATTGCAATTTAATTAAAGAAAAGAGACCAACAGGGAAAAAAACTATTAATTTGACTTTATATTAAATATTATTTTGTTTTTCTTGCTATCAAATTCTTGAACAGTGTGCAAGTTTTGTTTGTTTACATGTCAGGTGTCACTGTGAAGTTTGTCATGGCTTGACCCATGTACTTTAATGCAATTTTTGCAAATTCACCATTTGATTTCAAAAAACAAAAAAATGAAAAAATCACATCAGTGACCCTCTAAGTGACACCTTTAAAAAGTAAGTTAGCATGAATGTGATAGCCATGTGTAGCTCACCCGTGGGACAACAACGAGCTAGCTGGCAGCCGCCAAAGAGACAGTGAGGACGAGGCAAAATGTGTAAACAAAGATCGTTGAAGTCAAGCTGTTGTCAGTTGGCTACACATTTTATAGACTATTTGATTCATTCTCACCATAATAAGGAACAGAGTGAACATCACAAGACGCCTTTTTTTATCTGGTCACATAAGCGCCAACAGGGAAGACAGGCAATTCCGGTGCATTGCTTACAAAATAAAGCAGAGTGAAACATTTTTCTCTTGTAGTTGTTGTGCGGCACAATCAATAGCACGTACCAGAACCCCTGCAATGGCGTATCACTGCATTCGTGCACTTGCACTGTGCTCCTGCAACATGTTGATGTCATGTTGTTGTGACTGTATTACCGCTGCAGCAATCACAGAGCAACGCAATCAAAGTCACTCATCTCCATGCACAAAAACAGCCATAGGCACTTGTGTGACTCGTTCAATAGTCACTCCAGTGTGTGTCTGGATTCCTGCCACAGCAAAAACACATCAACATGTCATTTTGTCAAATCCATCAGCACATAGTGCCACACGGCAACATGGATTCATCTGTTCCACTTCAAATAAAGAGAAGGAGGATGAAGGTTGTGACATGTAACCTGACAGATGTCACCTGTGAGGTATGGTATTGGCAATAAAGCATAATAATGTAGAGTAATAATAATAAAAAATGATGATGAAAATACTATAATAAAGATTTTTGGTATGAAAGTAGTGTAATGAAAGTACTGTAAGTAATAAAACAGTTGCTGTCCAATGAAAACCATGCACGGTATCTTCAAGTGTTTTCCATTGATAGCATGTACCTCCAAATTTAGCATGGCCCCTCAAACGTTGGAGATACACAAACTTGTATTAGGAAAAACAAAAACAACAACAACAAATTCAAGTAACTTGGTTGTTTTTTCAATAAAAACAGGAAGGTCACAAAATAACTGCTCACATAAAAACATGTGTTTTAACTACATACGTCCCCAAAATATGGTATTTTATTTTTATTGATTTTGAATGTGTCTCCAATATATTTAGGTTAAGGTCTGACTCTGTGAATCCAATTTAACCGCTCCAGAATGCCAAACGTATTAACACAAAACATGTTTTTATAGTTTTACAATTATAGTTTGACATACAGAAAAGTGGAAAAAAGTGGTGTGAAGTGTTGCCCCCTTCCCACTTATTTTGCATGATTTTCACACTTAAATGTTTCAGATCGTCTAACAAATTTTAATATTGGTACATGACGACACAAATAAACATAAAATTCAGTTTTTAAATTGAACTTTTTATTTTTAAGGGAGAAAAAAATCTAAACCCATATGGCCCTGTGTGAAAAAGTGATTGGCAGATTATATGATGTTCTCCAGTGACAACTTAACTCACAGGGACAGTAGATACAAATAACTTTGATCTTGTTGAGAGACGTCGTGCACGCGTTACTCCCGTGTCAAACAAATGGTGGACTTTTTGTTAACTCATTATTGATATGTAAACTTTGACATGCCTAATAAATACATATGAATGATTAATGAAAGGGATAAAGGAACATTTAAGGTTACTTTTACTTTCATTGAAGATTGATTGTTGATGTGACTGTTCCCAAAAACACGATGTGGCAGCCAGATCAACACGGACACCACCTTCCTGTTTTGCCATGAGTTGTATGTGATTTCTTATGAGTATTTATAGAATTCAATTGTGTTTCCCATCTCAACAATCCAAAATAGAGCCAAAAAAAGTTGCAAGTTCTAGAATTTTGATTACAAAAAAGGTGAGAAACACTATTGAAATATTCATTCATTTTCTATACCGCTTATCCTCATTAGGGTCGCGGGTATGCTGGAGCCTATCCCAGCTGACTTTGGACGGGAGGCCGGGTACACCCTGGAGTGGTCCCCAGTCAATCTCAGGGCCCCTTTAGACAAACAACCAGTCACACTCACACCGATGGACAATTTAGAGAAAACCCACGCACGCACGGGGAGACTCCACACAGAGATGCCCAACGGAGATTTGAACCCTGAACCTCCTGACTGTGAAGCCAACATGCTACCCATTCAGCCACCGTGCGGCAATTCAAATCCAAAAGGAAGGAAATATTTTGTGTGTTTTCTTGTGAAATAGTTTGTTATGTATTAAACATCCGCATGTGTGTAAGTGTAGGGTCAGTCAGGGGTGGTTGATGCAATATCTAGAACTGGATCACTGCTAGCATTTTCAGATTGAATACTTTTTTAGTTCACGGTGACTGATCGTTAAGGGTGAGGCGTTAGTGGTGCCGACTGGGGAGCCATAAATAATATTTGTACCTTTCTATCTGATATCTGGCTTTTAATTCTCAGAGCAAAATTCCATATCTGCATGATCCTGCAAACGCAGGCCAAGTGAAGAGAATACAGATGAGCTAGATAGCCAGGATCTCCTCTAACAACATGGAAACACACAGTGACCTTGGCTGATTAAACACTCCTCTGGTCTGCATTCTGACACTGCAGAAAGGTGCTGCAGTGTGAAAAGGGGATTTTCAAATAAAATATTCTGAGAGTGCCTTCTCTTTGTAGAATATGTATACATATGGTGCACGTGTAGGAGCAACAGCTTCATTGCCGGAGGCTCCTGGGATTTATTATCATCGTTCATTATAATGAGGCAGCAAGTGACGGAGGGAAAAGAGTCATGTTGCACTGGAGAAGGGCAAAGACTGCCACCAGATGGTTTGCTCAGGAATGACTGCATTTGCAAAAATTAATGGGGGGAAAAAAGGTAGCATCATTTCTTCCGTATATCTAAAAATACAGTTTAGTCTTAATCCCACCACAGACTTTTAAATTCAATCTAAGGTGCTATTCTGTCACCCCAATTTACACCACATTGTCAGTCGATTTGAAATTTCGCTGTTTCAATTTTTAAACCATTTTTTTGAGGTTATGTTAGCCTGGGGTGTTGTGTTAAAGAAACTCACACATATCACCAGCGGGTGCGTTTTGACAACAGTAGACATTTCCTCATAACTCTAAACACTGCTCATCCAAATTGTCACAATAGTCACACTTGACTT
Organism: Oostethus manadensis; assembly: GCA_024372805.1. Classification (NCBI taxonomy): domain Eukaryota; kingdom Metazoa; phylum Chordata; class Actinopteri; order Syngnathiformes; family Syngnathidae; genus Oostethus; species Oostethus manadensis. The sequence goes on along the minus strand of QODF01000132.1, from coordinate 1,169,762 downwards.
CCCCATTCAAGGCTGTCACTATCAAAAAGTTTGACTTTTATCATACAAGATATAACTGCAAGATAGTGTGAAATTCTTTCAGATGCTGCTGCACGGGCAGTACATGATGGGAAAGAAAAATATTTTTTAGCGGCTGCCCTGGGAGCCTGTTGGATGCAAGGAGGAAAGATGCTGTTTACTCGGATTGACTGGAAACGTAATGAAACCAGAATCAAAGGATGGAACGTTCTCTTTTAAGAACTAATAAAGTTTATAAAGTATGGACATGACTTGTATGACTTGGTGAGCAAAAATCAGGTCCGTGTTAGGCAAAATGTACTTTTAAGCAGTAGCGAGAAGTCAGGGCTAGCAAAGCCTTCTCTGCTTGCCTAACCACTGCCAGAAGCTGTGACCTACATTTCAACCTTAAATTGTAGTATTTGTTCGAATAAATTATATGAATTTACTCCCAACAGTCTATTATCTTTACTTTGTAACGTTTTTCTTGGCTGCAGTGCTTCCGATAATGCATGCACACGTTAGATTTTCTTTGTCCAATCAGATTTCAGCTCCTGTGTGCATTGTATGTTGTAATGTAATCTGCTCAGGGCCTTCAGAATCAAATTCCTGGACAGCCTGGCCAGGTCACTGTCACATACACAGTAGCAATTGGGTTGTACTTTTTTTTTTGTGTTTCTTTGTTTGTTTATATTTTTAGGTAATCAGACTTCTGATTGGACTTCTGATTTTCATGGCCAGCTTGCAGACCCCAGTTCTGATTGGTTGATCAGAGCAAAGAGGCAGGCCTGCTACACTGATTGGTTGATTCACCAAACAGATAAGTTGAACAAAACATGATACAAGTTACGGCCACAATGGCTGAATGAAGAGAAGGAAATTGACATTGAGTAGATGTATTTTACTTAAAAGGCTTTATATTTTTGTCATGTTATTAGATAAATATTGATTGTGAACCGCTTCAGGTGATGTTGTAATGTAGATGTTTGGAGTTGTCTGCACCTTTAATTATCAAGCCGTTCTATTTGTGCTCGTCACATTTGGCTGACCCGACTACGGTAAGTAAATAACCGCAAAATACTATTCAATATTAATAAATGGTGTCATGTTTCACCTCATGTTTTTGTCACCCTCTGTTCTGCCTTGCCATCTCCGGTCTGTGTTTTTGTTTTTTCAGAGTCTCTCTCCAGCAGGAGGCGGGACTACCGGGCGCACCTGGTCCTGATTGAGTCCTTCTTTGTTTAACTTCATGGTCTGCACCTCGGAGACGCTGGATTATTTGTTTGGGTAGACCTGCGTCCTACACGCACGGCAAACTCGTATTTTTTTTCCAAAGGCTGCCGAGACTTCTCGTTAAATCTGTTCTTATTTCCTTTGAGTAGACATTCCATACAGTGTCTCCCAGGTACGCCTAGGCTCCCTGCTCCACTGCTTGACTACCTTTTGTTTTTGTGACACACCATTAAACCACTCACCTGCAAACTGGCCTCCTGCCTCTGCATCCGGGGTCCAGCACAACTTGAACGTGACAAAATGGAATTTTTGCAGTCAGAGCATAAATAACCTGTTAAGGACTTTCCAAATATGTTTTTTTTACCATTATTAGAGCCCTGCAGACATGACATAACCCCTCGTAGTCACCTTTATATTCTTATAATTCTTTGTTTACACCACATTGGACAGGCTATGAGATCATTGCAGGTACATCAGAAAAAAAATCTTGTTGGCTCACTGAAGCCCCAGGAACCAAATGGTCCTCCCAGCAACACTTTTTGGTGACGTCATAACAGCAATGTGTGTTCCTAGAGCCTCTTCATGCAAAATCCAGAGGTGGGAGTAAGTCACTCGTGTACAAGTCACAAATAAGCACCAAGTCTTTACCTTCAAGTTACAAGCAAGTGCGAATCAATCTTTATGAGAACCAAGCAAGTCAATGTCGGGTCACTGCTTTTCGTCTGCAAGTTGTGTCAAGTCATACACGTTTTAATTAGGCGAGTTTTACAGATTCAAAGTTTAAAAATAAGTACAACAATTACAAACAACTTGTAGTGCCAAACCGACCTGAGTTACAAAAAAAAAAAATCAATACAGTATATGAAATAATAAATCTCCTCCCTGAGCCACCACCTTATCGTGGTAGAGGAGTTTGCGTGTCCCAATGATCCTAGGAGCTAAGTTGTCAGGGGCTCTCATGCCCCTGGTAGGGCCACCCATGACAAACAGGTCCTAGGGGAGGGACCAGACAGAGAGTGGCTCAAAAGACCCTGATGATGAATAAAAACATTGGACTTCGTTTTCCCTCGGCCGGACGCGGGTCACCGTGGTCCCCCTCTGAAACCAGGCCTGGAGGTGGGGCACGATGGCGAGCGTCTGGTGGCCGGACCTGCACCCATGGGGCCCGGTCAGGCAAAACCCGAAAAGGTAACGTGGGTCCCCCCTCCCATGAGCACACCACTCATAGGAGGGGCCAAAGGGGTCCGGTGCTAAGTGAGCTGGGGGGCGGCCGAAAGCGGAGGCCTTGGCTACAGAAGCTAGATGAGGCCTCGGTGAAGACCAGGACACGCTGGAGAGACTATGTCTTTCAGCTGGCCTGGAAACATCTCAGCATCTCCCAGGAAGACCTAGACGAAGGAGAGAGACGTCTGGGCTTCCCTGCTTAGGCTGCTGCCCCCGCGACCCGACCTCGGATAAGCAGAAGAAAATGGATGGAAGGATGGAAAAAATAAATAAAATGAGTTGTCCTGATAACTTAAGATTTCAAGATTAAAAGTCGTAATATTAAGATATTTAAAGTCGTAATTTTATGAGTTTTAAAGTGGTAATTTTACCTGTCATTGTGTCATACGTGTCCGAGGGAACCTAGAGCATAGTTGTTAAGTGGCGAGGGGCTTCAGACAAGCTTCTATTTATAAAGGACAGCAAAACAGAGCATTTGGGAACAAACAGGTTACTAAAATACGATTTAGCATCATCTCACCGTTACCCTCACTTATCCCGCTCCTCTATGTAAAGCTAACTTTTCATAGCTGTCTCAGGCAAGGAAGGAAACTTCCCTCTGGCTTCAGACAGTCTTTCATTTATAATGAGACAACAAAACAGAGCAGTTGGCCACAACCAGGTTAGCATGAGCTAGCGTCGTCTCACCGTTACACTCTAATATTCTCCACATACGACTCCTCGGTTCATAGCGGTCTCAGGCAATGCCTATTAAATGAATTTACTACTTTTATTCCCGTAACGTTACGTTTTTCACTCTTGTAATATGACAAATCTTTTCTCGTAATTATACAACATTATTGCCGTCAATTTATGACTTACTTCTCAAAATCTTGATTATTTTAATGATTCATTTAACAGGGCATTGCCCGAGACAGCTATAAACACAGGGGACTTGTGTGACCCTTGACCTGGGTCAAAGGTTACATTACGGCTTTTTTCCCCCCAACTGATTTCAAAAGGCTAGACTGCTACGTGAGGAGAACAGCACAACTTCAGCGGTAACTGAGGCTCTTCAACAGGAAGAGAATGAATTAAAAACAACTTTTTTGTTACGCTTGAGTTTCACTGCCATGTTACGGGCACTTTTAGGAAACAAGGTATATAAACAAACATTCACAAAATCTTTCTGTGTGTTCTTTCCGGCTTATCCCTGTTGTGTTCGGCCAGATTGCGTCGAAGTGAGCGCATGCGTAAAATGAAGCTGCCGAAAGCCGTTATATTTTGGATATTTGAAATTTTTCAAAAACCCAAACACTTACTTGTGTCAGTATACATATCTTTATATGTATTAAATTATTACCATCATCACTACCTCTGTTTAAGATCCATTTAGTCAATAAGTTGAAATCAAATTACAATACAAATTATGGCAATGGGCCAGACTGATCCATGGTTTAATTTCAGACCAGATTGGTGGCCCTTTGAAGCCTCCATTTACCACATGGAGGCAATGGAAAAGAATGTTTTTAATCCTTGTTATATTGCCACATGATGGCTGCTCGGGCCCCTACAGTCCCTCCGCAAGATTGGCCAGGAAGAATTAAGTGTGTAACCGAGCTGGGCCCTGGCGTATGTCTGAATTCAGCATGAGCTTTATTAGTCTTTCATCTGATTCTTCTTGGCCTTAATTTGATGTGCTGTGGCAACACTGGAATTGCAGATATGAGGAGAGTCAAAATAAATGTCACTCGTATATTCGCAATACCCTGTTATGTTAAGGGAGTAGAGATAGTGTGCAGGCTATGACCCCTGCTTGCTGCATAGTGCTAACAGCTAATCTCTCATGTCCGTACGAGGCGTGCTAAGAGCTATTTGAAAGCCGTAACAGTGCCAATGCAGTGTCTAAACCAGGAGCAGCCATTTCTTCTTAAAGGCGGACAGACCGTATGAGCTGAGAGCCTGCAGTGGCTAAATATTTAGAGCGGACGCAGACGTCGTTCTATTTGCTCGGAATGCTCAACCACAGGCTGCTTTGTCCATGCCAGCAAAGTCATTCATCCTGCACTCAGACAAATGAGGAGAGGGTGGAACACATAGAATGGCAACAAAGGTTGAATGGCAACAACTGTCAGATGTTTGGCTTCCGATTCAAAGCCCTTCAACAGCAGCTGGCTGAAAGGAAGTATCCTTCACAAAATAAATAAAGGTTAAAGCTGCTTTTTTCATTGTTATAACTAGAAACTGAGCTTTTTGGCAGTTGGTGTCAAAGAAAAACAAAGCCCCATCCAAAATTATACACAATGAGCATAAAGTGAAAAGATATACGTACATTGGTACCTTGGTTTTTGTTATTAAGCCCTTCCAAATGGTCCATCTAAAATTGTCCCATGAAAGTAACAATCAAGTTAATCAGTTTCAAACATCATAGTTTTGTCTGCAGAAAACCATGATAATAATGATAATCACTTTTACCTCCATTGGAGACTCTTGTTGGGGAGGACTGCAGGAGAAGGAGAGAGCCTTCCTTTGCTTTCTCTGGCCCCATGGTGGGTTATTTTGCAGCTGTGCTCACAAGGAAGCAGAGAGTTCTTGTGTAACTGTATTAGTTAGTAGTTACTATATGTAATTACTGTTTGCAGGATGATATTATAATTAAACTTAATCACTGTAAATCAGTAAATCTGTTTGTGAACAATGATAGTACACAATTGTTCAAGGTTGCTCATTTTGCACACAACCGTCAGGTAACAGCACAGAACACTAACCATGGTGTCAGATAAAAATAATACATAACAGATTAGTAAATAGGCTTGCGGGACTCCCGAAGCAGCTGACAGGTACCGGCAGGCCAAGCGGCACGCGGCTTCAGCGGTGGTCGAGGCAAATACTCGGGTGTGGGAGGAGTTCGGTGAGGCCATGGAGCACGACTTTCGGTCAGTGCCAATTTGTAACTGTCTTCTATGAAAAGGCTTAGTTGTTTTCTCACCCTGCTTTTTTTTCCTTTAATAATTATGTTTTGTTTTTGTTTTTTCTTATGGTTGCTCCTATGTTTCATATATTCATATATTTCATTGCACTGTATTGCACAGCCACTTTGTTAATAAAGTTCTTGGAAAAAAAAAACTACTGGAGGCATGGTGGCGGTAAGTGTACGTACAGTACGTATTACGTAATGTTCCCTGATTGGTTCATTGCTGCTAGTACTGTACTGTACTGCACTTCGCTCCGTATTAAAGGTAAGAAACTTTTAGAATTTTACTTCAATATACATATATACATATATTCTTGTATTACAATACTCATTATTTATAGAGTATTAAATGTGCAGAACAATGTTTTATTTCGTTGTATGATGGGTCTTTCGGATCAGTGGAACAAATTAGTCAATTTTTGGAACGAATTAATTTCGTATCCAGGGGTTCCACTGTATTTTAATTATGGGCTAAAAGGAAAATAAACTAAAAAAAACACTAGTAGAGGATATAGCACCACTGTGACTCGTGGCTTCATTTTATAGCCTCTGGCAAGAGAGCAAATTAATTCTTTGAATTACAAAACACAAAAAAAAGGGGAAAGGGAAAAGGTGATTGATGAAACATCAAAATGTGAATTCTCCATCAACACCAAAAGAAGGCTGGTTTAACAATTTAGCTGCTCTACTAATTTATGACACCGATTTTTGCGCCTCTGCTGCTGGTCCAATTGATGCATTATGCCTGAAGTGAAGTTATCCCTTGGAGGGGTCTACCTGTGCCCTCTGTCCCTGAGGCCAAAGCAAACACCTCAGGCATACTGTAGGTTGTTTTTCACCTTGTTTACTGCTTTATATCCACTTGCAGAGAACCAAACTTTACTTCACTTTCTCTACTTTTGCAAATTTGAAATGATGAATTCATTACTAATTTATGGTATTGTGTAGCGGCAATTAGGCTTGTTTTCAAAGTGTATTCCAGATGGTGCATTCAATGCTCAGATCTAAATTTGGAAAAAATATATTTTTTTCATTAACCTTGATAAAATCCTCAGTATTTTAACAAGGTATTCCACTTGTGATATGGTCGGTAGATAATGAGTAGGAATTGTTTCTGTTGCTTGAATGTTAATGTTCTCATTGTTTATTTGTTATTGTCTTTTTAATAAGGTGCAGGTAGAGAAACGCAAAGACGGTAAGGTCAACAACAATCCAAAATTGATTCAGCACCCAATCAGACACTATTACATAAAACTTGCTAATGTATAAATTGTGTCATTAAGATTTATGGTTTATTTACTGAAACATTGTGAAAAATAGCCAATAAATGGCAAATACCAAGATCCAAAGCTCTTGTAAAAGTAAAGAAGCCCCAAAATGACCTAAATATATCGTAAATACCTTGGTATTAGTAAGTGGTATTGTACATGTTCAGCTTCTTACTTTGTCCTTCTTCCACACTCCATAGAATAAAAAACCTGGAGGCTAACTAGCTCAGTAGCATGCCATGTTTAAAGCGGCAGCCGTCTCTTAATTGTAACTCTGTGGTGATCCCGTAGCCTGCACATTACAGACAAACACACAGACTCTGTAGAAGAAGAAAGAACACATGTGCATGAGATCTGTCATCTTCTGCACCACCGCAAACAAAAACAACAAGAAGATGATGGCGAACGTGCACCAAAAACCTCTTGTCTCAACTAAAAAGTCTCGACAAAGTGAAATTACCTCTGCGAGTCACTTTGTAGTATAAAACAAAAAATATCAGGACAACATACACCGGGAGTCAGTGGCGTTCCCCCGGTGCTGTAACGTCATTGTTCCAAGAAAGTAGTGTTGTGCTTGTTTGCTTGTCCACACGACAACGACAAGGCGCCATTGTCAGATTTAACCACTATGCAAGCCGTTTTCAAAAAATGTACCCAGAACACTGTTGCAGTGTGGATGAAAGGCTGAAATAATAAAATACTTGACTGAAATGTTTCCCTTGTGGACAGATAAGTTTCATTTTTTTTGGTCACACTATGGTGAGACCTGAACTATGGTGTTTTCAAAGGCTGCCAAACAAAGTGCAAAATATCAGTAATGAAAAAACATTATCACTGACGACATAAACATTTCAAAATATGGTACATACAGTGAGGGAAAAAAGTATTATTTGAACAGTGAGAGACAACAATGACAAAAAAAATCCAGAAAAATGCGTTTCCAAAAGAGTTATAAATTAATTTTGTATTTCCATAAAGGAAATAAGTATTTGATCCCTTTGAAAAACGTGCTTCAGTACTTGGTGGCAAAACCTTTGTTGGCAATCACAGAGGTCAGCCGTTTCTTGTAGCTGACCACAAGGTTTGCACATCTCAGGGGGGATTTTGGCCCACTCCTTTTTGCAGATCCTCTCCAAGTCATTAATGTTTCGTGGCTGATGTTTGGCAACTCGAACCTTCAGCTCCCTCCACAGATTTTCTATGGGATTAAGGTCTGGAGACTGACTAGGCCATTCCATGACCTTAATATGCTTCTTCTTGAGCCAATCTTTTGTTGCCTTGGCCGTGTGTTTTGGATCATTGTCATGCTGGAATACCCAACCACGACCCATCTTCAATGCCCTGACTGAGGGAAGGAGGTTCTCACCCAACACTTGACGGTACATGGCCCCATCCATCCTCCCTTTGCTGCGGTGCAATTGTCCTGTCCCCTTGGCAGAAAAACAGCCCCAAAGCATAATGTTTCCACCTCCATATTTGACGGTGGGGATGGTGTTTTTGGAGCCATAGGCAGCATTCCTCCTCCTCCAAACATGGCGATCTGAATTGATGCCAAAGAGCTCAATTTTGGTCTCATCTGACCACAACACTTTCACCCAGTCTTCCTCTGAATCAGTCAGATGTTCAGTGGCAAACTTCAAACGGGCCGGTAGATGGACTTTCTTGAGCAGTGGGACATTGCGGGCACAGCAGGATTTCAGTCCTTCACGGCGTAGTGTGTTACCAACTGTTTTTGTGGTTACTATGGTCCCAGCTGCCTTCTGATCATTGACAAGTTCCTCCCGAGTGGTTCTGGGCTGATTCCTCACCGTTCTCATTATCATTGTCACCTTCTCACCCAGCTGCTTGGCGATGGTCTTTGTGCCCATTCCAGCCTTGTGTAGGTCCACAATCTTGTTCCTGACATCGTTAGAAAGCTCTTTGGTCTTGGCCATGGTGCAGAGATTGGCATCTGGATTGATTGATTCCTTCTGTGGACAGGTCTCTTTTGTACAGGTAACGAGCTGAGAGGGCTGCCAATGTCAGCTCGTTACCTGTATAAGATCCACCTGGGAGCTCTAAATCTTGCTGACGGATAGGGGATTGAATACTTATTTCCTTCATGGAAATGCAAACTAATTTATAACTCTTTTTGAAACGTATTTTTCTGGATTTTTTTTTGTCATTGTCTCTCAGTGTTCAAATAAACCTACCATTGAAATTATAGACTAATCATTTATTTGCTACTCAACTTACAAAATCAGCTGGGGTTCAAATAGTTTTTTCCCTCTCTGTATATGCTGTACATTTCACATGAACAACCACGTATTTATAAAATATTTCCAATGGAGAAGCTTTTGTATAGCACTAATTTGTAATTCTTCATAATGCTCTGATTTGAGCCATGTTTTTTTAAAGCTGTGTGCCAAAAATGAACTTTGGAGAGCCCAGTTTTAAGAACACTTTGAGAAGAAACATGATCAATATCTAATCCAATCCAGTTTTATTTGTAGAGCACTTTAAAACAACCACAGCGGACCAAGTGCTGTTTAGAATAATATATAATTGACATGATCAATAAAAAAAATCTCAAAATGCAACAAGGTACAACAGCTACAGTAAAATTAAAAAACCTAATAAAAGAATTAATAATAAACTAAACTAAAACAGAATAACATTACTCGGCAACTTAAAACAAAGACCACTGAGAAGAAATGAATTATAAGAGAAGATTTACAAACAGACAGGCAAGAGACCTCTTTAATGTGCAATGGCAGATCATTCCACTGTTTAAGGGCCACAACAGCACAGCGTCATAAATTATTAGCAAAAAAATAGCCAGCATTTTACTCTGATAATTGATGACCCGCAAAACATTGACATTCAGGAACTCTGCTGTACTCTTATTGGTTTCTCAATGTTTTTTTGTGTAATCATGCCAATAAACCTCTTGAATTAAAGCGGAGAGCCTGCAAATTGTTTTATTTCAAATCCACGGTGACGCCGTATCAGGGCAAAGTCATTAAAATAATGAATCTGTCTGTCCAAATACGTCTAGGCCAGATGTATTACTGCACACAGGCAAAAGAAAAGAGAGCAAAAGTGATGGATGACCTGTCTGAAGTTGATTTTCATACTTGTGTAAAGTGAAAGCATTAGTAGTTGTCTGGAAGGCAGAGGAAATACATTCCATATATCCATTTTTAAAGCCGCTTACCCTCATTAGGGTCGCGGGTATGCTGGAGCCTATCCCAGCTGACTTTGGGTGGGAGGCGGGGTACACCCTAGACTTTTCGCCAGTCAATCGCAGGGCACATATAGACAAACAAGCCTTCACACTCACATTCATACCAATGGACAATTTAGAGTCGCCAATTAACCTAACATGCATGTTTTTGGAATGTGGTAGGAAACTGGAGTACCCGGAGAAAACCAATTCATCAGCTCCAAAACACACAGCTAAGCAGGTCAAAGGTCAGCGGTCTCAAAGAGTCAAAATGTTCTGCTGATTTTTTTTTTGTTTTTTTTATTCGTTGTGTGAGAACCCGGGCTCTTTTTTTGGACTTTTATCTCCAGGCGACGATGCACGAGTCACAATGAGCCGTTTGTCACAACCATCTAGCACGGCCTAAGAGATTACGACCACTGTCATGTCTTATCATTGCGGCCGTGCACACGCGAGCCAGCTATGTGTGCTTGATGTCTCAGGTTTTAATATTCTCATGGGTCACCAGACTGGACTGTTTGCTTTGAAGGATTTATGTCGGTGCTTTGCAGCCCGCTATCGCCGCAAAGGAGGCTTTATGTCAGCTCTACAGAGGGAGGACGGATGGAAAGAGTTGAGCAAACGAACCTGAGCCCCGGGTCCTTATGGGGGCGGGAGGGTGAAAGCATTTAAAAGAACTCACTGCTGTATCTTTCACTCTGGCTTTGATTGCCTCAGCTTTGATCTGGTTTGGGTAGCCATGTTGTGCCTCAAATAATCTCTGTCATCTCTGAAACACTGCAGTGAAAACGACACTGACTGAATGTCTGGCCTGGTTGATATTTTCACCCCTTCAGACTTTCCCGCATAAAGTGTAAGTCACATTATCAGTACATAAAACATGGATTGGTACGAAATGTATTCATGGAATTGACAATTCCCAGACTATTTTTTTTTCTGTAATTAGCTTCACTCATGCATGCGTGTACAGCACAAGCAAGCACTTTAATCAAATGCAACATTACCTTCTTGTCAAACAAAGAAGCAGTGCAGGAGGAAGATCTTATTGTACTGAAGATGCTGTTGTGCAAGGCAACCATCCAAAACTATCCATTCATCCATTTTCTTTACCGCTTATCCTCAATAGGGTCGTGGGTATGCGGGAGCCGATCCCAGCTGGCTTTGGGCGGGAGGCGGGGTACACCCTGGACTGGTCACCAGTCAATCGCAGGACACATATAGACAAACAAACATTCACACTCACATTCATACCTATGGACAATTTAGAGTTGCCAATTAACCTAACATGCATGTTTTTGGAATCTGGGAGGAAACCGGAGTACCCAAAGAAAACCTACGTACGGGGAGAACATGCAAACTCCACACAGAGATGCCCAACGGAGATTTGAACCCTGAACCTCCTAACTGTGAGGCCAATGTGCTACCCACTCATCCACCGTGCGGGCATCCAAAACTATTCTGTGAATTTACTGCAGTTTATGTAGTAATTTACCTCCTGAGTTTGCAAACAGACATGTGTAGAGCATACAGTATGGACATGCTAGCAGCTAAGGCCTTAAAGGAAATCTGCACTTTTTTGGAAATCTGCCCATCTTCCACAAATCTTATGTAAGACATAAACACACGTCTTTCTCTTTTCTGTGTATTTTAATAATGTAAAAACAGATTATTAATGCACATAACCTCGATACACCTCCTACAATGCCCGCTATTTAAACACCTCCAAAAACCTCCAACAACGTTTTTTCGACATGTTATGACCATGTAGGAACAGGCACATTCATGATAACATGCAATACTTATTTTAAATACTATTACTATTAATACTATACTATTAAATACTATTTTTTAAATACTTACCGTATTTAGGTCCTTTTAAAAAGGAAATGTTTGTTGAGGGAAAGCTAACTTTCTTTAGCAATAAGAAGCTGGACTATCTGCCAAACGTGACTTGGTCGAGCAAGCTGTACGTAACAATTTATTAGTGTCCTTTCTGTGTTTATTTTGTGGAAGTAATTTGACAAAAGCGGTTTTCTGTGTTACCTGCATAACATGACATGCAAATTATAGCTCCTCCATAGGAGTCCAGAATTCAATACAAAGGGCCGAAAATTTGTATAATAGGTCCCCTTTAAGCATTATCGGAACTTCCTTCCTGGCCACATTGATTTAATATAAAAACATACTGTAAAAAGGAGCACTACATCTGGCATTAACGTTTCCAAACTGAAACATAGAAAGAGAGCACCAGTGGCGGCAGCTCCAACATGCTGCATTATCTTTTTGTATTGGCGCTGATGCGTTGCAAGGATGTCGCTGATGCGCCGTGCGCGAAAATGTGGTGAAGTTATTCGTTAGCTGGCCAGTAGCTAGTGAAGCGTGGGGAGGTGTCACCACACCAGTAACGCAGTTCTTCAATCATAATAGCAATGTTGTTGTTAACTTGGTTAATAGGCAATATGTGTTGTTGGTGGATTGAGGAGGTTTTTACAGTAGATGGCTTTATATGTGGAATAGGTGCGTACTAGGTGGAATAGGTGCGTTTTTTTTAGCTGTTTTTATATCTTTAGATCCAGCCTCAGCTTTATCTACCTCTGCATGCACTTTAAAATGTTGGTTGTTCCCCTCAAGTGTGCTGTACTGTTGTTTACAATGAACTCTTCAGTGGTGTTAATGCTGGCTGAGCAGTTACAACATTCTGTTGCTTCTGTTGTTGTGGTCAATGAGAGCAATGCTTTCCTTCATGCACTCAAATGATTAAAATTAAAGACCCTTGGCGTCCCTTTAATTTACTACCTATTGAAGTCCCTAGAGCAAAATAAAGTCTACTCCCCAAAAAATATATAAGAATATAACTGATATTCATTCATTCATTCATTTTCTATGCCGCTTATCCTCATTAGGGTCGCGGGTATGCTGGAGCCTATCCCAGCTGACTTTGGGCGAGAGGCAGGGTACATCCTGAACTGGTCGCCAGTCAATCGCAGGGCAATAACTGATATTGTTTTTAGTTTTTATATAAGAAAAATAAGGAGTCGAAGAATTAAAATACATCACTTTGTAAACAAATGGATGGGTTGGAAGGAAATATGGAAACTTTAAAGAAACAAAGTGATGAAAAACATTGCATTATATTGCAAATTATTTGCAGAGTGGATGATTTGGAGCAGTGAATATGCTTGAACAATGTACACTAATTGTGACTGGGTTTTGGATTACACGCAGGTCTTATGCTCCAACGGAGCAACAGGTGGTCAAATTACAGCAGTCAAACAGGGTAGATGTAGATATCATCAACATAGATACATACATGCATCCCAGTGTATGCATGCCAAGGAGTAACAACACAACACATCATCATCATAAAGTTCAACAATCACCTGTCGGTTATCATGTATAAATCTCTACAGCCTGAATATTTTCTTTTCTTTTAGGAAAACTTATATTTGGGTACTTTAGCAATAGTTCAGACATGTTTGATGCTATATGCTCCTCTGTTGGATACACGCAAACAGTCCACCTGTGGAATGTATAGCGAGTGTTGGGACGTGTGTTATTTGCAGCGCTGCAGCTTCTGCTTGGGATTGCAGTGCCTAACCCATTCACCTCACAAGCATGTGTGACTTTGCTGGCACCGCTTGTGTGAGTGAAGTAGACATGTAGTGATGAACACAATTAGGCGAGGCCAGGGAAAGCTTTACGAAACACATTTTAAAAATAGTTAAAAAGCAAGAAGACCAGGTTATAACTTATAGATGAACATCATCTATCTGCTTGTTTCCTCCCTATCAGTTACCTGCTACTATTAGGATGTTGCATGTGGTTTGAGGACATTACTCATTTCCTTCTCTGTATATTAAAGCCCACTCCCCCCATCCTTACCAACAGCCCCTCCCTCCATTCTCTCCTAATTTACTCCAGATGAGCACAATGGGACATTTGATTTATAGCAAGCAGAGACACGTGCACAAGCTGTGTCAAACAGCTGGCTTTTGAGCCCTAGCACCTCTTTTAATCATGCATTTGTTTATATAATTCATTTGCACAAGGCGGTGCTCTATTGTTCTCCACTGCAGTCCTGTGTATGGTAGGTCTTGTAGCAAATGCTGCTTGTTTAATGTCACGTACTGGATAGATATAAATCATGTACAAACAGAGCAGACGTCCAAGAGAGTGTCAAAATGAATTATTGGATTTATTTGTGTTGAACAAAATCTCCTTCTGCAATAGTGACCTGTTGGGAAAGCTTACAGTACAGCATGGGTGTCCAGATTGAAGAATTGTTTTCACCTTTTTGCTCATGAAACACGCTAAAATGAATCGAAAAAGAATCAGGCTGGATATGCTAAGCCAACGATATTAATGCAGTATCATGTAACAGCCATTTTTATCTAGTAAACTTATATTTTCATTTTCAGTGTGGCTCAAATCATTTCTGGAAATTTAGAGCATCGAAAAGCTGTTTACACCCTCTATATACGGTTTAACATTATTAGAGTCGTCTAGACATGAACTAAGTCCTCTATAGTCACCTTTACAGTTCTATTACCCAATGTAAAAGACATAAAAAGAGTAAATAAGCCTTTTTAGACATAAATAAGACTTGTGCCCGTGGGTTGAAATAAAAGTCTTCCCAAGGGAACCAGCTTTGAGTGGTGGACGGTGAGTGTCTGTAGTTCAGAGTTGAGTTTCAGTTTGCCGTGGATTACGGCTGCAACCGTAACCTGTGTTTTTATTAAGGACTTTGATTAGGGATTATTGTGCCTGTTGTTTCCTCTTTGAGCTACCATTTATGGTGGAGAAGTTTGCGTGTCTCGATGATCCTAGAAGCTAATTTTTCAAGGGCTTTTTTGCCCATAGTAGGGTCACCCGTGACAAACAGCTCCCAGGCGAGAGACCAGACAAAGCGTAGCTGAAATAGACCTCCATGGTGAGTAAGACAAATTGACTTGGTTTTCCCTCACCCAGATGCGGGTCATCGGGGCCCCCTTTTGGAGCCAGACCTCGAGGTAGGGCAAGATGGCAAGCATCTGCTGGACGGGCCTGTACCTATGGGGCCCAGCAAGTAATAGCCGGAAGAGGCAACATGGGTTCCACCTTGCATGATCTCACCACTCATGAGTGGGGACCAAAGGAGTCGGGTGCAGAGTGGGCTGGGTTGCAACCAAAAGCAGGCACCTTGGCGGTCCAAAAGCTAACTTTAGGTACGTGGAATGGACTCTATTCCATTCTGGTGTTGCCCCCGGCTCAGAGCCTGTACGCTGCAGTTTAACCTGGTAAACTAAAGGGTACTTGAGTTTGTTTGTGTAGGGGGGATGAGTATGAGATTGTATTGATATTGGAGCAAAACACAAAATCTACAAAATTAACACAAAAACAAAAAATCATTCACTGGCAGGAGAGTTGTGTAATGCTCTGTTGCAACATCTGCTTTGAGATACATAAGATGGTGCCCAACATTTTTCAACAAAAGCCAACCAACCTTACTGCTATGAAGGTATTGGTATGCCTCGGAGCTTTTAAGATTGTTCATAGCCTTGCCATCTGCCACAATAGAGTTGAGAAACTAGGTAAAAATGCTAGTATAGGTGATGTTTGGCCACTTTTTCAGGTCATCCTCCCATCCTTCAATTTTAGTAGGCAACGTAATTGTTACATCGTCTCGTTTAAGATATGACAGCTAGTGTTGCCACATTTTTATCGTCGTTATTGAGACAAAAAAAAGTGGAATTGGACAATCGGTTTAACAGTTGTCCACCGGAAGTTTTGCCCATAACTCCTGCAAAGGCTCATGGGGGATAGGAATAAGGTGGATAAATAAAAGCTTGTCTGAAGCCAGAGGGAAGTTCCCTTTCCCCCTGAAAAACTATGCTGTAGTTTCCCTTGGACACGTATGACACAATGACACGTAAAATTACCACTTTTAATCTCGCAAATTTATGGCTTTAAATCTCGAAATCTTAAATTATCAGGACAACCAATTGTATTATTTATTATTTGATTTATTGATTTATTTATTTATTTTTTTTAACTCAGCTCTGTTTGGCCCTACAAGTTGTTTGTTGGGTTCAAATAGTTTTTTCCCTCACTGTATGTAATAACAAAATGTCTGAAAGTTTATAACTAACTAACTTTGAAACTTTTAATCTTTAAAAACTGGCCTAATTAAAGGGCATAGAACGGTAAATTTTTCCAAATGCAGATTGTAAGAGTTTTAATAGAAATAAACAATTAGAAATTGGTTTTACAGCCCTTTATCATGTTTTCACTAAGCAATTTTGATTAAAAGAAACCCTAGCCGACAAACTTGTATTGTCCGCCGCACACGGAATGATTGGGATCGCTCGACAATTTCCGACATGTAGACGTCAGATCTGCCACTGGTGTGGTTTTATTCGATTTGGCGAAAAAATGGTTTATTGTGGAGCTCCAAACTGCACAAAAGGTACTTGCCACAATACAAATGAAAAGGATGGTACTATGCATTTCCGGCTGATTCAAGGAGGAAGTCAGGAACAGTAACTTTGGACTGGCAGACCGGGGTGGTGGTCCCCATTTTTAAAAAGGGTGACCGTAGGGTGTGTTCCAACTATAGGGGGATCACACTCCATCAGCCTCCCTGGGAAAGTCTACTCCAGGGTGCTGGAGAGAAGGGCACGACCGTTAGTCGAACCACGGCTACAGGAGCTGGAATGTGGTTTTCGTCCCGGTCGCGGAACACTGGACGAGCTCTACACCCTTGCAAGGGTACTCGAGGGTATGTGGGAGTTTGCCCAACCGGTCTACATGTGCTTTGTAGACCTGGAAAAGGCATTCGACCGTGTCCCTTGTGGTGTCCTGTGAGGNGACCTGGAAAAGGCATTCGACCGTGTCCCTCGTGGTGTCCTGTGGGGGGTGCTCCGGGAGTACGGGATTGATGGTCCGCTTCTACGTGCCATTCGGTCCTTGTACAATCGAAGCAGGAGCCTGGTTCGCATTGCCAGCAGTAAGTCGAGCTTGTTTCCGGTGAACGTTGGCCTCCGCCAAGGCTGCCCTTTGTCACCGATTCTGTTCATAATCTTCATGGACAGAATTTCTAGGCGCAGTCAAGGTGTTGAGGGAGTCCAGCTTGGTGACCTTAGGATCTCGTCTCTGCTATTTGCAGACGATGTGGTCCTTATGGCCTCATCAGGCTGTGACCTTCAGCGTTTACTGGAGCGGTTTGCAGCTGAGTGTGAAGCTTCTGGGATGAGACTCAGCACCTCCAAATCCGAGGCCATGGTTCTCAGTCGGAAACGGGTGGACTGTACCCTCCGGGTTGGGAGTGAGGTCTTGCCTCAGGTGGAGGAGTTCAAGTATCTCGGGTTCTTGTTCACGAGTGAGGGAAGGTTGGAGCGTGAGATCGACAGACGGATCGGTGCAGCATCTGCAGTAATGCGGTCGCTGTACCGGACCGTCGTGGTGAAGAGAGAGCTGAGCCGGAAGGCAAAGCTCTCTGTTTACCGATCGATCTACGTTCCCACCCTCACCTATGGTCATGAGTTATGGGTCATGACCGAAAGAATGAGATCGCGGATACAAGCGGCGGAAATGAGTTTCCTTCGTAGGGTGGCTGGACTCACCCTAAGAGATAGGGTGAGGAGCTCGGCCATCCGGGAGGAGCTCAGAGTAGAGCCGCTGCTCCTTCACATTGAGAGAAGCCAGTTGAGGTGGCTTGGTCATTTAGTCCAGATGCCTCCCGGGCGCCTCCCTGGTGAGGTGTTTGGGCATGCCCAGTCGGGAGAAGGCCCCCGGGAAGACCTAGGACACGCTGGAGGGACTATGTCTTACAGGTGGCCTGGGAACGCTTTGGTGTTCTACCGGTGGAGCTGGAAGAGGTCGCTGGGGACAGGGAAGTCTGGACTTCACTACTGAAGCTGCTGCCCCCACGACCCGGACCTGGATAAGCGGAGGAAAATGGATGGATAGATGGATGGATGGGTTTTTAAAAGAATCTGGCTCAAATTCCTCTTTCTTTGGCATTACTGGAGAATAGTCCAAACAACACATTGAGATTGTCCCCAATGTTTGTGGAGCACACCGCTTGTCACATTGACACCTAAAAAGAAAAAACAAAATAAATTGGTAAATGAATATGCTTATAGATGCCAGCGTTTGTTTTGCCAGGCTCACTGAATGATATATATGTAGCGTATGCTTATGTAAACAAAAAAGATGGCAACTTGCCAGTCATTCTTTCCTCCTATTTCTTTCTCCACAACATCAACACTGGAAACGTCTTCCTCTTCGTGTTCCTGGTATACGACTGTTTCAAACATATAAGCTTGAAGCTCCAAATTCGACTTTCTATGGACAAAACATCCTTGTCACTCGACTCCATGTTGACTACCTCGGCTGATTCTGACTTGTAGCAAACATGACGTAATCAACTCGCCTCCTAGTGGTCAACTAACTAATTACATTAAAGTTCCTGTGGGCGCGAATTCACATTTCAGAATTTTTCAAACGTGCGTAAGTTTATATATAGGCTTGCTATTACAACCACATTTGGTAGACTGATTTGAATGGTCCTACATATCAAATTGAAAAAAAACATAGGCATTTAAAAAAACCCTTTCTATTCCCTTTAAAATGTGGATGACTTGACACAACAAAAAGCAGTGACTCAACTTGAACTGCTCGACAAAGAGCAGTGACTTGAATTGCTTGGTTCTCATAAAGATTGACTTACTAGCTTGTAACTTAAAGGTAAAGACTTGGTGCTCATTTGTGACTTTTACATGAGTGACTTACTCCCACCTATGGTGTAAGTCACTCATGTATCACTTACTCATGTAAGTGTTTTGCTGCTGGTGGTTTGCAGCTCTCGCAGTCGCTGAGGCTCTCGCGGTTGCCGAGGCAAACACTCGAACATGGAAGGATTTCAGGAAAGCCATGGAGATCGACTTCTGGATGGCTTCAAAGAGATTTTGAACCAACAACTTCCATCTCAGGAGGAGGAAGCAGTATACTGAGAACACTGTGTATGGTGGGCATGGTGTGCTGCTGACCTTGACTCAAGTTGTTGTGGACTAGTGAAAGTAATACTTTGAATACCTCCTCAATCCCACCAACACGTCTTTCAACACGGAAGCAGTGCCTGGGGACTCCATGGTGGGCTCTCTCTGGGGCTGAGGTTGCCAAGGTGGTCAAAAAGCTCCTCGGTTGCAGGGCTCCGGGGGTGGATGGGATGTACCCGGAGTTTGTTAGGGCCCTGGATGCTTTGGGGGTGATTTGGTTGACACGACTCTGCAGCATTGCGTGGACATTGTGGGCAGTTGCACAAGGATGGTAGAAAGGGGACCGGAGGGTGTGTTCCAACGGTCATGAGATCCCACTCCTCAGTCTTCCTGGTAAGGTCTATCCAGAGGAGGAGCCGTCAGATAGTTGGGAACCAGGAGGAGTAGTGTGTGTTTTTTGTTTTGGTCATGGAACTGTGGACCAACTCTATACTACCAGCAGGGTCCTTGAGGTTGCATGGCAGTTTGCCCAACCAGTGCACATGTGTTTTGTGGACTTGTAGAAAGCATTCAAACTTTGGGCTTCAACTCTTACTGGATTGGTTTGCAACAGAGTGTAAAGCTGTTGGGATGAGAATCAGTGCCTCAAAGTCCAAGTCAATGGTTCTTGCCCGGAAAAGGGTGGAGGGTCACCTCCAAGTCTAGTAGGAGATCCTCCCCCAAGTAGAAGAGTTTAAGTACCTTGGCATATTGATCATGAGTGAGGGAAGGATGGAAAGCAAGCTCAACAGATGGATTGGTGCGGTGTCTGTAGTGATGTGGATTCTGCATCGGTCCACTGTGGTAAAGATGGAGCTGAGCCGAAAGGTCATGAGCTTTGAGTAGTTATCAAAAGGACAAGATCACAGGTACAGGCGTCCGAAATACGTTTTCTGTGCAGTGTGCGAGAAGCACTATGATCTGGGAGAAACTTGGAGTAGAACCACTGCTCCTCTGCATTGTGAGGAGCCTGATGACATGACTCGGGCCAGTGGTCAGAATGTTTCCTAGATGGGAATCTAATCAGGGAGGTGTTCAGGGCATGACCGACCAGTTTGAGGCTTCTTAAAAACCCCAGGACATGGAGAGGCGTGTGTCTCAGCTGGTCGGGGAAAGCCTTGGGATCCGCCAAGGGGAGCTGTATGAAGTAATCGGGGAAAGGGAAGTCTGGCCTCCCCTGATTGGGCTGTCGCCCCTTTATCTGACCTCAGATAAGCGACAGAAGATGGATGCATGGAAGGATGGATGTGCCTGTTTTTAGATCATTTCTCTTGGAGATTAATAAAGTATCTATCTTTTTGTCTAAAACTGCCAAAAAAATTTGTTTCAGCAATCAAGTCGGGCGTGTGTCTCACCAAACATTACAGTAACATTACTGAGACCAAAAATATGTACAATTTGCTTCAATAGTTAATTTTTTGACTAATAATAGGTCATATTCACCTACAAAACAGTATGATTTATTAATGAATACATTTCTGAACAATTGTGATGAAGTGAAGCAGTGACAACTGTAATCTTTTCCTTTAAACCTAAAAAAGGTTTGTACATTATATATTGTCCTACTGCCTGCTGTTGGGGGAGCCTTGGAGAACTAGCATTTCTGGTTATGGGTGGGCTTTTTTTCTGGAGGTGGTCTGCGCCCACTGGTGTGAGAACGATCTTGGTTTTGCCGGCCTCCGTGGCCATACATATACACACTCACAGTACATACATGATTTTCCATATAACTCACTGATGTATCCATGCCGGGTGTGCGTGGTACGGACGGTCTCGGACTTGCTTCTGCACCAGTGTGGAAGACAAGTCCCCACAGATGTGTGTCATTCCTCCTTCCCCCTCTGTCTCCTTTTATTGTCTGCTCTTTCCCCTCCTGCTCAGGCCGCCGGTCCAAATTTGGGTTACATTAAAACATCAAGTAAAGTCAAATAAAAACTATGTAACAGGAGAAGACTATCTTACACTTTTTCCTGGGAGAGCAAATCTGTTTAGCAAGTAAGGGCTTCTAGATCAACAATATTATTTGCCCCACTGGCAGGACAGGACAAGGGAAAAATAAAAACACAGTTGCACTTCTTAATAACACGACAAGACTCATTGTAAAAAAAAAATTTGCATACATTTTTGACGTTAACCAAAGAACATGCTAACTGGGGTGGGTGCTAACTTAGGTTCCACGGTATTATAATATATTTTTTATATTTATTCTGAGTTTTTTTGTATAATCTACAATGTTTCTATTACTAGTGATGTGTAATATGCAACAAAATTACATTGTACATTGTACCATGTAAAAGTATTAAATGCAATAAAACAAAATAAAATGTCATTTTTAGAATGGTGCAGTAGCTGAGATGTTTTGATGACAGCCAAATCATTATGATCGCTGATGTTCAAAGTAGACTGCCGAGCAGAAAATGATGGGCAGAAAAGTGTAAGCTTCTCCTTCATTCATTCATTCACCTAAAGGCATAAATCAATCCCTTTGAAGCACAGCCCAGCGAGAAACATTAAAAGACAAAAAAAAGCCAATATAAATATATATATAGAGAGAGCAGCTGGTCAGTTGGGTGCAACATGACGGGTTGTTTGGTGGGAAGTAAACAGGAAAAAAGGAGACATGAGACGATAAGAGTGAAAACAGATGCTGCTCACATTTCATATTCCAAACATGTATTATTCTCAAGCTTGCATGAACCTTCTATGGAGAGCCTCATTTGGAGAGCAAAATAGTTACACACACATCAGACGTTTATAATTTGAGGTTTAGAAAAATTGAAAACATGCTCTAAAAATTCACAGAACAAACAGCAAACATGTGTAAAATCATTAAAAAAAAACTGCACAACAGAAGCACATGAACTTAATTAAATGCAGCTAATGGCGGTGAAACAAAAGCCGACTTGAAGTTTTTGACAATTGTGCAACAGGGGTCTGCTGCCCTCTTGTGTACAACAGCAAAGGTACATAACACAATGTTCTTTCATCCATCCATCATTATCACAATGTTCTATATTATCACAATGTTCTATACCTTTTAGGGGTCTTCTTAAATTAATTTGCATGATCATTATTGCTAGTAAGCATAAATAATTTGATTGCTGATTGTGATTGCTTGTTTATTTTGAGCCATACAAAAGTAAATGTATATTGTACATTTCTGTGTACATTGTACCTCCAATGCATAGAGCAAACAAAAATATATAAACATATATGGTGGATATACAGAACAGAATCGAAATACACATATAATTAGAAAATTAATAAGCTCAAAAAATAGTGGGAAGATGATTAATTTATTTTCTCCCACCTCCTATTCCTATATAAATTATATGGTTGCTACTATAACTTCAATACAATACATCATGTCTGTTTATAAATATCCAGCTACTGTGATTAGAGAGACAGGTAGGAGAGTACTCGGTGTGTCATCTGGAAGGAAAGTAGATAAGGAGACTTGGTGGTGAAATGAGGAGGTTGTTATGTTTCGCTCGGCACGGCATAGTGAAACGACCCCGGGGATGAAGCGAGCAGGATGCCAGGCAGGTAAGGTTGGCAGGAATCTTTTAATAATAAAGCTGCGAGGCAGTGGCAGGAACAAAAACAGGTCCACGGGAATCCAAGGCACAAATGACAATGACCCGACAAATGATTAGCGCACACACCTGAACATAAATAGCGAGGCAAACAAACGAGGAACAGGTGCATGTAATTAACAAAGAAACACATGTGAACACCCGGATCGTGACAGTACCCCCCTCTTAAGGACGGATTCAAGACGTACTAAAAAAGTCCAAAAGTCACCAGCAGACGGGAAGGGCGGTGGGAGGACTGGTGGTGGGCCGCCGGCGAGACCCCTGCGGGGGTCGGCCGGGACGGGGACGAAGGCGAGGCCGGCGAGACCCCTCCGGGGGTCGGCCGGGACGGAGACGCCTAGGCAGGACCGGAACCTTGGGTGTTGCTGGAAGCACTGGAAGGCCCTGCGCCGTGGGTGGCGCGACTGGAATGCCCTGCGCCGTGGGAGGCGCGACAGCTGCGCCGTAGGAGGCGCGACAGGAAGGCCCTGCGCCGTGGGAGGCGCCACTGAAACGCCCTGTGCCGTGGGAGGCGGCACTGGAGCCGACGCCCTGGGAGGCGCCACAGGAGGCACTGGAGCCGACGCCCTGGGAGGCGCCACAGGAGGCACTGGAGCCGACGCCCTGGGGGGCGCCACAGGAGGCACTGGAGCCGACGCCCTGGGGGGCGCCACAGGAGGCACTGGAGCCGACGCCCTGGGGGGCGCCACAGGAGGCACTGGAGCCGACGCCCTGGGAGGCGCCACAGGAGGAACCGGACCAACGCCCTGGGAGAAAGGACTGTAAGGACCGGGGCGGACGCCCTAGGAGGCACCACAGGAGTGGCTGCCGCCGGCTGGAAATGCCGCTGGCGGGCGATCGGCGGAATCCTGCAGCGGGGAACGGCGACCGGCAGCTGCTGAGCTGCCGAAGCCGACGGCAACTGCCGGGAACGTGGAGTGGGTGGAGTCCTGCAGGGAGGCGCGGCTAACGGCAGCTGCTGAACTGCCAAAGCCGAAGAAAGCTGCCTCGGACGCGGAGTGGGCGGAGTCCTGCAGCAAGGTGTGGCTATCGGCAGCCGGGGAACCCTGCCTCGGACGCGGAGTGGGCGGAGTCCTGCAACGAGGTGCGGCTATCGGCAGCTTCTGGGCTGCCAAAGCCGGGGAAAGCTGCCTCGGACACGGAGTGGGCGGAGTCCTGCAGCGCGGCGCAGCTTCTGCCAGCGGCCGCGTGTCCTCCGCTATCCGGCCGGACACCCTAGTCCCCCCTCCAGAAGGCAGATCCCAGACGCCATCCTCGACCGCCCCAGGAACCAGGGAAGGGTGGAGGGAGGCTTAGAGGAGGGCATGCGACTTACCCCCCCGACGTCTCGGCACCGCTGGGTTTCCCTGACGACGACGACGGGCCGGCGCGTATGTGGAAGGTCCAGGCCACACCGACCCCATGGGGACCAGCTTGCCGCCTGGCCCCCACATCATGCCCTCCAGCTCCTCCGGCGAGTACCTTGCCGTCTCCTCCTCCATTGCCTCGAAAAACAGCCTGGCCCAGTCGCCGTCCGGGGAGTCATACTCTGGTCGGGTCATTCTGTTACGTTTCGCTTGGCACGGCATGGTGAAACGACCCCGGGGATGAAGCGAGCAGGACGTCAGGCAGGTAAGGTTGGCAGGAATCTTTTAATAGTAAAGCTGCGAGGCAGTGGCAGGAACAAAAACAGGTCCACGGGAAAATGAGGAACAAATGACAATGACCCGATAAATGACTAGCACACACACCTGAACATAAATAGCGAGGCGAACAAACGAGAAACAGGTG
Source organism: Oostethus manadensis (assembly GCA_024372805.1). NCBI lineage: Eukaryota > Metazoa > Chordata > Actinopteri > Syngnathiformes > Syngnathidae > Oostethus > Oostethus manadensis. The sequence goes on along the minus strand of QODF01000132.1, from coordinate 1,145,499 downwards.
CGTGTAATTAACAAAGAAAAACATGTGAAACTAGGAAAATATCAACACAGGAAAACCCAATCGAACAAAAACCAAAAACTGTCACGAGAACAACACCCGGATCGTGACAGTACACCCCCCCCCCTTAAGGACGGATTCCAGACGTCCTAAAAAAGTCCAAAAGTCACCAGCAGACGGGAAGGGCGGTGGGAGGACTGTTGGTGGGCCGCCGGCGAGACCCCTCCGGGGGTCGGCCGGGACGGAGACGAAGGCAAGGTCGGCGAGACCCCTCCGGGGGTCGGCCGGGACGGAGACGCCTAGGCAGGACCGGAACCTTGGGCGTTGCTGCAAGCACTGGAACGCACTGCGCCGTAGGAGGCGTGACTGGAACGCACTGCGCCGTGGGATACAGCGTAAGAGGTTACCTAAGAAGAAGTGAGACACTGAGATAACGGAAGAGAGAGATACAGAGATATACAGAGAGATGTAAAGGTGGCAAAGGCCAAACAAGGGGCTTATGATGACTTAGGTTGGACAGCAAGGAGGGAGACATAGATCTATACAGGTTGGCAAGGCAGAGGGACAAAGATGGGAAGGACGTGCAGCGGGTTAGGGTGATGAAGGATAGGAATGGACAGGTGCCAGTAGTGTCATGGGAAGATGGAAGGAGTACTTTAAAGAGTTGATGAATGAGGAAAATGAGAGAGAACAAAGAGTAGAAGAGGTGACTGATGTAGACCAGGAAGTAACAAAGATTAGTAAGAAAGAAGTGAGGAGGGCATTGAAGAGGATGAAGAATGGAAAGGAACTTGGTCCTGATGATATACATGTGGAGGTATGGAAGATTTTAAGTCAACAGTCCAGAGCAATGGAGAGTGTGAAAAAGAGGTGAAAAAGCGTGTGCAGGCAGGCTGGAATGGGTGGAGAAAAGTGTCGGGTGTGATGTGTGATAGAAGAGTTTCAGCTAAAATGAAAGGAAAGGTTTAGAAAACGGTGGTGAGACCAGCGATGTTGTTTGGTTTAGAGACAGTGCCTCTGAGGAAAAGACAGGTGGCAGAGCTGGAGGTAGCAGAGATGAAGATGCTGATGTTCTCTTTGGGTGTGCCTAGGATGGACAGTATCAGGAATGAGCACATCAGAGGGACAGCACATGTTAGAGGTTTTGGAGATAAAGTCAGAAAAGCCAGACTGAGATGGTTCGGACATGTCTGGAGGAGAGATAGTGAATATATTGGTAGAAAGATGCTGAGTTTTGAACTGCCTGGCAGGAGCTCTGGAGGGAGACCAAAGAGGAGGTTTATGGATGTAGTAAAAGAGTACATGAAGGTAGTTGGTGCAAGAGAAGAGGATGCAGAAGACAGGGTAAGACGGAAGCAATTGATTCATGGAGACCCCTGAAGATATAAGCCGCAAGGAAAAGAAGGAGATTTCTATTAATAAATATAAGCCAGTTACAATAATATGAATAAAAACAAGTAAATTATATTATTGCTGCAGCATGATACTAGCAGAATTTATGATTATGTTGAAGGAGAGAGGGCAGAAAACATTGTAGTCACTGCACATCTTATCAAATTATGACTCTGCTGAGTGTGTCAGTGGAACCACCCATTCCACACATTCATGATAATTACACGCAACATATTTGTGAAAAAGACTTGACACTGCAGCTACATACCACTTATGACTTGATTTCATAATTTCGCTAAATTAATAAAAAACAATAAAAATACAAATTATACATATCCATGTCACTTTTGGTTCCCTGAAAATGGTCAACTGAAAAATAATAATAATGATATTAGCTTACATTTAAGGATTATTTCCAAATGTTTAGAAAACATCCTCATTCAATTGTGCTCGTAAATTCAGCTGTAGCCTACACCAGTGATTATGTGTCAAATAGTGGGGTGGGGCGCGGTAATGTGTTGTAATATGGAACCAATAACCACCTAACTCAGAAACTGCAGATGTCATTGTATTAATGTATTTGGATATTCAGGTGATTGTATGCAGACTGCTGGTGCCAGCAAGACATACAGTGGTTTGTACACATACACACATAAATATTATCAGAAACAATGCCCCAGTTAACCCATGTTAAAAGCCATCCATCCATCCTTCCATTTTCTTCCGCTTATCAGAGGTCGGGTCGCGGGGGCAGCAACCTAAGCAGGGAAGCCCAGAGGTCCCTCTCCCCGGCCACTTTGTCTAGCTCTTCCCAGTGGATGCCGAGGCGTTCCCAGGCCAGCTGCGAGACATAGTCTCTCCAACGTGTCCTGGATCTTCCCTGAGGCCTCCTACCGGTTGGACGTGCCCTGAACACCTCCCCAGGAAGGCGTTCGGGAGGCATCCTAACCAGATGCCCGAGCCATCTCATCTGATTCCTCTCAATGCGGAGGAGCAGCGGTTCTACTCCGAGTCTCTCCCGGATGACAGTGCTTCTCACCCTATCTCTAACCAGCCACCCTGCGGAGAAAACTCATTTCGGCCGCTTGTACCCGCGATCTTGTCCTTTCGGTCACTACCCAAAGCTCATGACTATAGGTGAGGGTAGGAACGTAGATCGACCGGTAAATCGAGGGCTTTGCCTTTTGGCTCAGCTCTCTTTTCACCACGACGGATCAGTGTAGAGTCCGCATCACTGCAGAAGCTGCACCAATCCGCCTGTCCATCTCGCGTTCCATCCTTCCATCACTCGTGAACAAGACCCCGAGGTACTTAAACTCCTCCACTTGAGGCAGGACCTTATCCCCGACCCGGAGATGGCACTCCACCCTTTCCCGGGTGAGAACCATGTACTCAAACTTGGAGGTGCTGATTCTCATTCCAGCCGCTTCACACTCAGCTGCGAACCGGTCCAGTGAGAGTTGAAGGTCACTGCTCGATGAAGCCAACAGGACCACATCATCTGCAAAAAGCAAAGACCGAATCCTGCGGCCACCAAACTGAAACCCCTCAATGCCCTGGCTGCGCCTAGAATTTCTGTCCATGAAAGTAGTGAACAGAATCGGTGACAAAGGGCAGCCCTGGCGGAGTCCAACTCTCACTGGAAACGGGTCCGATTTATTGCCGGCATTGCGAACCAAACTCTGACACCGGTCATACATGGAACGAACCGCCTGGATTAGGTTGTCCGATACCCCATATTCCCGGAGCACTCCCCACAGTATTCCCCGAGGAACACGGTCGAATGCCTTCTCTAAGTCCACAAAACACATGTAGACTCGTTGGGCAAACTCCCATACACCCTCAAGGACCCTGCCGAGAGTATAGAGTTGGTCCACAGTTCCCCGGACAGGACGAAAACCACACTGCTCCTCCTGAATCCGAGATTCGACTATCCGGCGGATTCTCCTCTCCAGAACCCCTGAATAGACCCTACCGGGAAGGCTGTGGAGTGTGATCCCACAATAGTTAGAACACACCCTCCGGTCCCCCTTCTTGAAAAGCGGGACCACCACCCCGGTCTGCCAGTCCAGGGGCACCGACCCCGACGTCCACGCAATGCTGCAGAGTCGTGTCAACCAAGACACGCCCACAGCATCCAGGGCCTTAAGGAACTCCGGGCGGATCTTATCCACCCCCGGGGCCTTGCCACCAAGGAGCTTTTTGACCACCTCGGTGACCTGTTAAAAGCCAGTTGATAAAAATAGCATGTGAATAAAGATTTTAAATGTTCCAGTTTTTGTAGACTCTATCACCCCAGTTGAAAGCAACTGTGTCATTGTTCTGAATCTAGCGGGAACATAAACAGACAGTAAGACAGTTATGCAGATACCCTGTAAATATAAAGGATCCCGACCATTCAGTAATGTAAAAACGAGAAGGAGAATTTTGAACTAAATTTTGAAGACTTCTTCTTATACTTTAATACTAAAAAGGGATTTGAAGTATATAACTAGCACAATGGCATTACATACTGTAGATCAGTGTACTTGTGGTATACTTTAAGTACAGAAGGATATACGTAACTAATGCCAGTGAATACACCTGGCCCAATGGTCAACACTCTCACCTCCCATTCGGAATATTATGTGTTTGATCCCAGTTGTGGGCGCTGTCAAACAGGGAATACACATACCAAGTACATTGATAGTACATAGATGAGTATACTTTAAAGTGTACTTTTGCAAGTTTAAAATAAACTTTTAAAATGTATTTTATGAACATAAAATGGTCCAGTTTAGTCCAAAAAGTATTAAATTAGTATACATTCTAGTACACTAAAAGTACTTGGTGTGTAGTATACTTTCTGTACTTATACTGAAGTATACTTCTAAAATGAACTTTAGGAAATACTACTTTTTGCTAAGGGATGGCATCTCTGACATGATTAGGTGAAAAAAAAGTTCTCCCTCCATTCCATGTGGAAGTGGTAAGCTTTTGGCTTTTTACTTCCTTCACTTTCTTAACTTCAGAATAAGTAAACTGGCGAGGCTAACTAGTTAACTTTGTAGTCTGCTATGCTAGTGGCGGCCATTTCTTATGCCACTGGGTCTGCAGTGATCCTATAGCCTCTGTAATGTTGTGTAAACAAAGAATAGAAAGAGACTGTGACTATAGGAGGCTTATTTCCTATGGAATAAAAGGAGTGAAAATTAGAAGGATATACATGTGGAAATAGAAAGATAATCAATAATACAAAAACACCCAAATGTAGTATATTCTGTTTCCATTTTGGCTTTGCTTCATCCATTTTGTCATTGATTTTCAAGTTTTGTCTTTGTCTTTTGTGTTTGTCTTCTTTCTGTCATTACATTTACCCAAAAGCTCAAGCTAGTGAGTAAAAGCAAAGACAATACAATGTCGTGCATCCTTCTGCCAGGGTGACAAGTTCATAAATGATCACACGATTCCTGCTTTCAGTGGATATGTAGTAACTAAGCATTTAGCGCAGGTGGCGGGGAAAATGTCATGGTCGTACTTGTAATTCACTTATCACTGGTCTGGAACCAGTTTACTGGGATAAATGAGTGACAACAGTATTTCACTCTGTGTTGTGAATCTATGCAACATAAGAGCTTCAGTGTTTTAATTCATGTTTGATCATCTGTAATAATGGAAGTTTTCAAAGATATTGTAATGTATTGAGATGCACCTGTACATATTGTTGAACTATACTTATGAAATGTGTTGCTCTTTAATCATACTTATTCATATCATTGTCTTACTTGTATTATACTGTAAACTTACTGTAAACTTAAACATGAAATAACTGCGGGACTATATGTTATTTGTGAATCAAATAATAGCCCATATTTTCTATATTGATATATTCAATATATCAATATTGATATCCCATCCATTTTCTATGCCGCTTATCCTCATTAGGGTCGAGGGGGTATGCTGGAATCTATCCCAGCAGACTTTGGGCGAGAGGCGGGGTACACCCTGGACTGGTCGCCAGTCAATCGCAGGGCAGACAAACAAACATTCACACTCACATTGATACCTATGGACAATTTAAATTCATCAATTAATCTAGCATGCATGTTTTTGGATTGTGGGAGGAGTACCCGGAGAAAATCCACACGCGCACGGGAAGAACATGCAAACTCCACACAGAGATGCCTAAGAGAGATCCGAACCCTGATCTGACTGAGGCCAGCATGCTGACCACAATATTTGCATCTTTATAATAGTGTGTCAAAATATGCTACCTACACGTAAAGTATCTGTGATTAATTATGAGTTAACTGTGGACAAAGTGGTATTAATCGCGATCAAATATTTTAATCGATTGACAGGTCTAACACCAGTATACTTTTGCACACCCGATAGTAATTTATTCACATAGTTTTTTTCTCACGGCGCCATCTGTAGGATATGGTGGGCCGCTCACCTACTTGCCCTTAATGTATAATGCCCATTGAGTGTGGCAATTTAAAAGCAAAAACAAGTAGTTCTACTTTTGGTTGAATGTCTTTAAACGACTTTCAAATGTAATCAAGAGTTGTGTCGGAGGTATAGCGGTGCTGGTGAGACCCTGGCGGGCGGGGGGGGAGCAGCAGCACCAGTGACCGCTAGCTTGATGTCAGCCACACGATAGTGCGAACCTTTCACGGGGAAAAGAGCGAGGGTGGACGGCAGATGAAGAGCGAGGGCCAGTGCTGGTTAGGACATTTCCTTCCTTGCCATTTGGACCAGCAACACATTTAAACAACGTCGGCCATTACTTTGTTTGTGGAACGGAGCAAGCGCTGCAGGGAGGTTAGCTAGCGAGCTAGCCAGCCACCGCCATCTCTCTCTGTACGTCGGAGCCACCGCCGTGCGTCTTCCACCATGGGGAACGCCGCCACTGCCAAGAAGGGCAACGAGCTAGAGAGCGGTGAGTTCGGCTTATGTTCCTCATCGAACGGCTTCGTTGTTTTGTTTTATTCGCTTGTCACGTAGCCAATGTGTATTTATATGGAAGCTAGCTAGCATGTGGCGACACCGTAACTGTCTACGCAACAGAGGGCCGTCTTTCACCCATCACTTTTCTTTAAATATAAATACAACCATTTGGGTGTCTATTTAGAAAAAAAACAATTACTACACAAATATTGGCTTATTTGCTGTGGTTACATTCTTCAGTGAGCAAAGTGCGGAGCTGGCCACCGTTAGATGTTGATGAAAGGGGGTGGGAATTTGAAAAAAAACCCCCAAAACAAACAGTGACAATCCTTCGTTCTGAAACCATCTCACAGCAAACTTGCATGCTATTAATGTTACTGTCTGTATAATGTTTATTTAGCAGTTAGCATGCTAACTGTAGCCATAAGCGGTTGGGTTAAGGGGGGATTAGCCATCAGAAGGCCCCTGTCATTTTAACGCCCCTTGATCGTGGGAGTCATCAGGCCTGTGTGTGTGTTGTCACTTCCTATTGACATGCTACAAGTCTCTAGACACCTCATCATCATCTCTCAATCCGGACGGCACTGCTCAAATCTGCAGCTTGAAGCCACAAAACCAAGAGTAATTGTCTTACAGCTATTCAAACAAAACTTGAGGTGGGGGGGGGGGTGCTTTGCCCCCACCCCAGGGGCTGCATTGCCACATTTTATTCTTGGCTGCATAAACAAAGCTTTCCAGCTGCACTGCACAGTCATTACCAAATATGGTGAAGAAATGACATATGCATGCTATCCAGTTTGTAAAAAGTGGCACCAGACTAGTGAATTTCCACCATATTTGAGTATGTCACCTGCAGCTTCTATTTAGTGGCGTGATTTAGGGTCTATCATGGTTTACAAATCTTGTCATTGACTGGAGCAGCTTGTCATCAGACCTCTGTCAGAGGATAAAGGGGTATTACAAGCATTGAACGGTTTGACGTAACATGGCCCAGGCCAGTGTTAACATTCTTTTATGCTCCCGTGTTGTCATCAGTGAACATCTACTCTAGTAATGTATCAGTTTTTCAATGCTACACATGCTTTGATAGGTGTATTTATTTGGGGTGGCTAAAATTAGCCTACTTATGCACATGATGATACAGATACTTATTCTAATAAATCCTTTTTCTATGAAGTAAACTTTTCCTGGAGATTAACAAAGTATCTATTGTCTATTGTGTATAATGAAGGTGTACTAGAGCCACATCAAAGTGTAAGTCAAATAATTAAAATAACACAGTTGAACTAGTAAAGTTTAAAATATTTAAATCAGAAAGAACAAAAAGGAAGCTTTGACAAAAAATAAGTTGTAATATTAACAAGAAAAAGGTGTAATGTGAAAACAAATGTGAACTAAATTAAATGTTGAATGTCAGCAGAGTAAAGTCTCAATTGTAGGAGAAAAAAATTATATTATGAGAGAATGTGTAATTATAGGTAATACTTATAATACTTTGATTAAAAGAAGAAAATATTTACACGGGAGTAAATTAATTAAGTAAATTACAAGAATATTGTGATGAAAAATGTACTAGTATTAGTGGGACGAAAATTGCATTAACACATCAAAGGCAGTAATTAATGACGAAAAAACTTTTTTTTAAGGAAAATAAAGTTGTAGTATTGGGAGAAAAAAATTATATCACAATGTTAAAGTTTCAATTTTATGGGTAGGGGGAATGATTTTATGTAAAAATGTGTTTGTGAGAATAACATTGTAACATTTGGAGAAAGGCCTTAATTTTACGAGAAAAATTTGCTATTTTATGAAAAGTAAGTCCAGATTTTTCACCCAAAAGGAGTTATTTCAGAAGAATAAAGTGGTAATGCTGGAGGAAAAAAATATAATACAAGAAAAATTCAAGGTAAAGACAGTACCATTTCATAGGGAAAAAGTCATAATTTTAGAAGGTTATAGGTATAATATTAGCAGAAAAAGCTATCAGTTTATGAGGAAAAACTTGAAATATAATTGTTTTAAGTGTTGAAAATATGGCGGATCTCAACTCAAGACTGTTGCGTTGTGGGAACTTTGACATTCATACGTTATACTAACTATACTATAGTCCAAGTTCTTAAAAAGCCCGGACGGTTAAAGCTGTTAAAGGTGACACAGTGGCCCAGTAGCTGATACGTCTGTGTGTGAGTGAGTGGAGCAGGTCTGATGAGGCAACCTGGTTACCTACATTGCTGAATACAAATAAGATTACCTGTGTTTACACCACCAAGATGTGGCTGGATCGGTGACATAGTCACAGCTGACTAGGATCCTTTTTTGTGTGTGTGCGTGTGTGCGTGTGTGTGCGTGTGTGCGTGTGTGCGTGTGTGTGGACAACTTCACCAATCAATGAATTAAAGAAATTTGCTACAGTTTGGAGATGGTCTTCTTGCCTGTCTTCTCCTTTGGTCATCTGTTAAGGCAGTGGTTTTCAAACTGGGGAGGCCCCTCAGTTTATTTATTATTATTATTATGACGGGGGGCACTGGGCTACTATGCACACTTTTCATTATTAACGTATTTTTTGGACTACACGCTGCTACTTTTTTCTGTCCTCATTTATGGATTTTTTTGCCACTTTGGGTGTGTTTAAATTCTCTACTGATAAGAGCGACATGCTCGGAGTATGTTGTTCAACGCACGTGTCATAGTTTTGGTTTAAACTGAGCGTGCGCGCTCCCGCGACATGCATGCAGTTTTCGGCAGGCATGTATCACTGCTGTGTTACAGGCACCGTTTGGAAACAAAAGTATGTAAATAAACATTTACAAACTTTCCGTGTAATCAAAGTACACGCGCGGGGTGTTAAAAATAATTTTATCTCCAAAAGGGGGTGCCGCCGAAAAAGTTTGGGAACCACTGTGGTTTTTATTTGATCTATTTTAAAACATCAGTAAATTTATGCATTTATATTACTATCTATCGTTTTTTAAAAAGTCACATACAAATCTTTAAAAAGTACAATCAAAGTAAATAAAACTAGTGTTCCAATCCATGAGCCATGTGTGTGCTTTGATGTTGTCAGCAAACGTAGATAGAAGATGATCAGCAAACAGAGCTGTCTTTACACATGTACCACAGCTGTCCTTCTCTCTTGCCCCACAGACACACACAAGCACTCACACAAGTGCTGTGCCAGACACGTACAGTGGCCCAAAAAAAGAGTCTGACTTCACAAACACGACACAAAACATCTGGGTCGGTACTATGTGCGCTGTTAAGAGTTCCGTGTAATCCGATTGTCTGTGAAGGCATGAACACGTCAGGCTTGAGTGTGGCGCTGCATGTGTGGAAACAGCTACATTTGCTGATATTGTTCTGGCTACATTTGTTGATATTCGTTTGGCATGGTTGCATATTAAACCCAACAGAGCTCCGGTATTTGCAGATATCCAAATTTAGGTGTCGGGATTGAATCTGATTGGAAGTGAAAAATGTGGATAAATGTATGCTTACTGTCAGATAGATATTGATTATGTTTATTTAACAGTATATTATTGTGGTTGCTCATTAACATCTTGTTCAGTGAAAGCCTCCCTGACAGTGTCAATCAAAACCAAGAATTGTTTTCTGATCTGATTGTTCAGGTGTATATTTCAACAATATTGCACATTAAAATTTAGGCAATGTCTATTATCATCAGTACTATTTTAATACAGAAGCTAATGTAAAATGTATAGTAGGTTTTGAGGTTTTTTTTTCCCTTATCATTTCCTGTCAATCTGGCTGCTAAAATGCAACACTGATATTATCAAAGCTGCCTGCAAATTCCTTCCTGCTGTCACCACATATTCTGTTTATTGTTTTGTCTACATGAACTCTTGTCTTTTTTGTCTCTTTCTCTGTCTTCTCTCTTTTTCCATACGTATCATCCCATCCGTGTGGGTGGTTGTTCCTGCAAAAAAACGCGGTGATCAATAGAGACGTTTGGTACGCACATTCCTGCAAACAGCAACAACAAAAAGATGAGCTGGCAAAATTTGGCGCCTGGTCTCATTGTGCGAAAGCTGCTCAATGTGCTTGCTGTAATTGTGTGCTCTGATAATAAGTGTGTACTTTTTTGTTTTTGCTGTCTATGTTCTCTCAATCTGGATATCTGCTGTGTTTGCCATACATCGGTTTGTCTTTGCTTCCTATACACTTCTGTGTTTATTAGCCTTCCCCTTTAGAGTGATGCACTACATACTAAGAGAAAATTCCCCTTTGTAATTTGAGTGTTGTGCTGGTCCTCTCCTCTCCTTGACTAAGGCTACTAAATAACAGAAATTAAGACTATAAAGTCTCATGGCATGCATCACTAGTCTTGCCAGTCCTGGATGATGCCTTGTGTTTGTGTTTTCTTTATTAACATGTGTAATTAATATCCAGATGAGAGTCTTCTCAAATGACTTTTTTCCTTCCCTCCTCTGATTCCCTACATATGTACATATTTTTACCTAAAGACCTAATATTTTTGCTCGTTATCACAAAGGGAATGTATGCTAATTATTGGCATTGTTTTTTCTCTCCTCAGTGAAAGAGTTTCTAGCCAAAGCCAAAGAAGATTTTTTGCGGAAATGGGAATGCCCACCACAGGTTAAACTTGCTGTTTTAAGTTCATAAACAAAGCAAATATTTCCTGACACACTAACATGCTGTTTGTCCTCGTAGAGCACGACGTGCCTTGATGACTTTGACAGATTAAAGACGCTGGGGACTGGCTCGTTTGGGAGAGTCATGCTGGTGAAACACAAAGGAACAGAGCAGTACTTTGCCATGAAAATACTGGACAAGCAGAAGGTCTGCTTTTATTTACACGAGGAGTTAATAATGCTAAAATGTACAGCCAAAGTTAATGAGATCCTAAACAAGAATTGTATCAAAAACTTTGACAGTACTCATATACTGTACTGTATTTTCCAGACTATACTGTGTGTATACTGTGTATGTCGCACCGGAGTACTAAGTCGCATCAGTCAAAATGTATAATGAAGAGGAAAAAAAAACATAAGTCTCACTGGAGCATAAGTCGCATTTACTTGTATTTATGATCGAGCGTTCATCATGGTGGCTCTCATAACAACATTCAACTCACAAGAAAGAAGACAAAACCATTGGGAGGTGGCAGTGTTTACACCAAGACGAAGAAAAATTAAAGATACAGATGCTAAAATGTCAAAGGATATGGCTACTATAAAAACTTAATAATAAAAGCAATATGAACAAGTTAAGTCTGATTGCAGATTTTAGGGTCTGTTGAGTTGGTTGAGTCACATTACAGAACACCCCCCAGGCTGGCGAAAACCCATCCCCACAACATAACCGGGTTTTTCGAGGATTTATTGAAGCTGCGGTGGTGGGCTCCATAGGAGGGTGGACTGGCACTTCAGTGTCGTGCCATTGCTGCCTCTGCATTATTATTTTTTTTTTGCATTTTGACAAATAACAGTTTTTCATAACGTATAAACTTGTTTAACGTTTTTCAACAAAAAGCAGAACTTAACCAAGGAAATTTTTTGGCAAAGTCCAATAGTATTATGTAACTAGTACAAAAGACAGGTGATTCCAGTGCATGCTTAAAAAAATACAGCACAGTGAAACATTTTTATGATATTTTAAATTGTTTTCAAAGTAATTGTGGTCAGCGTGTGCATAAACAATACACTATACATCTATCTATATAGCATATATATCCATTCATACATATTGTTTTCAAGTTTAAAAATAACCCCATTTTTAAAGTATTGCAACTTTTATAACTACATGTAGCGACACTTAACAGTAAATGTAGCTGAAATCCTGCATAATGTCCTGTTGGCCACATCGTGCATATTTCAAGTGAGGGGCAGTCTGCTTAAAGCAAATAAAGAATGTGTCATTTGGTGAGTATACAGTAGTGTGAAAAGTGTTAACCCCCTTCCTGATTTATTTTTTGCTTGTTTGTAACACTTAAATGTTTGAGATCATCAAACAAATTAAAATATTGGTCAATGACAACACAACTGAACACCAAATGCAGTTTTTAAATGAAACGTGTTATTATTAAGAGAGAAAAAAATTCAAACCTTTATGGCCCTGTTTGAAAAAGTGATCATACCCTAAACGCAATAACTAGTTGGCCACCCTTAGCAGCAACAATTGCAATCAAATAACTTGCAGTGAGACTCTTGCAGTCCTGTGGAGGAATTTTTGCCCACTCATCTTTTCAGAATTCTTTTAATTCAGCCAAATTGGTAGGTTTTTCAGCATGAACCTCTTTTGAATGTCATGCTACAACATCTCAATATGATTCAGGTCAGGACTTTAACTAGGCCTCCTTTGGCCATTCAAAGGTGGGCTTGCAGGTGTTTTTGGATCATTGTCCTGCTGCAGAACCCAAGTTGGTTTCAGCTTGAGATCACGAACAGATGACCGGACATTCTACTTTAGGATTTTTTGGTAGACAGCAAAATTCATGGTTCCATTTATCACAGCAAGTATTCCAGGTCCTTATAATCACACTAACACCACCATATTTTATTGTTGGTACGATGTTCTTTCTCTGACAAGCGGCATAACTTTTAGACCAGATGTAATGGGACACACACCTTCCAAAAAGCTCAACTTTTGTCTCGGCAGACCACAAAGAACTTTCGAAAAGGTCTTTGGGATAACCAAGATGTTTTCTGGCAAAATTTAGATGAGCCTCAATGTTCTTTTTGTTCAGCAGTCGTTTTGGTCTTGGATCTCTGCCATGGAGGCCATTTTGGCCCAGTGTCTTCAGTTCCTATTCCTGTAATTCTGTGGGGTTGAGTCAGTTCAAATTCATCTATTGAATTGAATTGAATTCTGAATCTTGAACAGACCTGCCAGCTACTCTGGGGAATGTTCACGTTTTTGCCATTTTTGGATGATGGCTTTTACTGATTGGCTGGATTCCCAAAATTTTTGAAATGGCTTTATAACCTTTACCATTCTGATAGATCTCAATTCATTTCATTTACTTTATTTTTTTAAGCACAAAAAAGCAATTACTTTTTCACACCGCTGTATATTAGGGATGTTATGATCCCAATTTAAGGATTGGCTCCTAATCCGCTATATTTTGAAGATCAGATAAAAATCGGCTTACGGATAAAATCGGGCTAATTCGATTGGCGTATAAAGTAGAATTCTGGTCCTCACTCCGACATGGTAAGTGCGGTAATGTGCCTCAAACTGGTTGCCACTCGGCTCCCGCCACCCGGAAGATGAAGAAAACGCGACACCACCATGCAGCCATGTCCGTGGTGTACTTTGGTGAAGTTAGTTTTACGTTGGGCATCAGATATTCGGCTCGGTAGCTACAGCAGTAATTCCCCCTCGGACCACACACAGCAGGATTACTATTGCAACAACACATCATCAGTAGGGTAAAACTAAACCTGTCTCACGACGGTCTAATCCCAGCTCACGTTTCTATTGGTGGGTGAACAATCCAACGCTTGGTGAATTCTGCTTCACAATGATAGAAAGAGCCAACATCGAAGGATCAAAAACCGCATATTTCTCCCTCTCCGTTTATGAAAAAAATGGTGTCCACACGACCTCGCATTTCAAAGGATCGCATCCTCACATAACCGGATAAATGCACTGGGAACCACAACCATAGGCATGCCAAACCTGTAAGTGGCAATAGTTGCTAAAATTTTATCTAATCAGAATCATTCTCTGTCACCCCGTCACTTCCGCAAAACATAAAACATGGCGCCAGGCTCGTTGTGGAGTGACAAGAAGGTAGGATTACTTTTAAACGTTGTTTTTAAATACAAAGTCAACAAGACGCAAGAAAATATGAGGGCAATCCATGTTGTTTCTAACGTAAATACAGGCTGCCTGTGTGACGTCACAGCATACTTTGTCGCAGTAACTACGGTTATTTGCATCCATACGCAAACGTGTAACCGGAGTTTCTCCAGATCCTCACTTTGGCTGGAGGTTTTGAAAACTTTCGTTTTTAGTGCCGTATATCTGCGGACTTGTGTGGATGATAGGCAAATACATGGAAAAAGAACTTTGTTTTATGACAAACCTGCCTACGTGTGAACAGGGCATCACTGTACCCCTCACTGTCATGATGTCATGGTGCGGAGAGCTCGCACGGGAAGATAGATACTTAAATAATCTCCAAGAGAAAAAGCTAAAATTTTGCTTGGTTTGCTTTACAACTAGCTGCACAGTGGATGAGTGGGTAGCACATTGGCCTCACAGTCAGGAGGTTCAGGGTTTGAATCTCCGTTGGGCATCTCTGTGTGGAGTTTGCATGTTCTCCCCGTGCGTGCGTGGGTTTTCTCCGATACTCCGGTTTCCTCCCACATTCTAAAAACATGCATGTTAGGTTAATTGGAATAATTGGACTCTAAATTGTCCATAGGTATGAATGTGAGTGTGAAGGCTTGTTTGTCTATATGTGCCCTGCGATTGACTGGCGACCAGTCCAGGGTGAACCCCGCCTCTCGCCCAAAGCCAGCTGGGATAGGCTCCAGCATACCCGTGACCCTAATGAGGATAAGCGGCATAGAAAATTAATGAATGAATGCTTTACAACTGTGCTTGCTTAAAGCTTGTTAGCTTCCTTTGTTGTGAGAGAACAATGGTAATTATAGACAGAAGGACAGTGTCATTGCAGTTGGAATTAATAACATTTTTTACATTATAATGTCATAAGCTGATAAAGAAAAAGCTGGGGGAGAAAATGGCCCTTGGGTTGCAAGTATGGACACCCCTGGTTTATTTTTTAGGAAGGTGCAAGTGCCACAGTAAGAGTAACGGAGTGATTATTTTATTTTCCATAAAGTTCCTTACCTAAAGTGCAGTGTTAACAGTTGCAGGGTATATATAGCACTATTCGTATACTCAACAATGGTAGCACACTGCTTTCATCTTAAGGACTTATTTTTATCTGTAACTGACATGAAGTCTTCAAAAACAGGCAAGTCGCACCATGACGTCGGGGCCATGAGGTGGGGGCGCCGGTTAGCACTGTAGCTGAAATGATCCGCCAAGTCTGATTCGTCGACACAAATGGGCATCGCCATGGCAGCTGTTGTCACTTATAATCTCGGATATACATTAGGGATGTCCAGATCCACATTTTTTGGCTTTCAGTCCAATCCAATTGTTTTTTTATAGTCTTGCTGTTACCAGTCATTTTTATATAAATAATAATCTTTTGTTACAAACATGAATTTGGGGAATTGAATATGGTTATGAAAATAGCTCTTCAAAGCATTATTAATAACTTAACTTTGCTGAATTGACTTTTATATTACACAGCATGACCAACATTATTGTTTGGCTTTTGTAACAAACCTGAGTCAGGTTCCTAATCCAATAAATGTCCATCCAATAAAAGAAATAACTGGAAAAAATGGGTTGCAAAGGGCTAATAATTTGGCATGGTTATAGATCAATTTGTGATGTGACTTAGAATATGTGATTATATTAGGAGAAAAAAGTTAGTCTAACCAAAAAAGTTAGAAAAAAGAAAATTAGGTTGCGGAAAAGGTTAATATTAGTTAATATTAAAAGAAATATTAAGAGAATGAAGTCGTAATATTACAGAAAAAAAGTCATAATTACAAGGAAAGTTGAAAAAATGGGAATATTTAAAAAACAGCAGAATTTGAAAAAATGCCGGAATTTTAGGAGTAGAAACTCAAAGTTCTAAGAGAAAAAACGTCACAATTTTACAAGAATAAACTTGTTATGAGTATAAACAATGTCATTTTGGTAATAGAGAGTTCATTTTTATTTTTTTAAATGTCAATATATTATTAGAAGCAAACAAAACAATATGTTGTAATTTTTGGAATATTAGGTTGGGGAAAACTTTCTGTGGAATATAGTTAAAATATTGTGGGAATAAAGTCCTAATATTACATATTATTATACGTAATAGTGTCATATTACATAGTAATATATGTAATGTTATATTAAATATATTTGTTTTATAATTTATGTTTGCTTTGCTGACATTCTAAAGTAAAACATGACAGGAGTCACAGTGTTAAAAATAACCATAAAAATATCAAATCTACTCAGCACTTTAATCCATCTAATTCAGAGACTAATTACTAATTATTAAAGCAATTACTTTCTTTAAAATGCACACTTTTAGTTATAATCACTGTTAAAAAAATATGATTTGGCTCTCACGGAAATCAATTTGAAAATATGTGGCTTTCATTGTCCAACCCAAAAGGTTCCCGACCCCTCGACAGTCATTCTTTTTTTCTTCATTCAAAGGAGAGTTAATTTTATCTGAGCCAGCCTTTTATGTAATTGCAATCTGATTGTTTTAAATGTAATGCTATATTCATGTATAGTATCATAAAGTCGAGGGTGTCCTGTGTGGTACATTGTGGTCATCTACAAACATGTACTTCCTGTTTTAACAATGTTAATTATTCTAAGAGGTGTTTCTATTTTATTCCTCTCTTGTTTAGCGCCATGAATATTAAAAATAGCTGTCAGCTAGATGAGGTACAGTAGTTAAATTAATACTTATCTGGCAGAGTCCATCAAAACCAAGCTTGTATTGGATCTCGTTGAACTGTGCAGGTGTACCTAATGTGTTGACAAAGTGTGCACTTTTTGTCCATCAGGTGGTGAAACTTAAACAAATAGAACACACGTTAAACGAGAAGAGGATATTACAAGCAGTCAGCTTCCCCTTCCTCGTCAAACTTGAATACTCATTTAAGGTAAGACACGGCTTCTTTAGTTCAAAACTTGACAGTCAGCTTTGACCTTTTAATAGTGGATAAGTCATTGTTTTGTGTATTAGGACAACTCCAATTTGTACATGGTGATGGAGTATGTTCCAGGAGGAGAAATGTTCTCACACTTAAGACGGATTGGAAGGTTTAGGTAAGGCTTTTAAGAGGAAAAAGTACGGACCTACTTTGTTTTGACTTGTGGCCTGTGCAGACATTGATTTTTCTCTTCGCTTCCTCTCCAGCGAACCGCATGCACGCTTTTACGCTGCCCAGATAGTGCTGACATTTGAGTACCTCCATTCGCTAGATCTCATCTACAGAGATTTGAAACCCGAGAACCTTCTCATTGACCACCATGGTTACATTCAGGTGACAACAACACGTTGTTGGTGGATTAATATGACGGCTGCTTGGTTTTGTTGGACCTCATGTGCGTCACTCCCATTTTTCAGGTGACAGACTTTGGTTTTGCCAAGCGGGTAAAAGGCAGAACTTGGACATTGTGTGGCACACCGGAGTACCTGGCCCCAGAAATAATTCTCAGCAAAGTACAGTATTTTAGCAGAGTTTGAATTCATGTCATATTAGCGCTTCAGTATGTTCTTGTCATGTGCCCAACAGATTGTATTTTCTGTTCATTTATGATTCTCCTTTTAACTGTATTTTTACTCATTATGCACATTAATTCCCAGACATGCACCTCTCAAACTACACGGACCTGCTAACATGTACCCATTTTTTGTGTGTACTGTACGCTCTTGAGTATGCATTTTGGTGCATTTTGGTGCATTTTGCTGGTTTCATTGACTAAAAAGTATCACAAAACGCATAATGTCACAAGAAAAAGCTGGACTACCGTTCATATTCATGTGCAACAAATCTTCTGAAACTTCTTCCATGGGAACAAATGAAAGTAGAAATAATTCATTTAGGGGGTTAAACTGTTGCCATCATAAACTGTACGGGCAATGTTTTAAGAAACATTCTAACATTGGTGAGTGTAATACAAGTGTAAAAATAAGTTAGCTTCTACTGCAAGTAAAGTGTAAAAACAATTAAACATTTTAATATCATGTGCTATGTTGCAGATACGCTTGTTACCTAACTGTTTTAGACGTCACACAAGTGTAAAACGAAGTCAGTCTTTTATAATTAACAAATGAGTGTGCACTACGTAGCGTAACGCCCTTTGTATATTTTACTCTTAACATCCCTTCTTGAGGCTGCTCCTTCTGAAGGGCCACAAAAATGATCTGAATTAGTCCTTTGATGCTGACTGGTTTGAACTGGGTTTTGTGTGGCTTTAGAGAACATTTTCAAGAAAATTATGAATTGTCCTGACCTTTGACATTGTGATGACTCCTTAAGGGCTACAACAAAGCTGTGGATTGGTGGGCCCTCGGGGTCCTCATTTATGAAATGGCAGCTGGTTACCCTCCTTTCTTCGCCGACCAACCCATTCAGATCTACGAGAAGATCGTGTCCGGCAAGGTTTGCATCAAGAGAGGGTAAAGGTACTTTTTAAAATTGTACTCACTACAGCATTTAACACCTTTATCTTCTTAGGTGCGCTTCCCCTCCCACTTCAGCTCGGACCTGAAGGATCTGCTAAGGAACCTGCTGCAGGTGGACCTGACCAAACGCTTTGGCAACCTGAAGAACGGCGTAAACGACATCAAGGGACACAAATGGTTCGCCACAACAGACTGGATCGCAATCTACGAGACGAAGGCAAGACGCAATTTGTGCCGTTTTGTGCTTTTGAGTGCATCTACATCATCACGTTATCTCATAATAGCCTTCACTGTAATAAACGGCATATCTTAACCAGATGATGGCTCTATGAAGTCTGTTTTATTTTTTCCCAAATTTCGTTTATATTGAATTGGAATTTAGAGGTCATTCTGAACTCAATTCTGTACTCCCCAGATGTTTACCTGTGAAATCTGTATAGATGATGAAGTCTTACAGTGCATTCGGAAAGTATTCACAGCGCTTCACTTTTTACACATTTTGTCACGTTACAGCCTCATTCCACTGTATTAAATGAATCTCTTATCTCAAAATTCTACCCCATTATGACAATGTGAAAAAATATTTTTTGAATAATAGAAAACTAAAAAATCCCATTTACATAAGTATTCACAGCTTTTGTTTAATACTTTGTTGATCCACCTTTGGCAGCAATTACAACCACAAGACTTTTTGAATATGATGCCACAAGCTTAACACACCTATCTTTAGGCAACTCTGCCCATTTATCTTTTCAGTAATTCTCAGGCTCCATCAGGTTGGATAGGAAACGTCTGTGCACAACCATTTTCAGGTCTTTCCAGAGATGTTCAGTCAGATTCAAGCCTGGGCTCTGGCTGGGCCACTCCAGGACATTCACAGAGTGGTTCTGAAGCCAAGCCTTTGAGATTTAGGCTGTGTGCTTTGGGTCGTTGTCCTGGTGAAAAATGAACCTTTGTCCCAGTCTGAGGTCAAGAGCGCTCTGGAGCAGGTTTTCACCCAGTATATCTCTGTATATTGCTGCATTCATTTTTCCTTCATCCTGGCTAGTCTGCCAATTCCTGCTGCTGAAAAACATCCCCATAGCATGATGCTGCCACCACCATGCTTCACTGTAAGGATGGTATTAGCCTGGTGATGAGCGGTGCCTGGTTTCCTCCAAATATGATGCCTGACATTCACACCAAAGAGTTCAATCTTTGTCTCATCCGAACAGAGAATTTTGTTTCTCATGTTCTGAGAGCCATTCAGGTGCCTTTTGGCAAATTCCAGACGGGCTGCCATGTTCCTTTAACTAAGGACTGGCTTTCGTCTGATCACTCCACCATATGGGCCTGATTGGTGGATTGCTGCAAAGATGGACATTTTGCAAAGATGGAATGCAAAGAAGAAAGCTTTCCAGCATTCCTTCTGGAATGCTCTTCTCTCTCCACAGAGGAACGCTGGAGCTCTGACAGAGTGACCATCAGGTTCTTGGTAACCTCCCTCACTAAGGCCCTTCTCACCCCCGATCGCTCAGTTTAGACAACTGGCCAGCTCTAGGAAGATTCCTGGTGTTTCCAAACCTCTTCCATTTACAAATGTCCTTATTGGGACCTTCAAAGCAGCAGAATTGTTTCTGTATCCTCACCCAGATTTGTGCCTCAAGACAATCCTTTTTCGCAGGTCTACAGACGATTCCTCTGACTTCATGCTTGGTGTTTGTGCTCCGACATGCATGGTCAACTGTGGGACCTTATACGGTCAGGTGTATGCCTTTCCAAAGCATGTCCAATCAACTGAATTTACTGTAGGTGGACTCCAATTAAGCTGTAGAAACATCTCAAGAATGATAAGGTGGAAAAAGGATGCACCTGAGCTCAATTTTGAGCTTTATGGCAAAGGCTGTGAATACTTATGTAAATGTCATTTCTTAGTTTTTTTATTAAATTCAAAAAATGTCAAGTGTCAATTTTTTCACATTGTCATAATGGTAATGTCATTGTAATGGTATTGTGTGTGTAATTTTGAGGTAAGAGATTAATTTAATACACTGTGGAATGAGGCTGTAAGATGACAAAATGTGGAAAAAGTGAAGCGCTGTGAATACCTTCTGGAGGCATTGTATATACCATATAAAATGTACAACTACATAAGGAGGTTGTCTACAGCCACAGCTGTTAATGCTATTGTTTTTAAACCTGGTGCACACTGCTAACTGTTTAAATGGCAAACTATGCTGACGTTTGTTTATTAATTAGTGACAATTGTACATCAACATTTAGTCACATTCCCATTCTTAATTTGCTGAGACTTGGTTGACACTTTGTTTGCTGTGATAGGTGGAGGCCCCGTTCATACCAAAATGCAGAGGACCCGGTGACACCAGCAACTTTGACGACTACGACGAGGAGGACATCCGCGTTTCCATAACGGAAAAATGCATGAAGGAGTTTGCTGAGTTTTAAGACAGATGGCTTTGTCAGGGGATACTATAAGGGGATCTTTGCACTCTTCTAAAGACTTGGAATGGAGCAGAGACCATGTTTTCTTCTACCTTCCTCCCATCCTCTTCCCCTTTCCCAGCTCTTTGACACAATCTCACACACAACTCAATGAGGTTGCCATGATCATCGGGTGCCGATAACCTCTCACTGTCACCTACACCTGCATATCAAAGCAGACGCATCACTTTATTTTTTATGTTTTTCACCCATCCACTTTTGATTTTGTACTTTTGAAGGTTTTGAATGTTGTCCTGCCCTTTTAAACCATGAAGGACAAAGTAAGACAAGTGCAACAAGGCAGCTTGTTAGCAATGGTTCCACTTCCACGTCACATGGACTCCTGTCATGGCCGGTAGCTTCTCGTCCCGTGTGTGCATATCTGTCTGTTTTGTAAAACGTTTGAACACCTTTGCGTGTTTAAGAGCATGACTGAATAGTGAAACTGTGGGTGACACAAGAAGAAGGAGAAGAGGTTATTTCTTCCTTTCTTTGCTTTTGCCTTAGAGAGCCCAGCAAAAGCGTTGATCCTCCTCGATATTCCGACCCAGGCCTACAGCAAGCCATCACTGAGAATAACCAACCTTGTTAGATTATTAGTATAATACAATTGACTTGATCTTTTTGGGGTCTCATAGTTACAAGTGTCATTTCTTATCCTTCTTTTTGTCACTGTGTCTGCTCGTTTAGTCGTTTTTCCCCAGGTATCAGGTCTGCTCATAAAGATCTCTTGTTCCAATACAATGCGACTTCTGTAATTTTAAAATGAAGTGAAAAGAAATCCTTTTAAGCTTTTTATGAAGTGTAAAGGGTGAGAAAAGTCGATGTGAATAGTGTTGAAGCTTTACGCGTCAACATGATTAGTGAAACCTTTAAAAACATAATGTGCAGAATCAATTATTGATTTTGAGAATTGAATAAACAACATGAAACTGCAGCTTATTTGTTACCACCAGTGAATGATTGCTTTTGTTTTCTGTTATTTCTTTTAACGGGATGTGGATTGCAATTCATAAGTGTGCATATTTGATGGCTTGATTATCAAGGTACAGTTTTCCTCACAAATACACTGGCTCAAGTAAAGAACTGCTCCTTTGTAACCCTGTTGCTGTTCAGCTCATATACGTATATGCATTGTTTCATATGTTTTATTTATACACATTAGAGATGCTAATAAATTTTATTTTTAAAAGTGTGGATTTGTTGATGCCGTTCATGTTTACAATAAATGTTCAGTTTATTGATAGTAGTTTAATTAAAATAACTACAATTAACTGTAAAACTATTTTTACAACTATTAGGTACGTATTCGACAGTCGCAGACAGTTGTGTGAGTTTTTATTGCGTCGCGTTACGATTTTGGCTTTCCGCTTTCTGTAGCGCTTCAGCGAAAGTATTAAGGACACTAAAAGGGAATAGGACAAGGTAGCAGTCGCAACTGAATGGAACGGTTTAGTATGCCATGGATATCTTTGTATGTCTTTGCGTTTAGGGAAGTTAAAAAACGACAAACGTGATCGTTTGGACTGGCTGAGCAGTGTCATGTTTACAATGGAAAGTTTCTGGGTCCTGCTAACTATCATGGTGGCCAAACCCGCGTGGTGCATACTACGGAAGAGGATACCTAGTTGACAGTCCTTTTATACTACAGTGTCCTTGCTATAGATGACGTAGTATTCAGGCAGACACGTGTCTTCCTGCGCTAACTGAATTAGTACAAACATGGCGGGTTTGGAACTGCTGTCTGACCAAGGCTATCGTCTGGACGGAAGAAAAGCCATCGAACTCCGGAAGGTTCAGGCCCGCATGGGTGTGTTCGGCCAGGCCGACGGCTCCGCTTATTTAGAGCAAGGGAACACCAAAGCTCTGGCTGTTGTGTACGGTCCACATGAGGCAAGTAGCACTGGAAGCCGAATGCTAACTTAGCTCTCAAGTATTGTACTGTGTGCATGTATGTGCGAGATATGTCTGGAATGTTCAGTGTATCTCATGTTTAAAATCCATTTTAAATGAGTTTATGTAAATGTGAGTAATGACTTAAGTCGCATACGCCACACATTTGAATTTGTCATTTGCAACATCAATTTCTCCGGGTACTCCGGTTTCCTCCCACATTCCAAAAACATGCATGTTAGGTTAATTGCCGACTCTAAATTGTCCAAAGGTATGAATGTGAGTGTGAATGTTTGTTTGTCTATATGTGCCCTGTGATTGGCTGGTGACCAGTCCAGGGTGTACCCCGCCTCTCGCCTAAAGTCTGCTGGGATAGGCTCCAGCATACCCGCGACCCGAGGATAAGCGGTGTAGAAAATAATATTATTTGCAATGTCAATTGCATTTATTTACCTTGGAGTTTATTATTATTGTTGTTGTTTTAAGCATCCTGGCTAAGGTTCTTTAAAGGTGTAGTTAACGACTGTCATGCGTTATTGTACACACTCAAGTCGGACTTTGCTTGACCTATGATATTAGCTTCCTATAATGATAATATGAGTGCAAAACAATTAAAAATGTCTACGTGTAGATGAGCTATGAAGTTTTCTAGAATTTTGTAGTCAGTTCAGTGCAGATGTAGATTAAAAATAAATCTTGACATTTAGAAAGTGATAAGGAACTTCTTCCGTTTTAGATGCGTGGCTCCCGTAGTCGGACCCTTCACGACCGGGCCGTCATCAACTGCCAGTACAGCATGGCCACCTTCAGCACGTCGGAGAGGAAGAGGAGGCCACACGGCGATCGCAAGTCTACTGAGATGAGTCTCCACCTCAAGCAGACGTTTGAAGCCGCTGTGATGACCCAGCTGTATCCACGCTCTCAAATAGACATTTATGTCAAGGTAAATAACTCCCCAACTACCTAGGTCTTAATGTTTTGAAAGTAAAGTGGTGGGTTTTTTTCACTCAACCAGATCCTGCAGTCAGACGGAGGAAACTACAGCGTGTGTGTCAATGCCGCCACCCTCGCCATTATCGACGCCGGCATTCCCATGCTGGACTACGTATGCGCCTGCACCGTGGGCTTTGTGGACGAGACACCGCTCGCAGATCTTTGCTACGCCGAGGAAAGCGGTGGAGTGAGCTCTCTGGCTTTGGCGCTGCTGCCCCGAGGCGGGCAGATTGCTCTGCTGCAGATGGACGCACGACTGCATGAGGACCACCTGGAGACCATGATAGATGCCGCCATGACTGCTTGCAAAGGCATGAGCAAGGTGCTTGACCAGGTGGTGCGTCAACACCTCCAAGAAGTCTCACTGTCCACTAGCGAATGATAAAGAACATGATAAGAACAAGGACTGGAACAAATACTGTGTAGTTAAATGTGTTTTATGACAAATTATGACCTCTGTGCATATTGCAATTGTGTGAGCAACAATAATTATGCATACCTTTCACCATTTCTCCATGTATTGTTCAATTATGAATGTTTTTTTAACATAACTAAATGATTAAAATGTTATTAGAGCCTCACCTGAAACCATAGGATCCATTGTATTTTATAAAACTACCGTATTTGGTAATTATTTAGTAAAACATGCTATTTTTTTTACATAAATATATGTTTTGTGTAATTATAGAATCATTTTATTTCTGATAAATGTTAAGCCAGTTAGTGTTGGTATTGCGCCGGTCCCTTATGGCTTAAGACGTTTCTTATCCTTGTTTAAAAAGGGAAATCTTTATCTTTAATTTGGCTATTTTCCCACGGACTTGGGCACCGGAAGTTGGTGCACGGCTTGAAACCCGGAAGTTGGTGCGCCGTGTTATTTGTGCCGAGAGAAACGAAGACCCGGCAAACTGAAGTGTGGCTTCTTGGAATAAACGGTTACGCGTCCTCGTCCGTGCCTGTGATCCCTGCATACATTGGGAAAAGGTATGTCCTCATACGTTGTTTTAAAACAACAATTATAAGTTTAGTAACAATTGACACTCCTTTTGTGTTCGCCTTTTAAAAATGTGTTGAATGACGCTAGCTAGTTAGCCGGCTAACTGCTGAGCTGTCAAGGTGGCGCTGATTGCAGGTGGATACTTAACCTAATCAAATATGCTGTCGTTTCCACTGCGGAATTGTAGTAATGAAGGCTTTTAAGGGCTGTGTTTTGTCTCGCTCCAGGTTTGATTGAAACGCAACATGGGGCTTCTGTCTGATCCCAAAAGAAGACAGGCAATGATAAGCTTGCTCACTCGCCTGAATGCTCCAATCTGGTTTGTTGCCGATCTCCAATCAAACATCACGGTCACCTCTGCTCGTTATTCATCGTTTCATTTCTCATCCTCCAGTGTTGTGTGCTACATGGCCGGTGTGGCCTGGTTCATGGGTCTAGCATTCGAGCCCTTCACCCTGCGAACATACGTGTCAGAGAACGCCATGGGTTCCACCATGGTGGAGGAGCGCTTCGCAGCCGGAGGGAGAGCGCTGGTCACGGCCAGGGAGTTTGCAGCACATAAGAAGAAAGAAGAGTACAATGCACAAGATGCAGCAATGGCTGACTGCATTGTTTCAGTGCTATAGTAGTTGTTCTTTGTGTGCAGTGGGATGCCAGTGAAATGGCTGGTGAAGACCATGCAGAATCGAGGTCTGGAAGTCTTCACACAGACCTTCTCTCGCACTCTCCCATTCCCGGATGAAAACAAAGAGAGATTTGTAATTCACCTTTTCATGCTTGTCAGATGCATAACTGATGCTTGTCGTAATCTGGCATGTTTCCTGTTAAGATGGTGAAAGGCACAAACGTGTATGGCATCCTTCGAACGCCCAGAGCTCCACGGACAGAAGCCTTAGTGCTGAGTGCGTCCTGCAGCCCAGGCGATACCAACAACCAGGCTGTGGGACTGCTGCTCGTTTTGGCACAGTACTTCAGAAGTAAGTTTGTGGCATAACACAATCAAAAGATCCTTTGCAACACGGTTAAAATCTTAGATTCGCTTTGTTGTTGCACGCGCACCTGCTGATCATAGATTTTTAACAATTACCTAATTTAAGGTTACTAATTATTGAAATGTTTGTTATACTATCTGTTTGCAATAATTTTGTTTTATTTGTATAATTTTGTATCCTTTAGCTGTCACTCACATTTCTTTTTCACTATTATTTCCTTATTTTTGTTACATTTTAGTATTTGTAGTTATTATGTATATTTCAATTTTTCTGAAACGTGAAAATCAACAGCACCTGTATCCAAATTTGCACCACTAATCTGTAATATGTAGCTGTTATGAATAACAAAAACATCAGTGGTGGCCTAATACCTTTGCACAGCACTGTACTGTATGTGCATTACAGTGTCAATCAAGAGTGAGCTGTACATTCTTGCCCCATCCAATAGATCAGGTGTACTGGGCCAAGGACATCATCTTCCTGGTCAATGAGCATGATTTAATCGGCATGCAGGCCTGGCTGGAAGGCTACCACCACACCAACACTACAGGTGACCTTCTCAACTACTTATCTTGTAGAGGTGTGTTCTTCTAACGTCCTCCTCCTCCATCTAGGAATGGATTGGTCTCCACTGCAAGGCCGGGCTGGTTCCATACAAGCAGCGCTGTCTCTGGAGATGAGCTCTGATGTCGTGACCAGTTTGGACATTGTGCTGGAAGGAATCAACGGGCAGCTTCCCAACCTGGATCTTTCCAACCTCTTCTATGCTTTCTGTCAGAAGATTGGGGTTCTTTGCACTATACAGGGAAAGGTAAGCTCACAACACAAAACTAGAGTTGGGTATCGAGTCTTGAGTATGGGAACCGGGTCTAACATCCCATCCCAACTCTCCCTGGATCGTTTAAATGTTTTTGCCGACTGGCAGAAATAGCCCAGAACACAACGAAGAAGAAGCCGGCGAGCAAAGAACAAAAATGTTTGGCTTAACTTCACAAAATAAGTGCAGTCGGTTTGGTAGAACATTTCCAACACAGCATCATGCAAACGAGGGAGGCCGATAGACATGATTAATGTTCACGCGTTTGTGGTGTAGAAATAACACAGTACCTCATCTGTGATGTGCTACGCCGGACTTCTCCAAGCAGTCAGAATCAGGGAAGTCAAACAATAATTGACGTCTGTCTCATGCCAAGGTTTCAGGATGCTAGCTGGATGGGAAAGTTTGCACTATGGCTAGGCAAGTTTGACATTTGCACAGTACTCTGCTAGTAACAGTCAAGGGTCCTTTACAACTCACACTTTCGGCCTTTCCAACTTTTGGGCTTTATCCTGTTTAGTGTGGGTGTCATAAAAAATAGCTTATGTCAACATTGAGGCAACATATACTGATTTTCAAAAGTAGCCATCTTTTGTTAAAGTGAACTCCTGTAAAAAGAAATGTCATTAACATTTATATGCAAGTTGACATTTAATACTGATTGAAAATAGCCCTGTAAGAACTGTTAGAAATATATAGTTGATAAAACATTCATATCATTTAGCAATTGATGGAGACTTTTAGACATTTCATCCAAAAAGAAATCTGGTTAGCACACTCATTTAAACTGTGCATTATGACCTCACATCTGAAAGGAGAATCGTTAGCAACTGGAATCGAAACAAGCGATTCGAACCGGAATCGTTCATATTCAACCTTACACACAACACAATATTTTTATTTACAATTTTTCGAAGCATGTTCTTATTATGGTACATTTTGGTGACCCATGAAATTATAAACAAGAGCGCGCTGTAAAGAAGACCTCCACCAAGGTGACATGCAGGTCATGTCCCTGCTTGCCTTGAGTTGACATGAAATCAAATAATGACATGATATTTCTTTGATCTTTCATGTCTTTATCAAGCACAGCCCAAAAAACTTCATAGGGCTAAGTTTCAGCGTTCATGATGATATGCCATGCCCTTCTTTACCCCAAATAAAGTGCTGTTTTTCCAAGTAGTTCAATTTAGTTTATCACTCAATACAATTATCTTACACTGCTGTGGCGTGTCTATCTGGTCTTTTGCAAACTTCTGGCATGTAACAGTGTTCTTTTTAGTAAGCAGTAGCTTCCTTGATGGTGTCCTGCCATAGATCCCCTGCTAGTTCACTATGTTACATACTGTATTCTTAATCAGGGATGTTAGCCGGTTGCAATGATACCTTCAGATTGACTGTCATTTAGGGTTGTTTGTTTTTGTCATTGATGAGTCTTTTTTTGTGCTCCTGGTGTCCTTTTGACTGAGCACCCACTTCTTGGTAGAGCAGCAACAGTCCCAATTTTTTTTAGTTTTTGCCTAACCGCCGGGGAATTTCTTGTAACTTAGTAACCCTTTCTCAATCAAAATTCTCAATCTTAGATCATCTAACGATTCCTTTGGCAAGACATGGCTAACAGAAGCCTGTTCTTATGCAGAGCAAACTCTGAAAGTTAGGGGTTTTGTTGCTGTATCTTTCGTCTAGCACAAGAGCAAAGGTTGTGTTTTTACCAGAGTTTGTGTTCAAAATAACTTGAAAAGTTCTGAGTGTATTTGTGGGAAATTTTCCCGGATTGTCAGAAATAGAATAACCGATTCTGATTCCAGGAATTTTTTAAAGAATTTTTTAACATTGTGAGAGAGGACCATTTTCTGTTTGTGTAAATCACTTGGAAAAAAATCAGGACAGGCTTTCAACAGGTTTTACAAAATATCGACTGATCCAAAAAGAAAAAATTAGGATTATTATTTTGGTATGAACCGCAATATGAACTATAGCGCTCAGTGGAGGTCTGCATTGTCCAATTGCTTTTCTAGTTATTACTTAAATAAGGTTTAATATATTACTTACATTCAACACAATATCCATATTTTTAAGAATTCATTTATCTCAGGCACATATCCTACGATAATTTGTGTTTAAAATGCACCCACTAAAATTAGAGAGAAAAACAGATTAGTACATGTGTAAGCAAGTGCACATGTCCACGTCATAAAATGGCAAATTGTGGTGCGCACAAGCCTGTGAGGATCAGGTAGCACTTTATTTGAAAGGTGCCAATCACGAGCCATGAGACAACTCGCAACAAGCTTATCCAAGCATATCATTACTCAATATAACACTCATGGTGTCATCTTAGAAGGCTAAAATAATCACACAGCAACTTAACACTCAAAAGGTAGGTGAGAAATATACAAGAAAGTACAAATACAAGTTTAGAATTAACTGTTTGACAAGCTTGTCGGGAATTCTCCTTTAGCTCACAATTGGCTGCTGTCAAAGAGCTACCGTTTTCACACTGATTCACGAGTTGTTCTAAAGTAAAGATGTCACGAGATTGGAACATACCCATAAATTAGCCGCACCGCTGTACTGTAGAAGATGCAGGGTTCAAAGTTTACCAAAAAAGTAGCGACTTATACACCAGAAATTACGCTGTATACAGTAAAACAATCAGTAGCAGCTCTACGTTGGATTACTCCCCGAGCAACACCAACATGAAAACTTTGAAATCCAATGTGTATGTAGGATTCAGTGTTTAAATTAGGTTTCTTTTTGATTTGATCCAGATTTGGAAGTCATTTAAATGGAGATAAGTGAACATAGCTCGCTATCAGATTTCATGAAATAAGTATTGTTTATACAAGCTCAGAAAGCATTTTGTCCTGTGTTTAAAAATGTGACAGCTGCAGAGAAATGACTGGGACAGTGCTTCAGGCTACAGCCATGCGGTGCAGACTTTGATGCTGATGGTTCTCAAGCAAGCCAGCGGGCGGCCCTGGGGCGACCATGGTCTCTTCCTGCGCTACCACATTGGGGCTGCCACCATCAAAGGCATCAACAGCTTCCGTCAGTACAAAACAGATGCCACTACCGTCGGCAGGTGTTCAATATTCCCCGTTTTTTCCCCTCAACTTCAGGCTGTGACTCACTGCTTTTTCCCATGTGCTAGGCTCTTGGAAGGAATGTACCGCAAGCTGAACAACCTGCAGGAGCGACTGCACCAGTCTTACTTCTTCTACTTGATGCCCTCGCTCTCCCACTTTGTCCCCATTAGTTATTACATGCCAGCCTTTGGCCTGCTGGCTGTCATCTTGCTTCTCCGTGTATCCTTAAAAGGTTCCAGCTCAAACACCATGTGTCCTTAGACAAGTTTTCCCCTCAAATAAACATACAACACGTGCACTTTTCTCCTTAACTGACTGCCACGCAGGCCTTGGATCTGTGGGTGCAACTGGCAACTCCGCCTCTAGCAACAAAAGATGGCATTGCTGATGTGGAGAAGGTTACTTTTACCTCACTAGTCTCTTCTTTGCATCCAATGGCACGTTTAAAATCCACATTTCTCCCTTTTAAACAGGCCAGTCCTGGTCTGCTGTCCATGTTGACGCCTCTGGTTATCAGCCACCTGACAGGAGCTGCGTTATATGCACTGCCAATCCGCTTCCAGGAAATGGCAGTAGAGCACTTTCCCGTGTCGGAGACTGAAGCCGTGGTACTGACAGCCATTGCTGTTTACACTGCGGGCCTGGCTTTGCCTCATAACACACACAGGTAACAACTAACGGTGATCTTGTCACATTTGGTGTTATACCTCCACAAAGATTTTTTTGCGAGTTTATAGCAAATTGGCGTCTTATGACCTGCAGTCAGCTTTTGAGTTTTGGCCATTATTATTTTGATCAGATTGGTGTCAGGTGAAGGTACGGAGCAGGGTTGGAGAGTCCTCAAGCTGGTGGCTGTGCTGTACCTGACTGTCCTGCTGGGTTGCATCGCACTCATCAACTTCTCTTTAGGCTTCATCCTGGCCTTCACGCTGGTGCCTGTGGCTGCTGTGGTCACGCCCCACATCCCCAAGTACAACACTTGAGCATCAATAACTTAAAAATCCAAACCTGGTTGTTTAAAGCTCACTCCTTGTCTCTGTTGGCTCAGAACGCTGACGGCCTTCATCATGGTGATCCTCAGTCCCGCCTGCACGCTCCTCTTCTCAGTCTTCATCTTCCAGGAACTCCAGGAGATGCCGCTCAGCTTCCAGGATGGCTGGCTGCTCTTCCTGTCAGTCATCTCGCAGGGCATCCTGGACCACTCGCTGTACGGCTCACTGGTCTTCCCGCTGCTCTCCCTTCTGGTCTATCCCTGCTGGCTTCTCTTTTGGAACATTCTCTTCTGGAAGTAGACTTGAGGACAATCTCTGAGGTGATCTCAGGTTCTTCTCCCTACATGAAAATGTTAAAACCACACTGGAGGAATGGAAAACACAAAGGTCTGTATTGTATTTTGACTACCTTATTTGGAAAAAAAACATTTTTTACATAATTTATTATCAGGGATGGGCACAATGCTTGATTAGTCTTGATAAAATCTTTTCTTGAAGCAACTGAGGCAAAATAGTGCGCTACTTAGTTGCAACCAAAAGAGGCACTGTTGACTCAGTCTAGACTTACTCACATACCCCTATTAATTGGCGTAGGTCACTTTGGGAACCAAGGGTCTAAACTATTAAGATTCTTAGCTGTGGATAGGATACCCAATTTTACCTAAACCGACGTGAATAATTTAGTCCATAAATGACAGTCTGCCAACAGAAATTAATATTAAGAGAATTAAGTCAATTTTGTTTAATGAAAAAAATCCTGCCATACAAAATGTTTTGAAATTTCAAATTGAATTTCATATTTGCCTATCCCTATTTTTTATTTTATTTTTTACCAAGACCTTATTTATGCATAAATACAGTTGAACAGAATGTTCAGAAGCTTTCTGGGTCATTGTAAAATACTAAATAAATGCAGTTTTTGTTTTGATGTTAGGAGGTACCCTTTGAGAGCATGTTTTAGAGTGTTTAAATTATGAATTTGTTTGCAGGTACCAATTTTTAAGAAGGACAAATGATGTGGTCGTCGATGTTACACTGTTTATTCAGCTAATGTTTTTTTTTTTACAGTTGTATGTACTGAAAACATCATTCCATTGCTGTCACAACTCAGCGGGACTCCTAATAATAAAAGCAAATCAGCTACTAAAATGTACATCAATTGCGCCTCATTTAAAAAATAAAAATACACCCCCCCCCCAAAAAAAGATTTTAAAGCGTAAAAGCACTTGATGACCCTGTAAACTTCTCCATCACTCATCCTGTGTCCACTTCCATTTTGCCCCTTCCTCAACAGAACATAACTCGCCACCACTTCTTAACAATCACCACCTCCCCTTCAATAAATATGAGGGCCTCTTTAAAATTAACACATTGGCTGAACTCAAAATGTCCAAACACACAAGCGTGTGTGTGCATGTGCATCATGCTACAGTGCTTCAAATGTCTTCAACAGCCAATCAACTGCCAAGAATCTCAGTGCACTTGACAATCGCCGTGTAAGAGTGGACAACATAGATGGTAGGATTAGCGTGTATGTGACAAGAGACAAGACGGTGGCGTTGATGGGTGGTCAGCTGCTGCTGTTGCTACTGCTGCTGCTGCTGCTCAATGCCAGCTCACCTCGATCATTTATCCTTACTTTCTCCTGGAAGAAAGACAGTTTTGAGTGACAAACTAAAATGAACAAAGTTGCTGACTTTGTACCTGCTGGGTGGTGGCGTGTGTGTCAGGTTTGGCTGTAGCGCAGATTTCACAGCCTGGACGAGATGGTTTGTTGATGAAAGTGCATGAGGGACACGCCCACTCCTTCTACAGGAATACAAGTGTTGGACAGGCATCAGCTTAACATCAACAGAGAAGCATCAGCTTGTTTGCTGAGGCTTCTCCTCTCTTCCTCCAGACGTGATTTTTCTAAAGCGGCCCTTACATATGTGTTACCAACTATGAGTTTCACTATTTCAATAGAATTACTGAAATACATAATTTATTGAACAGCACCTGCATATCCCGAAACAGGGTTTCCCCTAACATTTTTTTAAAGCTGTGGTGGTGGGCTGCATGGGA
This sequence comes from Oostethus manadensis, assembly GCA_024372805.1. Lineage (NCBI taxonomy): Eukaryota > Metazoa > Chordata > Actinopteri > Syngnathiformes > Syngnathidae > Oostethus > Oostethus manadensis. The sequence goes on along the minus strand of QODF01000132.1, from coordinate 1,112,592 downwards.
GGGTGGACTGCCGCCACTGCATCTTGTCGCTGCTGCAACTTTTTTCAACAACCAGCAGAACATGAACTGAGAACATTGCAAAATTGTTTGAATTTACTTTAATGACAAAGTTGCTGACAATTACAAAGTGGACTTACATGTTAATGTCGAGCCTTCTTTTGTTACTTGTCTTATTCAATCCAACAGAACTATGTGACTAGTACAAAAGTACATTTTATACTATTTGACACAAACCTAAATTTAATTTGATGGCCGTTTGAGTAGTACAAATACATGGGAAATGAACTGGTCAATAATAGTTCAAAATAACACTTATACAAAACAGATTTGATTATTTTGTTAAAACAATATACATTCAGGTTCAGGAGTCCAGGGTTATTGCAGCACTTTTACATCACTATTTGTCTATTGACAAAAAGACAGTGAGCTATTTGTGTTTTGTGACGGCCAACATTTCAATTGCACTTTATTTACAAAGCACATCTCCACTGCTCATTTGTCATTGAATTCAGACATCGTGTTTGAATAGATCACTTATAAAAATACTACAAGGTGAAGCAAATTCTCTTTGAACTACTCATCAGCTGGTGAGCTATCTGTTGGAGACTCCTGTGAAAGCGTCACTGTCTAACGCTGTAAGATTAAGTGACACTTTAAAAAAAACTAAGTTGTGATGATTCATGTATCCCATGAACGTAAAAGCCACTTGTAGCTCACAGCTAACTAGATCTTAAACGTAAACAACAATGCCAGAAAATTGAATGGGTTTGGAATGTAGCTGGCAAAGATAGGCTTAGCATGTGACAAGCTGTCGTCAATTGACTACCCATTTTAAGGGCTATTTTTCATTTTCTCTATAATAAAGTCAAAGCTGTGTTCCACACAAGGCAGACAGTCCATTCCGGTGCATGCTTATCAAAAAGTGCAGTGAAACCTTTATATTTGAAGTCGAATTCAAACTGTGACCCTCAGGGGCCTCAATACAGCATATTTTCAACTATTAACTCTTCAGTTGAAGATTGCAGTCTTCCTGCATCTCAAAGAGAGAGAGCACTCTTTTGAGGACAAAAATGTGTACATTCTGGACAGCTAAGAAGGATGGTTTGAAAGAGTGAAGGAAGCCATCTCTAAATAGAGTGCTGCTCACAAGTTTACATACCCTTACAGAATTCATGGTTTCTTGTCCATTTGTAAGAGAAAATGAATGACACAGACCCTTTTTCCTCACTAGTGGACAGTTGAAGCCATTTATTGTGAAACAAATGTGAGAACCCAATTTAAACCAATATAACAAAACCCAATACCCAAATTACCCCGATCAAAAGTTTACATACCCCAGTTCTTATTATGGCGTATTTACCCCTTTAACATCACTAATTAAGTCTTTTGGGGTTGTTGTCAATGAGTCTCAATCTTTTCAAATGGTAAAGGTACCCATTCTTCTTGGGAAAAAGCCTCCAGTTGTTGTCAATTCTTGGGCTGTCTTGCATGAACAACACGTTTTAGGCCTCCCCAAAGTGGTTCAATAATATTGAGGTTAGAAGACAGATGCCCATTCCAGAACCTTCATTTTATGTTGTTGTAGCCACTGACTGGTTGCCATATGATTGGGATCGTCGTCATGCTGGAATGTCCAAGTATGTCCCATGTGCAGCCTACGGACTGAGGAGTGTAGATTTGCATACAGTATTTTTTGATAACTGGCAGTATTCAGCTTGCCATTAACTCTGACCTAATTTCCCGTGCATTAGTAGCTCACACATCCCCAAAACATCAAATATCCACCACCGTGTTTCACTGTTGGAATTGTGTACCTTTCATCATACGCCTTGTTGATGCCTTGCCAAACATAGCGTATACAGTTTTTCCCAAAAAGTTCCATTTTGGTTTCATTACTCCACTTTCTTCCAGAAGGTTTTGGGGTTATCTCTATGCCAAGTGGCATATTTGAGACGACATTCTTTGCGGCATTTGCGTAAAAGTGGCTTTCTTCTGGCAACTCTACCCGCAGCTCATTTTTCAAGTGCCTTCTTACAGTACTGCTTGAGACATCCACATGGCATTCTTTTAGGGAGAGCTGAATTTCCCCTGATGCTATTTGAGGCCTTTCCTTCGCATCCCGAACAATTTTCCTTGCAGTTGCGGGGGAAACTTTTCTTAGTCTGCCAGACCGTGGTTTGAGGTCTACAGTTCCTCTTACATTCCATTTCTTAATTAGTGTTTGGACAGTGCTGACAGGCATTATCAACTGTTTGGCAACTTTCTTATATCCCTTTCCTGATTTGTACAGTTGTACTACCTTTTCTCACAGAACCTTCGGCAATTGCTTTGCTTTTCCCATGATTCTGCATCCAAGACATCTGAACAGCACCACATGAGGAATACAAGGTTTTCTCAGGAGTCCAACAACTCACTGACTTTTATACACACCCACTAATTACAAGCTAACAGATCACAGGTGAGGATAGTTACCTTTAATAGCCATTCAATCCCATTTGTTTCAAGTTAGTTGCAGATTATCGAGCCAAATTACAAGGGTATATAAACTTTTGATCGGGGTGATTTGGATAGTTTCTGTTGTAATTGTGCTTTAAAAAGAGTCAACCGAGAGATTTCACAATTCTTGGCTTTGGGCAACCACTATCCAAGAGTGAAAGAAAACATTTTGTGTCATCATTCATTTACTCTGAGAAATGGCCAAGAAACAAAACATTGTGCCAGGGTATGTAAACGTATGGGCAACACTTTAGAGGGGGTGGTCTATGACAGCCCCTTTCTCCCACATACCAAATATGAAGTGAAAGGAAAAAAGAGAAAAATACAGTTTAGTAGTCTGTGTGCAGCGTGGAAAAAAATGCATTGCGAAGTTAGAGGGTGCGTTCACAAACCCTCAAACAAAGTGGGACAAGTCACTGCTCGGATTAAACGCTCAAAAACTGGGGGGGGTGGTGGGTTATAACAAATTTTTTGGAATAAAATAATGGCCTTAATTTCCAAAATTGATATTACCAAAAATATGTACTTTTAGTATTTTATTTGTAATTTTTGTGTGCGCGCGTCTCCCCCCCCCCCATTAATCACTTAAATATTTTAATCAATTTACAGCCCTACTAAATACATAATGTAATCACTAAATGTGGACATCTGCCATACCAAAGGTGATTCTTTGTGGTTACCTGTGGTGTTCTAGTAGATTTGCTGTTCAGCTGCAAATTATCCATGTCAAGAACAACCTGAAGGTCAGCTGGTTTATTGCCTCCTGTGATACGCCATACACCATAAATAACGGGGGAAAAAAACAGAAACACATGTAGTAGTAGTAGTAATCTACTGCACAACATTGTATGTGAACATTAGATTGATGGGATTCTATTTGGTTCATGTTGAAGAAATACTGTTTTCACACTGACATACTGTGTGAACTAAGTGGGCATCACTCACCCTGGTTGCTATGCGTTAGCCGTGGTGGCAGTGTGCTGTAACCCCTCCAGTCTTGAGAGGTGGGGCCATTGCTGGGAGGAAGGGGTGGGGCCACCAGAGCACCCTCCAAGTCTTGCTGGAACAGCTGTCTTGTGATGCGAGCCTGACGAGCAGAAATTAGGTAAAGGTAGGCAGTGTCGCCGTCCTTCTGCACGCCGTAGGAGGCCAGTGACCTAAGATCCGTGCACAGGCACTGACCCATCACCCAGCGCTGTACCCGCGGGTGGAAGCCGTATTCCACAAACACCTTGGGGGAGGTAACAATATCAGTGTTTTATGGTGTTTTATTGATGTCATGACCTTCTGACCTGTTGTTTGAGTGCAGCCACGGTCATGTAGGGGAAGACTTTGACTGTGAAGCAGCAGGAAGAAGACACGTCCTCCACCACCACCGACAGACTGGAAGACAAAGCATGATTGGCTCAAACTGTGTCTTCAAATAGGTCAATAGCTATACAAAAAGCAGCATATTTTGTTTGTTGTGACAAAAAAGTCATTAAAAATGTTTTTGGACCCACATTTACCTACAAACTAATGTAATCATGGTCCAAGCAATTATTAGGTTTAGGGGGCAATCACACAGGGCCATGTAGGTTTGGATTATTTTTCTCTCTTAAAAATAACATTTTCATTTAAAAACTGCATTTTGAGCTCAGTTGTGTGGTCATTGACTAATATTTACATTTGTTTGATGATCTGAAACATTTAAGTGTTACAAACATGCAAAAAAGAAATCGAGAAGGGGGCAAACAATTTTTCACACCACTGTGTGTTTAATAGGGAAAACACATGATTTTACAGCTGTTTTTGCTTTATCACTTAAAGCACCAAAGTCGCTGAATTTAACAAGCCATTTCTGCAAATATGGTGCCTCGTGTAGTTAATACTTTACACCAGGAGATGGGGGACATGTGTAACTTTAGTCTTGGTTTCATATAAAGTGGGGTATAGACTTTATAGAAACCACTGTGTACATGTGGCACAAGCAGCATATACTTGCGCCGGTCATATACATGGTCATATACTCTTATGACCATGTTTGGGGTGGCTGTAGGTGATGTGGTGGGTTGTCAAAACACCGCTAATGGTGAGGGGGTAGCAGGAACATTTAAAAAAATAAAAATGCGGGAATAGTGGCATACCTAGGTAGTATCCGCTGAAGACAAAGAATGCACTGCTAATAGAAATGACCTGGATAGATACTTCAAAACTGTGTAATAAAAGCAGTATACAAGAACAAATGCGGCAGCAGTAGTGGTTAGTGATCCCGCTGTAAGTATTGATAATGATGGCTGGGTTTGCATTGCGACATGAGAAGGTATCACAGGCGGATGACATTTTGATGAGCTGGTATCATGGAGACGGATCTAATGCCAGAGTTTTCAAACTCTGGCGTCAAACAATGTGTGAAAAAAAAGTGTTGCTGCCAATCATTCACCCATTTCAGGGTTTAATAGTAATGAGCAAATGTGTTTTATGGACATTTTGGGAGTTTTCATAAATACAAAAACAGAAGAGCTCTGTAAACACAATTGTGTTAAAATCCTTAACATATAATTATTTGATATGTATATTTTAAGATGAAGTGCTGTAATTTAAAAAATATTAAAAGAGGGGAAAACATTTTTTAACAGTCGATATTGTTTTGTCCTGAGGAACTCCACTGAGAGTTTTTGTTTTAATTCTGACCATGTGGAAAAAATAAAGCATAAAAATCCATGTTGCTGCTAACCAATAACAGCAAGAAAACACTTAAAATAATTTTAATAAAATTCTTAATTTTAGGGAAATTATTTTATGTTTTTTTAAATAAAAAAAACCAGCATGTTTAAAAGGGTTTAATAACTTCAAAATATTAATATTTATTTTTTCTGGCTGAAATCATTTTAAAAGGGTTTTTAATTTAAAGCAATATATATATACATCTATATATATCGATATATATAGAGATATATAGAGATATATATATTTTTTTATATGTAACTTTTGGTAAGCCAACATTTTTCACACAGGTGAAATGTGAGATTTTTTGTTTGAATCTCACACTACTGAAAATACAAAATGTGTATTTCAGGATGAGTACTTTGTTACCTGATCTCTCCAGTATCAGTGTAGTTGTTCTCCGCCAGCTGAATGGTGAGTGCCGCTTTCTGTCGAGCGAGAGCTGATGCATGCTGGGAGGCGGCTTGAGCGTCACCTGCTTCCACCGCCTTGGCCAGCTCCATGCAAAGTTCCTCTGAAGCACAGATGAGAATATTGGGACAGAGTTTCAGCTAGAAGATTATCCCTATAAAGACACTTACCAGTCAGCGGTAAAGAGGATGTTTCTGGAGAAGTCTGTATTTGCTTAATGCCTGCATCGCAGGCAGTCATTTTTGCAACTGTGAACACAGACACACACTGTGGTAAATTTCTTGACACATGACGTACATGAACGATCCGTCTTATCAACTGACCCCGCTGGGCCTCTCGCAGAGACGACATCACCACGGTAGCCCACTCCTCCGCCTCACGGTCGCAACGGAAAGTGAAGCGGATAAAGTTGTGGGGCGGCGCAGCCAGACGCATCTCATGGCACTGAGGGGATTTGACCTCGTAGTGCACTGAGCGAAGGTCAAACTCGACCAACTGCAGACAGGACAAAAAAAAAAGAGAATAACGCCAGTAATTAGCCAAGTAATGTAATTCAACTGCACTGACCCGTAAGTTGATGTCACCGCCATATTGGGTAAGGCAAGAATAAGCGATTCCGCCTAATTCATGTGCTGCATGGAAGTGTACAACTGGTTTTACTACCCAAAACAAAATTTCAAAATCAGGGAATAACCTTTGATAGTATCTGTCGCATAGACTGCATGATTTGGTCATTATAACATTGTTTTGAGAGCATAATTTGCTAACGTTTTGGAAAATGTATTCCTGCGCACAATTCATGGACATATTATGTTTATGGGGTGGGGGAAATGTAAAAAAACAACAAATAGTGGCAGGCAGACGGGGTAGTATCTGCGAGAAACTCTCTTTCCCACGCGAATTGTCTACATCCACACCGACCAGCTAATTACTGCTGCTTTATCCATCATCTTCACAACTGATATGTATTAATACCATGACAGGAGATATGCAATTTGGCACTTAATTGAGAGTTGGAGGATATCGGATATTGGCAAAAAAAGACAATATCAGACATCCCTAATATTAATGATGACAAAAGTGAAACTAAACCCTATTATTAAAATGGATGGAACGAACACTTTTACTCATTAATGTGCAAATGTGATGTAATGCCCATTAAAACCGTAGGAAAGGTCCATTACTGCATGTTCATCAAGTGTTACAGATACATAAGTTAATGTGTATATATTTTTTAAAAGGCCTACCACGTTACGATTCCCGCTGGTGTCCCTCAAGGCCAGTCGGAATTCTCCGGCGCGGCTCGGGTCCATGCTGAGCTGGAGGCGCAGAGCCTCGCTGTCAGCTCCGGGGAGGCACAAGGGGCGGATACCGGAGTGGGACACTGAGACACGGACAGACATTAGGACGGTACTGCAGCAAGCAGAGGCCGTGAGCCCATCACAGGCACCAGGCTGGGACGATCCGAGGAGCGGGACCTGCGGAGCCCAGACGCCCGAGCTTAGTGCCATGTCGCCGATGGTTGTGTGGGCTTAAAAAGCCCTTACGAGTGCGTCAACGGCTTAGGTAGTGTTTATAAGGTCCACCTGTGGATGGTGAAAGCGCGTGTTTTCGCGGGGTGGTCCTTGTTGGCTACCTGCCTGTCTAATGGCTCCATTTTCAGCGAGAATCGAGCCAACGGGCATTAAGGCGAGGAAACAAAACAGGAAGTACAGACCAGTACGTCAAAGATTGCTCTCCGTCAAGAAACAAAGTAGACTTCTTCTTTGTCTATTTTCTTTTTGTGGCCTACTGCCCCCCGTTGAATTGGAGTACACATTACAACAGGATTATTATTTGACCTTAGGGCGATGGCCTAAATGGTATGGAATCACAGGAGTGACTATTCCATCCATCCATTTTCTATACCGCTTATCCTCATTAGGGTCGATAATTTAAAAAAAACAAATGTAGTCATATTATTTTTCTGTTTTGTCATTGCTTTTTCTGTTGTCTGTGTTTTTCAATTTTGTCCTTGCTTGTCCTGTTTTGTCTTTACCATTTGTTCCATACAAGCTGGCGACCAAAAGCAAACACAACAGAAGAATCGTCTGCCTGCATCCTTCCAGGGTGACTAGTCTCATCCAGCCTGTTAGCCACTTCTCTCAGCAACTTCAATATGGACTCAACTGTGCAAGATGTTCGCACAAAGTATGTGCGTAGTGGCGTGACAGTGACATTACTTCCTGTCTGTGACATATCGTCGAGTCACCTGCGCTAAAAGCTACAGGAAGTGTGTATGCGCCCACATGACAACATGGAAAAAACAAAGACAATACAGAAAAAGCAATGACAAAATGGAAAAAGAATATGACTACATTTGTATATATTTATGTTTTTTATTATTGATTGTCTTTATATTTCCACATGTATTTCCTTTTCAATTTTGCACTGTAATTCCATAAAATGGGTCAGTGGGAACATTTGTAGAACCCTATGGACTTCTCCCTTCACTATTATTATTTTGATAATACTGTAATGCCAATACAAAGATCTTCCATATCTTTGTATCTTTTACCTCACCAGGTGGATAATAGTCAGAAAAAATCAAAACACTAGCAATGTATTTTGGTAGATCCTCTAAATCAGTGGTTCACAACCCGTTTGGCTGTCGGACCCACAATTAATTCTTAATAATATACAACGACCCAAATCAGTCATCAATACATACAGAGTGAAATATTTAAAAAATGTATTTCTTAACTTCCTAATTTTGATGACTAGTTTACAGCTAATAAACACAAACATTCAGTATCTCAAAAAATTGTCTGCAAGTTCAATCTTCTCAACTACTGGTTCAAGTTCACGCTCCAAAAAAAAAAAAGATGACTGATTAACAACAGCACACAAACAAATGATTCCCAACTGTGAATGTTTATTCTCATCATTCATTTAACAGTGTTGAACTATATTTATGAAATGTGTAGCTGTTCAATCATACTTATAATACAGTTAATACAATGATATGAATATTTAAAATAGAACTCTCACTTAGTCATGTTTAGATCTTTCACAGTTGTGCTTTTTTCTGTGGGAATCTGAACCAGGCCCAATGTAATGTTTATGGCTGAGGATTTCTCTGGAAGACTCGTTCTTATCAGTAAAGACAAATTACAGCACCCCTAAATAGCTGTAAGAGAATAGTGTCACCATATGTTTGATTGCATGTTTGCTATACATACAGTATAATCACACTTAAGAGATAGATTACATATGTATTCTATCTCTATCACAGTTTAATATTAATAGTTCAATATAACGCTTCAAATTTTAATGCAAAGGTCATGCAGGGTTCACAGTTATTAGTGACAGATTGATGGTAGAAGTGGGCATTTGGAATGTTTTCCTCTGACACTCACAGGAAAGGAGATAATGTGTTCCTGTGGTGGATGGATCTCCAGCCAAGGTGCACTTACAGGTCAACACCAAGGGCAAGGAAGTAGTCAGACAAGCCCTCACCAAGCAAGCCCAAATCATCATACCAAGCAGAACTCCACCCGAATAGAAGAGGCAGATAAGTGGACAAACAGCAACCATCGGGGTTCTTCCAAGATTGGACTGCTTTGGCATCACTTGAGAGACTAGAACCCAGGATCCTGCTCGCACATCTCTATCCTCCCTTTGTAAATTCTCTTTTCATGTTATAATTTCTTATTGAATTGTATTCGGTTTGAGTGTCATTTATCTCGTAATAACTGAAGAATTAATTGAACACACGTTGGGAAATTTGGCTTCAAGGAGTTTGCAAATGAGGCCCGATGTGATTGTGATGTGAGAAATGAGAAAAAAATTGAGAAAAATGAGAAATGAGAAAAAAAAATTATTTTCTGGAGCTTTTGGAGTGGACTCTCACTCGGCAATCAACATAAAGGTGGGAAGAGACCTGTTAATACAAATGTCTTCTTTTGACTATTCCAAATTTGTAAGTGAATTGTCCTACTTCAGAGGTTGTAAAGGGTTGTTAATATATAATAGAGGACGGAGATGGTCGATTATTGTAGAAATAGATTGTTGGTATAAAGTTCCTTATAACAATATGATTAATACATTAAATTGTCAGTTTAAAGTACCTTGTATTAAAAATTAATACATAAAATAAGGGAACTACCAGCCTTGGAGGATGGAGGTGTGCTCTTCATGCAGCGTTTCACCGAGGCAACTACTGGCATGGTGATAGCAGTCTGGGACATCAGATATGTGTTACGTACAAAGTATCATTCCACAATATGCGAGAAATTCAAACTGAAGCTAACTTGACTGATTATGCAGACAACACACCAGTTACAACTAACATTATGTTGGCTCTGGGAGTCATCATTCGCCACATGTACCATTCATCCAAATCGTATTTGAAACAGTGTGTTTTTCTATTTCTCCGGATAAGACTGGCATGTTTTATTTGGTCAGGTGTCAGCGGGAGTGGACTGATGCAACTGGGTCCGACCCCAAACAAAATGAACATATGCGAGACATATTTCAGAGGAGGTGTATGAAAAAATTGATAATGACTGACGCAGTGCAGAGTGAATGGAGAAAACACTTTATGTGGCATTACTGAAAATATTTGGATAAGCAAAAAAAGCAGTTAAATGATAATGAGGAAATTAAGAACTGCACTGTTACACTTACAGGTGCAAGGACCAGAATTACAAACTGTGCAAACAGGAGAAACAACTTTTTAACATTCCGCCCCAGGGTCCGCCTGACTCAGTAGTTCAGATGCCTGGACGGGTGCCATCCCCACCCGCATTTGCTGCCTGGGGACTTTTAAATGGCCTCCAGCCACAGGGTGTATTTTATCAGTAGCTGTATCAACAGCCTTTCCATCAGAGGGGGCGTGGCAGCTCCCAGAGGGCACCATATTGGTTTAATATGTTGATGATCTCCTTTTGACCGTGAATTCTGCTGACTCTTGCTTTGAAGCCACAGCACGGTTGCTTAGTGTGCTGGCTGATACGGGGTTTAAAGTGTCAAAGGCTAAGTTACGGTGTTGTCGCCCTATGGTTTCCCTTTTGGGGCGTGTGGTATCATGTGTTGGGACTTCTGTCTCAGCAGCACACTGTGGCAATATTTCACATCATTTCCGTCCTGCAATTGTTAAAAACATGCTCTCTCTTCTGGGCCTTGCAGGTTTCAGCAGACAGTTTGTTCAGGACTATGGTGAGCTGACATCTCCTCTCCGTACCTTGGTGACCACGCAAGGGATGAAGAGTTTGTCTGCTCTCCTGATGTGGACACTCGAGGCAGAGGAGGCGTTCATCTCCCTCAAATAGGCTCTTGCGTTAGCGTCTGATTTACACCGTCCCAATTATACGTCCCCCTTCTATTTAGATGTTGCTGAAAAATGACACTCTGTGAGTGGTGCCCTTTTTCAGAAGGGAGATGGTAACATAACTGGTCGAAAGATGTTTTATATATCAGTGAGCAACTTGACCTGGTGGAACTGCACCATCCGACGTGCACCCGGTATGTGGCTGGCCTTGCCAAGATACCTAAGAAAACAGACCACAGTCATGGCACATCCTCTCACTGTACTGACATCACACAATGTAACTGCTTACATCACCTCAGCAGCTTTCACAGTGCCACCATTCAATGGACCTTTTACTGGCACCACACATCACTTACACTCATGAAGGAATTCATTGTGCTGCCATGATGCAGGAAGGGGATCCGCACGAGTGTGTCTGGAAGGTGATGGACGAGACAAAAGCAAGAGCAGATCTACTCACCAGAGAGGTAGATCATCCAGATTTCACATGATGGCTGTTGTTTTCGAGACAGACGGCTCATTGAAAGCAGGATATGCAGTTGTTGAACAACAAGCAGATCAAACAATCAAGACAGCGGAGGCGAAACCCCTCACAATGAAGCATCAGCACAGCTAGCGGAGTTAGTGGCGGTGGTGAGAGCTTTGGAGCTGGCTGAAGGTAAGAGAGTGAACATTGTGACAGACTCTGCATATGTGTGGGGTGTAGCTCATTATGACGTTCAATGGAGAAGAGGTGGTTATAAAACTGCGTCAGGAATGCCTACAGTATTAAACAACAAGAACAAATATTGAGACTGCAAGATGCTTTGATGAAACCTGCAGCTGTGGCTACTATCAAGTGTAAACACAGCAACGGACTGGACAGCACATCTAAAAAGGTAACGCTTCAGTAGATGAAGCCGCTAAGGAAGCAGTTGGGTACCAATTACAGAAACAACTGGTTGTAGCTGAGGCTGAGGAGATGATACCCAGACTTACGACAGACATACTAACAGACGACCAGGAGCAGGCCTCACCAGAGGAAGACCATTATGGCTTAGTAAAAGCTGTCAGAATGATCGTACGACAGGGTTATGGGTGAGTCCGGATGGTCGTCATATTCCCGCGGCACGGCTGCTCCAAACACTGGCGGATGAGGCTCATGTACCTGGTCATGCTGGAAAGGTACAAATGACAGGTGCCTTGCAACAATGGTCTAACCCCCACCTGGGAGACCAGGTGGAGGAAAAATTTAAATCTTGTGTAGTGTGTCAGTTGTATAATAGTCAACCACCTATGCGAGTGGGACATGGTGCATTCCCACTTCCACAGATGCCAGGGGAAGACGTAATTATGGACTTCACCGACATGGGTGAACACCACAAAAACACCATAAAAAAAACTATGCAGGATGCAAAAATGAATCCAGCCAAGGTGCACTTACAGGTCAACACAAAGGGCAAGGAAGGAGTCAGACAAGCCTTCACCGAGCAAGCCCAAATCATCATGCCATCCAGAACTCCACCCCAATAGAAGAGGCAGATAAGTGGACAATCACCAACCATCAGGGTTCTTCCTTGACTGGACTGCTTTGGCATCGCATGAGAGACTAGAACACAGGATCCTGCTCCCACATCTTTATCCTCTCTTTGTAAATTCTCTTTTCATTATATAATTTCTTATTGAATACACTCGTTTTGAGTGTCATTTCTCTCCTTATACCTGAAGAAACCTGCTTGTCAAAGCCTAATCCTGTCAGATCTCAGAAGCTAAGCAGGGCAGGGCTTGGTCAGTACTTGGATGGGAGACCTCAGAAGAACACCAGGTGCCACTGTGGGAGGAAAAAAAAACTTTCCTTGTGCCCTCAGGCAAGGCACTTCACCCACATTGCCTAGTATAAAAGTGGTGTCGGTGTCGGTAGTGGTCGGGGGATTTGATGGCGCACACTGGCAGCCTCACTTTCCGTCAGTCTTCCCCAGGGCAGCTGTAGCTACATAGTGGCTTACCATCACCAAGTGTGGTTTGAATGAATAATGATGACCTCAGTGTAAGTGCTTTGATAAAGCGCATAACAAGTGTAATTCACCATTATTATTATTATAAGAATTAATTGAACACGCATTGCGAAACTCGGCTTTAAAGCGATATGTTTTAAAATGAGGCAAAAACTCCCAACAACGGTCATTTAAAAGACTCAATTTGTTTGCGAACGCCACATCTCTACCAAGCTAACAGCTGCCACCCAACGAAAACGGGTCCACCACCCACCATTTGAGAAGCTCTGCTTTTAATGAGGAGTGTTCTGCTGTTTAGGACAAAAGCAAATACACTAGTCAAAGACCCTCTCTACAGTATATGACACAAAATTACAAAGTGACACTTTGTAATTTTTGCGCTTGTGTAATGCCACGTGATCTACATTTAGATATGTTACTGCAAAAAATGCAAAAGATCCTCTATGACATAACCACACTGCTGTTTTTACAGACCTACTGCAAAAACACAATTCAATGTCTGCCCCCCTCCCCCGATTGATCGGGCAAAACATAACAGAGGAGAGCGTCTAAAGATTCTAGGAGTGACAAGTAAATTCTGTGAGCACAGTGTTCTTCTAGGTTGATGGGGTTCTTTAAGATATACCGGTGCCTGACAGTGTAGGAGAATTTTATACTCAATTCTATACCGTACAGGTAAACAGGGAGGCTGAGATATGATCTCTTCTTCTGCTTCCAGTTAAGTCTTGTGCAGCAGAATTTTGGACTAACTGATGGGTTATATGTCTTAGGACAGCCCATTAAATCGTTACAATAATCCAACATGGAAGTCACAAAAGCAAGTTTTTCTGGTAGTGGAAGGAATTTTCTGATGTTTCTTTGTTTCGTAAATGGAAAAATGCTGTTCTTGACTCTTGTCATATTTAGGAGATAAGTACTAAATAAAAACCGGCGTAGGGATGTGTCGTTAGATCCCACGTGAACTACCACTCGTTGAATGGAGGCTGGCGAGGTTTGAAGAAGAGATGGTAGTACGTGAAGTGTATCAAGCATCTCTCCTGGATCCTCTTCCTAGGTCAATACACGTTGGAGAGACTATGTCTCTTAGCTGGCCTGGGAATGCCTCGGCATCTGCTGGGAAGAGCTGGAAGAAGTGGCCGGGGAGAGGGACCTCTGGGCTTCCCTGCTTAGGTTTCTGCCCCCGCGACCCGACCTCGGATAAGCGGAAGAAAATGGATGGATGGCATCTCCAATAATATACCTTTTATCACACATGTACTGCACATACTGACGTTTAACAGACTGTTTCATCAAAATGTGTGAGATTGAGTCTTTCTTATCGACCAGAAAGGCCATTAAAAGTGCACAGTGGAGTCTGGTATGTACGGTGCTACACCAGCTTGTGGCAGTGTAGAGTTGAGCTTCATGGAGCTTCAGACTGATCTCTGTGCGTTTGCTTACACAGCCATGCTGGCAGGATTGTAGCAATGAGTAGAAGAAGCTACTATGGTAAAACAAAAAATCGGCATGTAATCGGCAGGTAACAGCTTATTTCCCTCGTGGAAAAGTACTCGTGAAACAACCTGCATAGTATTTCCATTTCATTCCCAACAAAATGGAGGATTACATCTCAAAAGTAAACGACAGGCGCATGGACTTCATTTACTAGTAAAGGTAAGACCAAGTACAATTTCATTTAAAAAAGACATCAGTGGAAAATAATGAAAATGTACTTTATATGACATATTCTTTTGTTTTTCTGCTATCAAATTGTTGTACAGTGTGCAATTGATTGAAGCATCTAAAAGATTTTAAAACACCTAATTGTTTCATTTGAGGTCAAAATTAAAATATAAGCTTATCTTCTATTTTGGGTTCAGGTTTTTAATTTCTGACTCCTCTGTAGTCCTCACCAATCATAAACCTCACCGACGTACTGGGTAGGAAAATATACTGGTGGGTGTTCTGAAGTAGTGCACGACCGGTTTTGTATCGCAATGGGTGGTTGGTCTGAATTCATTGGCTTTGAGTTTTCCTTTATCCACGCCTCGGCTTATTCCTTGACTAACAGTGTAGGCCATGATGCTTGCGAGCCATTCCTTTTGCTTTTCCGCGCCATCATCAAGGAGTAAAGGTGTAAAGGTCAGTGGCATTTTTGCACAAGGCAACGATGTTAAAAAGCAATTGGGATATCTCGGGAGCATTTCCCTTTGATGTCATGCGCACTTTGATTCGTGCAATGACCGCTTCGACGGCATTTTTTGCCATCTCGCCGTAGCCGTTCGAGCTTATTTTCCCAGGCCGCTGTCAATTAAAGTTCTCCTTTTCCTGTTTCCATGTTTAACGTTGCTCATAAAATAACAACTAACAAGCAACATTCATTCGGCGCCACCGCACAAACTCCGAAACGGGTGGCCTACCTGTTTCCAGGTGAGTGCTGGCAGAGGCGTGTAGCTTCTCCGGTGTGCTCTTGGCGTAGTGCCCGGTTTGGCGGCTCGTGCGCGGCTCGTGCGCGGCGCGGCGCGCTTCCTAACGGCTGCTTTTGTCGGCTCCCAACATTGCGGCCTCGTGGCGCCTTTGCCGCCGAGAGGCTCGGGATGGGGGGCTCCGCGCTTGTACAGACAAATGACCGGTGCTGCTGTGGTGTGGCGTATTTACTGTGTTATAAGACCTGACATTGATGAGACCGACCGGGTCCCTGACGTGACAAGGTAAATACAGAAAACGGGCAAAACCAGTCAACAGAAAAAACATGGCTTCCCAGCCTGTCCCTCTCTCCTCCTTCCTTCCTTCCTCAGCCACCAGCAAAGTGCTCGCCGCTTTTAGCGTCCGTGTACGTAAGCACGCACACTCACCTGCGCCCACGCGCCCTGCAGCCCGAACACACCAACTTCAACTGTCTTTGCTCCAAACACGGGGCATCTGACGTCATCTTCCAGGCCTATTTGTCCCCAAGGACTGCCAGTTCAATCACACTATTGTTTTGTGTTGAGTTGTATCATGTAATCGATTCGATACCAAATGTCAAGCATGGTGCCCAAGCGTCCAAGGTATAATGGTTAACGGCGGTGAAAGTAACTGTCACCTTCCTTGCAGTCACATATTAACACCACTTTGGAGCAGAAAGCTACCACATCCGGATTCAAGACGCACATAAGAAAATCTGTTAATAAAGCACATATTTCTTTCTCTATGTGTATCTTTAACCAAAAATCCACCTCTTCCACGTCAATAAGTGAACCGCTGGCCTCACTTGAGCCGTGTGAAGTGGAGCTTCAACATGTCTGTCCTGCAAGTCAGCGTCAATGTGAAAAACATGAGGAAAAGTGAGATGACGGCTCTGGTGAGACAAGCGGATCAAATCAAGGAGATGCTCAGACAGGTAAGAAAATGGTGATGTCATTCTTCAAATGTGGATTTTACTGCTGTGGTGTAATATCTGCAACAGGGAGTGGAAAAGCCCTATAAATATTTGATAGATGTCTCTTGGGGTGACCCGCACAACACAGGACTGAAGCCTCTCACCTTTGTCAGACAGGTAACCTCAAAATATGCTCCTTTCAGTTGCCTAAACTAAATGAATGTCCACACTATTTGTCAGGTTCTCGCTGCTTGTTTTTACCCTCGACTTATCGACAGCGACAAACTCCCAGTGGATGTCAAACAGCGAGCACGGAAGCTGCTGCAGTGGTGTGAGGGTGGCTGTGTAGGTAGGACAAATGTAGATGATTATTCATTAACAATCAGACAGCGTTCATTCAGACCTTAGGACGTCATTGGGTTTTCAAGTGGGCACCCCACTTCACCAGTGGTTTCAGTGTGTGGAGTCAGTGTTAATAAATTGAATATTTTTGTAGTTAGAAGAAAACGTGTTTATGACTTTCCAACTATGTTTTTTAAACATTATTACAGACCTGTAGGCTTGAAACAACACCCCCAGCTTTTCACCCCTGTTATTCATTGTTTACACCACATTGTGTAACTCTTATGCTGCAGGGACTTGAAATGGAGTTAGCCTCAAATGTATTTCTTCTTAACTTTTGTTTCTTTTTTTTGGCTTAACCTAAGAAGCCAAATACGTACCACTTCCACACGCATTGGGAGGAGAACTTTTTTCACTCTATCATGTGGCAAATACCATGACTGACACATGTGGCTTGCAGTGTTACGGTAATTGAATGTAAGCTAATGTTTCAATGTTTTGTGTCACTGATGCCGCCTAGTGACCAGAACACTCAACATCACTATGGATGTTTTAACTAATAATAGACCATAGACTACCACCAAACAGCCATCATTTATCAATTAATTTCTCAAAAAACACGACATAGGGAGGGAGCGTTAATTGAATATATTATTATATTCAATTATATAATATAATATAATATTGCAAGGGACAACTGTAGATCTGGTTTTCCATTGGGCATTGTTTGACTCAACATATATATGATGCCTATGCTTTTTGTGTGAATTCTTTTGTGTGGATACTGGCATTACTCTCTTGTGAAGCACCTCTTCAGCCTATTTGCAGGTCACTGACCTAATGACATTATTGTCTTGGCCATGGACAGAGTTAACTGTTTTTCATTTAGTCATACATTCTTGACATTTTAAAACAGGCAGGGTCCCATGTTAACTTTATTGTAGCAAGAGTCACTTATTATTTTGTACTCTGATTTAATATTTAAGATCTGATTTAAGTACTATTGTGCATGTGAGGACTTACAGAACAAAATGGTGCGGACACGTTTTGGAGCATTAGACCTGAGAACTGACAATCGGTTTAGATCAGTGGTTCTCAGTTGTGATGTTTCTGGAATACTATTGATAAACTGATCTATTAATGTGTCTGTACTGTACAGACTAAACTCGTAACTGAAACCAGCGAAATGCAACAAAATAGAGTGCAGTCAAGGCAAGGCAAAGTATAAAGTCATTCCATAAAAACAAAAGATCATTCTAAAATCATTACATAAAACTCCATAAATCATTCTATAAAATAAGAAATTAAGAACATAAATTAAAAGTGCAGATAAAATACTTTCAGTTGCACAGTTGAATAGAAGTGTTTTCAGCCTGGATTTCAAAATTGCCAATGTTCAGGATTGTCGCACATCTTCTGGAGGACTGGAAGACCAGATTTTGGCAAACTGTAACGCCGCCTCACCGTGTGATCACCAGTACCACAAGTCCTCATACTACAGATTGTTAAATGATGTAGTTATTTATTTGAGACACTGCACATTAATGAACTTTTAAAAAAGTCCTAATTCATGTGGGCGACTTCACAATTACATTATTACTTAATACCATTAAAAATATAATAATTTAGGCTATTATTTTTTATATTTTTCCTGCAGGCTCATATACACAAACACCAGGTATAACCGGAATCATCCAGAACATCGCTCACTTCATAACACAAAGAGATGGTGGGGTGCCAGCTGATCCCAAAAACATATGGATCCATTCTGGCTCCCAGCGGTCACTCACGGTATCATATATCAATAAGTGATGGTGCTTTTTCTAAATGTGACATATTGTATGCACACTTCTAGAACATGCTCAGGGTGTTGGTTAACAGCAAAGGGTCACCCAGGAGCGGCGTGCTGATGCCAGTGCCATGTCACAGTACGACATACCTGTCCGTGGAGGGTCTTGGGGGACTGGTGGTCCCTTACTTCCTGGATGAGGAGCATGGATGGGAGCTGGAGATAGAGGAGCTGCATCGAGCGTTGGAGTCCGCCCAGGGGGTCTGCAAGCCTGTCGCTTTGTATATTATCAACCCGGGAAATCCCACAAGTACCCATATTGTCCAGATCAAGCTTTGCCCTTTTCAAATGCATTCAAGTTATATTTTTGGAGTTCATTTCCCGGCAGGTCACATCCAAAGCAGGAGATCCATGCAAGAGGTCATCAGGTTTGCCTGGGAGAAGAAGCTTTTCCTTCTTGCAGATGAGGTAGGCCTCTAATGAGTACAAAAGTACAAAATGACACAAAAACACTGTACCCTGGATAAACCCAAATGTCATAACCAGTGAAAGAGTGAGACCAAGCTGCAAATAGCAGTAACACTAAATCAACTAATGAACGTTTCACCATTTTGAGAAATAAAGTTGTACGATCATTCAGAAATGCAAAGGCAGCTTTCTTTCTTACACTAATTGTAAAATCAAATGGAAATGGTAAAACAATAAGGAACTAGACAAGGAATATGTTAGGTGACGAAACATCCTAGAAATTAAAATTCTTGATAAACTAACAAATATTCCCGCTATAGCGGAGGCTATACCACTATTTTATTGCGAGGTGTTTTGCACCTAACTTACACCCTTTCAATAGATGCAAATCAACCAGTTTTCAATTTCTGAAATATCACAGAATGAGAGGTATCGCACATTAAGTGGCTTACACCATTCAAATGTAAAAGTATTTTTCATATGGACACAGTGATGCTCAAGGAGCTTAGCACATCAGTCACATGGCCCGGACCAGAAATTATTAATCGGTCCATTTCACAAAAAATGTTCCCAAGCATGTGGAAACCCATTGTGTCACTCCCATTTTTAAAAGCAGAGACCCTCATTCCTATACGGCAAACGACCCATCAGCATATTGCTTAGTGTCCAAGATTGCAGAGAAACTGTTAGCAAAACAAATAATCAGTCATTCCAAAAACACACCCTTTGTTCCACACCCATGCAGTTTGGCTTAAGAGCCAATTATTGTTATTATTATTAGTTATTTCACGGAAAAAAATCAGAACCATGTTAAATTGAGGTGGGTTTGTCAGTGCTGTGTTCCTGGATCATAGGAAGGCATTTGACACCGTCAATCATAAAATCTTGCTGACAAAAATATGTATTTTTTTCCTTTTCCCAGATGCACTTAAGTGGATTGCGTCTTACTTCACTGAGCGCTCCCAATATGTCAGTTTAGTCTGTTAAATAAGTATCCCTCTGTCTTTCCATTGGTCTTCCTCAAGTATTACATTTAGGACCGTTGTTGTTCTCGTTTTACATTAAAGACCTCCTGTCCATTTGAGTTGATGTCTATGTACAGATGTCTGCTGATGACACTGTCATTTACGCCCATGGTAGTGATAGCTCACAGGTGGAAGAGAAGCTCACCAACGCCATGGCTAATAGAACAGCTTGATTAAAGCAATCGTGCCTGCAGTTTAAATTTGTTTAAAACAGTAGGAATGTTCTTCACTAAGTCCAATAATACCTATAATACCCGAAGATGTTTTTTTTCCAGGGGGAAATCATATTGACATTCTTAAAACAGTCTTTTTTTTGTAAATGTAACGACAAACGACACGTCAGCCTCAGTCTCTTTTTTTTTTTACCATTTGTAATTTGTCACGTAAAAACAATATACTCTACCTTTGATTGTAAGTCTAGCAGATTTATAGTCAAATTGCATCGAGCACTAGTTTATTATCCGTGTTGTGAACTTAAGTTTGAATTGATTTGACAGAGACATTGCACAAAACATACAGTATACTCACCAGATGATGAGCACAAAATTATTACCCAGTGTTTACCATTTGATCATCTCTGTTTGCTTTCTAGCACATTTTTGCTGGAAAAAAAAATCGAATCACTAAACAATAAAACAAGTTTGATAAAAGGAGACGTTAGCAGGCAACTCCACTCTGTGGGAATGGCTGGTATATTTTGAGTTCTGCCTAGCAACAGGTAGGTAGGTAGGTGCCTAGATTAGTTTGTAGATGACCTCAGTCATGTCATGTGCTTGCCCACAGGTCTATCAGAGCTCCGTCTATGAAGAAAAGACTCCGTTTGTTTCCTATAAGAAGGTTTTATCCGACATGGGGCCTCCTATTTCAGACATGCTGGAGCTGGCCTCCTTCCATTCGGCTTCCAAAGGCTTCCTGGGAGAGTAAGCTGTGGATCATGTGACGCACACGCACACAAATATTCTTGACTGGCTATGGAAGTAACAATTTTGGGTTTTCCTCCAGGTGTGGTCTTCGTGGAGGATATTTGGAGCTTGTAAACATGGACCCAGTAGCCATGAAACACGTCCACATGCTGTTCCATACGGACGGCTGTGCTCCAGTAGCAGGTCAAATTGCTCTGGAGCTGATGGCAAACCCACCTAAGCCAGATGAGCCTTCCTACTCTCTTTACACTAATGTGAGTCCATGTGTGATCCTTGAACCTTGAGCTGTTTCATATCAGACAGCATACACTAGGAGGGGTTGTTTTGGAAAAAAAAGACAAAACAGGACATTATATTTAGATTTTTGTCCTCAGCTACTTTCCTTCAGTTGGAAATTAGTAGGATTCTTGATCAGACTTTTGAAAACGATCCCCTTTTTAAGATTGATGGTATCACGTGTTGACTTGACCTTTGAAAGTTACCAAATATGGTTGCTTGCCATAAAAGGACAAAAAGGTGTGTTTTAAAACATGTTATTCTCCAGGAGATCAGACACATACAAAGCGCACTGCTTCAGAATGTGAAGAAAGTGGAGAAGGTTCTAAACCAGTTGCCAGGTTTCAGCTGCCAGCCAGTGGAAGGAGGAGCGTTTGCTTTCCCCAGACTGTATCTACCACCAAAATCCATCCAGAAAGCCAAGGTTACAAATTCACTCATTTTCTGCATAAATTGTCCAATACTCATATTCATCTTCACACAAATAAGTTTCTTTGTATTTTCAGGAAGCGGGGATGGAGCCTGACACTTTCTACTGTGGGAGACTGCTGGAGGACGAGGGTGTGTTTGTTAGTCCTGGTTGTGAGTACGGGCAAAAGGAAGGCACCTATCACATCAGGTTATGAGACAATATTTTTATATCAAGTTTCTCTCCAGTGTGTCACATTGAGCACAAATTCAGTGGAATGGATGTGTAGTAAATGTCGTTTTTTTTTCTTTTTTCAAACAGATTTAGCATCATGACCCCTGTTGACACCATGGAGGAACTTCTGCGACGCCTGAGTGGCTTTCACTTACAGTTCATGAAGGCCTTTTCCTAAATGAATGATGAAACCCTTTAAAAACACCCTCTGAGTGCTGTAGTTGCACATTAGATACACCTGCACAGTTTAAAGCAACTCCAAAACAAGAATGACAAACTTGTGCTCATAAGGCTGTTTTTAATTCACGGTGATAATATACTCTGTGGCATTAATACATGAATTATAGTGGTCAATTAAAAATGTACATACAGCAGCTGTTGGGTTAGCGTGCAGAAAACTGTGCAGATGTACCTTATGTTATGACCATCACATTAAATATTATTTTTTGTTATATAACGTCATACATAACCAATATTAGACTAGTTAGATGCAATTTTATTCATTAATGAATGTCAACACATGTCTGCTTTTAATAAAACAACAAATTAGGCTGCACAACCCAGGGACATGAATTTTTTTTTTTTTTTTTAAGACAGGACAAGCAGTCCAGGAGGAGCCCTGAATACTTTAGTATATTAGGTCGCAATCCTAAACAGGTACTTGCATTATAAATAAGATGGCATCACCTTTATTTGGCCATCAAGTACTACATGTCTGCCTTCAGTCCACATCACTGTCGCTGCTGTCATTTTGAGCCCACGGATTCTGGTCGGTCTCGTTGAGCAGCTCCACCACGAGTGAGACAAGCTTGCCATCCTGGGCCTTGTGGGTGGATATGTTTCTTGGGTTTCTGAGGTTGCGTTGGAGCATGGCCTGAATGGACGTGCGCAGCTCCCACAGTAGTTCCCACGTGTCAGCCACCAGCTGGCAGCGCACCAGCGAGCGACCCGCAAAAGACACCTCTACTGTGTCTCCGCTCACTTCAACACAAAACGATACATATTAAGGGGGAAATTGATGTGAGGATGGAGTACAAGCTCCACGTACCTGTCTCGGTGATATCACAATCTGTGAGCAACAACAGGGCGAGCGGATGCACTGCTGACGAGTCCCGAATAAAAACTGAGCCATTGGACTTGATTGCCCCAAAGAAAGTGAGCCATCGACAAGGCAGCTCCTCGTTTCCTCTAAAATCCACAAAAACACACGTGAGGGACGATCATAATAGGTTTCAATTTTCATTATGAGCTTCTCTCACCTGTTCACAGAGGAGCGGTGCAGCAGGATGTTGCTGCTGAGCGTACGGAACGACAGGCGATTGGGACGAAAGCGCCCCCCTTTGGTCACAATGCCCCTCTTCACCTTGAAAGTAAATATTTTTAGACTAATTCTGACTTATTTCCCCACACTATCTCTAGTTATTAACTCATTCAAGACTGGAAAAAGTTGTTTTTTTGGCTCGTTACTATTGTATGACATCACAGTATACAATGCTGCCTTCTTTCGTGTCATATATTGAAATTTTCAATCCCGATACCCAAAATTGGATACACGACAATACAATTCCATTAAGCAACCTCACCAAAAGAACGTCTGAGCTCTTAAGTTTTTGAATAGCAAGCACGTCTAGAACAGAACTCTTAACATCGCACATAACCTGCGGGTTGCTACATTAGAAATATTGTTGGTTTTATGTGCAGCTGTAAAACCCTTCTACAGGCAAGTTTGATACTGTTCACGGATATCCCTAGTTTAAATGCCCTTTAAAAATGCCTGTGCACGTTCCGGCATTGGGCCTAACTCTTCCATTCATGTTTGTCCTTCAAGCTTTGAAGCATTTAAGGCTATTACTAGAATATGACTTGATTCAAAGAGGTTACTTGTACCTGGATGAGGTTGGGATAGAGTCCGGCTAGCAGCACCGCTTTCAGCAGCTGTTCCTCCTCGCTGTTCTTGTTCAAGAGTGAAGAGTGACGCTGACACTCGCTAGCATTAGACACTAGCTGAGCCTCGCGTAGATTATCGCTGAACTGAGAAATCAAGCCTGGGGCACAGAGCAACGGACATTGTACACAGGGCGTCTGTGTGTGTGTGTGTGCGAGAGAGAGAGAGCTTCCCACTAACCGTTGATGAACCTGAGGCCGGCCTTAGACAAGATATGCTTTTCCAGATAGTCGTCCCTGTCCTCACGATCGCCCTCTTGCTGAAGCTTCTTCCATCCCAACACGGCTCGACTGAACACTAAGTAGTCGCTGAAGCTGGAGCCGCTCAGACTCGCTTTAGCCTGACAAGAAAAAGAAACAAGTTGTGTACTGTGATACATTCACACTGCAGGTCAATTCCGATTTTTTTTTTGCTCATATGTGACCTGTATCAGATTCTTTTCATGTCAGTGTGGACAGTTTTTTTTTTTTATAATGCGACTCAGGCCTGATTCGTATGTAGATATAAATCCCATGTGTATCAGATGTCCTGCAGTCTGAATGGTCAGGTAGCATACACCCGACTTACACGTCATTAGATAGGCATAAAAGGTGATCGATGCGAGCACCACTCCTAACTCCGACATCTACTCGGAACAGAGGTCACAGTAAGTTCGCCACAAACTGACATTGACAAAATTCTTGTCCTCGTTTTGTTAATCTCCCACGTGGAATCTTTTGGTTAAGAAAATATTTACTCCCGGTGCACAAATCCCTTGAAATTGCCACAAATGTGTCAAGGAGAGCATACACTGCAGCAATCTTTACTTCCGGAAACACACGGCAACGCGTGTCAAGTCGTTCTTCTGCGTGTGTGCATTAGTTCCCAGATGCTGTGTTCACATTGAAGCAGTCATTGACATACGGTAAGTTCCATTTTTGTGGTAGTGTGAAAAACCACATAAAAAAATAATTAAAATCAGAATTGGGCATCATATCCTACAGGGAGAACAAAGACCTAGGCACTGTTTGGATGTTGCTTTGTTCACCTCACCTTGTTGATGAGTGATCGGTTCTGCAGTCTGTTGTGAAAAGGATCCCGGGTCAGACAGGCCGCTATGGACAACATAGGCAGGACACACCTGAACATGGTGCTCAGGACCAGAACTTTACCAAGACGTGGGTCACATGACATGGAGGCTACCCGCTCTCCTAAAGGTGTCAGTGTTTCTGACCTGTCAAGAACTCCTGCAGAGAAAACATTGGCATACATTAAAAAAAAAAAAAAACGTTTTGCCATTCAAAATACCCTTTTCTTTGCCCATTTGTACTCAATATTTGTTCCATCTTGTGGCACCAGTCACGCTACTTGCTCAAACTATGGTGTGGACCAATGGTTAAACAAGAGGTGCGCACGTTAATTGCAAGTCAAAAAATAGTTAAAATAAAGAAAACTACTTTGACTCCTAATAAAAATGAAAATTTTCTTCATGTTTTTAACATAAAATTAGTTTTATACTTATTTTACAAAGTTTTTAAATTTTTAACACATACATATAGAAAACATGTATTTATATATACGCAAACAGTACATCTACACACGTATATACATATATATAAATATACACATATACAGTATGTATACATATTTTTAGTGTACCCTGAAGCAGACAAATATACATACTACTTTAAATTACAACTATTTTTAATTATATTTTTAATTAAAATATAAATCAAATTTAGACATTAATTACGAAAAAAAAACTGTTAGCACACAGAACACTCACCAATGTCTTGTAAATTTTGGACGGCATCTGACACAGCTCCCTGCTCTGGACTGTCCAACACTTGTGATAAAAACTCTACAGCCTAAATGACACACGTACACAATAAAACGTTACTCTGTGTTCATGACAGACAAGCATAGAAACAAATTAATAAATAAAATTGTACCTTGCATTTTGGACTGTGGATCTTGGCCTGAACCACCAAGCTCTCCAGGGGGATGCGCAGGATCTCTGGGACTGGGAAGAGGGCCATGGAGTCCAACTGTTTTCGTGGAAACAGATGGTAGGACTGCCCTGGTTGACAGCGTCCTGCTCTTCCTTTTCTTTGGGTGACATTTGATCGAGATATCCACACGGTATCCAGACAAGACACCTGGAGAGTAATTAGCATGAGATGTTTCCCAAATGCACACAGCATGGTCCATATAAAAAGCATGCTTGGATAAATTTGGCATAGAAGGATCCCCAAAACAAGTCGAGTGAATGACATTTTTAAGAAGATGTGTACTTGTACTGCAACTGCAAGGCCTTACTTTAGTGTGTGGGTCGTAACGATGCTCTTTGTGAGTTCCTGAATCCACCACATGCACAATATCATCAATGGTGATGGAAGTCTCAGCTATGTTAGTGGACAGGACAATTTTCCTCCTGCCCTCGTGGGGGCGCTGGAACACCGCCTGCTGGTCTGCCACTGACAAACTAGAATGCACTGAAACAAAAACAAATGTGTGTACTGCAAATAAAATGTGTATGGATATGTGTGCTCTTACATGGCACGATCAACTGTGAGCCAGAGGAAAAGTGTGGCTTCATCTCGAGCATCTGTTGAACCGTCTTAATTTCCTGCCACCCAGGGAGGAAACACAACACAGCACCTATGGAAGGTCGGGGAGGTAGGTTGTCATCTTAAATTTGAATTTTAGTGGAAAGCAAGACACTTGTCAATTTGGTACCTGGTTGTCCATGTCTGTCAATGTGCTCAATGACATCAGCGACTAGGTCCAGGTCTGGAGAGACCTCATCGCTTTGTGCTGACTCTACGCTCTTTTCAACAGGCAAGTCGCGCCCCATGTCCATCAGCAGGTCCTCCAAGTATAGGTCCTTCACTGGGTGCATGAATCCAGGTACTTTCACAATGGGACAGCCCCCGAAGTAGCGGGCCAGCCGCTGGTTATCTCCCGTGGCACTCATGAGCACCACGTGCAAGTCAGGATTCTTGTTCATGCTAGAGCGCAACAGTGCCAGCAGGAGGTCCGTGTTGACATCACGCTCGTGCACCTCGTCCACCACCACGTGGCTTATTCCCTTCAGGGCAGGGTTGGACTGCAGCTTCCTTAGCAGTACGCCAACTGTGAGGAAGAGCAAGGCTCCGGCGTTGTGTTCTGGTGGTCTGCTTTCGAGCCTCACCTATGAAGGGAGATTATTATACAGTATATAATGCCATATATTGTCCATTATGTGTATTGATTGTAGAGTAACGGCATGCACAATGGAGTGCTCTAGCTTTTTCAGTTTTAACTAGTTGGCTATAGCAAAGCTATAGCAAAGCACAAAAAAATGGGAAAAAATGCCAATTAAATTAAAAAATTTAGTGTGTGTGTGTGTAAGACCGTCACACAAAAAATGACAAAAACAAACAACAACAAAAAAACTCTACAATCCAGAACAAAACATTTTCCTCTGTAGGACTCAGTAATGAGTAGCTCCACCATTCTTGTTAATCATGCGAGTGTTTCCAGGAAGCTAGTACGAATTTGGAGCAATGTGCACACTAGTTTTTGAAGTAATTAACAAGATCGGTGGAGCTCCACATTGCTGAGTCTTACTGAGAACATTTTCGTTTTGGTTTTGAGAGTTTATCATTTTCTGAATGATGGTTTTAAACTTTTGATCGGCTGATAAACAGTCTATTTCAGTTGTTGTTTTCAATAAATTACTTTTCAAAGTGCTTTTTGTCACACTCCCCCTTCTTGCTTTTGCATATTGTAGCTTTACTAAAACCCTCATTAAGATCCAAATGTGCAAAAGGTCAAGTCTGGCGATTTTTCAACTAGTCTTAAGATTTTGATCAGGTCTGTGCATACTATATTTCTTCATTAAACGAGCAAAGCAATACTAGTATAGTTCATTTTATAACTAAGACTTTTTGTGTGAAATCCCAATATTCAAATTATGCGGGGGACGCATGTTAATACCTGATATCCCACTGAGTGTTTGAGAGCAGGGCCCATTTCCTGGGCGACGCGATGGGCCACTGACACCGCGCTAATCCGTCGAGGTTGGGTCACCAGAATGTTGCACTGGGCCCCCTGCCCCTCCGTCACACATTCCTCCAGGAGGAACCGTGGGATCCGCGTAGTTTTGCCACATCCAGTTTCTCCTGCAATCACCACCACCCTGGAAGAACGTACGGCTGACACGACACGCTGCCGGTGACCATCAACCGGCAGCTCTATGCTTAGGCCGGGGGAGGCTCTCCTCCATTCCTCCTGCAGACGGTCGTTGAGGTATTGCTCCTCTTGCGGAGACCAGGGCCTGTATGGCTTTCCTGTGATGGCATCCAAAATCAAGTCTTCGTCATCCTCTGTTACCTGCTGTTCTCTCGCCTCTTGTTCCTCACAGAGTTTCTGCACCTCCGCATCTACTGGGTACTGTCATGAAGGCAACACAAAAACTTATTTAGTTACTATGGCAGGATATTGGGGCTACTATGCCTTGCATTGTAAATAAACGACTTTTAACTGACCTGTGTAAGATATTCTCTCATACGATCCTTTAGGTAGTCTGGGACTTGCACCTGTAGGGGTCTGCGCCCATTCTCTGCTGCCTCCCTCACCTTCTCCCGGTGGTAATTGGCATGAGTCAGTGGATTGTTGTTCCCATCCAGCAGCTGTAGTTCCTACACAAAATGACATTTGTGAAAACCTTACAGTCCAAACAAGCACAAATGAACAATGAGACTCCCCACCTTCAGTTTCATGCAGGCGAGAGCCGCTGCCCGCTTCTCAGCTCCGGCCTTGTTGCTTGCTGTCGCCGTGAAAGTCATTTCCTGCGGCCAGCGCACTGTCAGCTCACACCTTTTGAGCTTCCCCCCACTTGTGTTGAACTGTATCAGCTTCTGGCAACAATACATCATGACTAACACAGCATTTGGAAGGAACACTGATCATGAGGAATGCTACATACTTTGCTGATATTGGACCCCATGGCCACCTGGACCACACGGGTTAAGAGCGCTTTAGGAGAGGGGAAGAGAGAAAGCGCTTCAACAACGTTAGATGTGTTTTCAAGGACAAGTGGCACCAGGTCAGGTTTGGAACCATGGACACGGTCAGTCAAGGGGTCCTCATCGATGTTGTCAAAGGATGACCGCACTCCTCTCCCTCTGCTAGCTCTCCTTCTGGGGAGTTGATTATTTGGGCCAATCACACCCATTTCCTGTGCAACAACATAATAGTTAGTGGTGATGATAGCATGAGATTAACACTTTAACTCAACAAAATCATACTTTCAGCCTGTGGCAAGCAGCAGCTGCAGCGAATCTCTCTGCATCCGCTTTCCTGGGGGCATAACCTTCCTCCTTGATCTTGCAGGGCCAATTCACGGTCACTGTGGCTTTCTACGCAAACAAGTAATACAAGTTGTACTCCAGCAAAACAACAGGAGTCTAGACAAGCTATGGGTAGTCGTCTTACCTTGACACCCTCTTCCTCGGTGCAAGTGTACTGGATGAGTGGAGACAGGTCGTTGACTCCCAGTGAGCGAGCAAGTGTGTTGTTTAAGAGACATTTGGGGTCCGGAAATTCATCCAGGAAGTTAGAGCTAATGTTCCCTTAGTAGTAAAAAAACAAGCCATGCAGACGTTATATATAAAAAACAGCAGAACACGCAAAGGAAGGTGATGTTTTGGCATGATGATGCCCTTGACATGTAATAGCTGCTTGCTGATTGCGGCGGAAGTCCCTGTCACTCACCTCCCTTAGCATGGAAATGCGACGTGCCGTATTCCTGAACGCTCCTACACCACTGCATGCCTCTGCCCCAGTTTGCCGCTGTTTGGCCTCCAGATGGAAGACATTTGCCAAGGCGACACAATGCTCTGAATTGCACGAGTAAAACACCGGTCAGCGCCATCTTTGAACTACAACATTTCTTCTTTTACGGCAGTGGAGCGACGGAGGTGATAACAGCGCCTCCTCTGGCAAGACATCGGACTTGCAAAATATTGTAACGCTCCCACATGGAGTCATTCTCAGCGTTTAAATGTCTACACATTACAGTGTGTTAGTATTATGTATATTAACAATTACGTAATATAATTTGTGTACATGAGATGATGCGATGTGATGTTTCAATTAAAAGAAAGTAAATTATGCGACGAAAGGATATGTATACACATAGCTCCACTAGATGTCAGCGTTGTAGTGAGCTATTTCATGTTTATTACACTATCTTACAGCAAGTTGTCTTAATGGAATACACATTAAGTCCCCACATCAGGGGTGTCCAACCTTTCTCCAAAAAAGGATGCAAGTATATGCTAAAACCAATGTATTGTGGGTCAACATAAACTCTGCTAAATGTGCTGACATAAACATGCAAAATATGTTATGCAGCCGGATATAGAAAGAAAGAAAACAGCTGCATCATGCTTACACAGCAAATCGTTTGTGAGGCCATGATTCATTTTAATCTAGAATACGTCATAGACAAAAAACAAAAAGGCAGCAAATGGTCCCCGCATTGAACTTTGGACACCAGTGACAGAGAGGTATTTAATATTCCAGCCATCTTTTTTCTCTGCCGCTGGGTTACAGGGGTATGCTGGAGACTATCCCAGCTGACTTCAGGCGAGAGGCGGTCTGACCACCATCCAATCACAGGGCACATATAGACAACCATTCACAAGCAACCATTCACACTCACAATTATACCTATTGTCAATTTACAGTTATCACGTATCCTGACATGCATGTTTTTGGAATGTGGAAGGAAACCGAACCACGTGGAGAAAACCCAACTGGAGAACATGCAACAAAGATTCCAGATATTCTTTTCTTTTTTTTTTTTGTTGTCTTGTCCAGCATCATAACAGCTGAAACGGAGTCAAGCGGCCTTTAAATGCTGAGCAAAATTTCTTTGCCAAGGGAGACTTCATAATCCAAATGAGTCTCACTTGACATTTGACTGCGTTTATTATGAATTTTGTTGCGCCACATTTCGATGCCGGACCTGACCTGAAAAGGGACGGGTGGGGGGTGGGGTGGGGGTTATAAGAAAGGGTGCAGAAGAACCTTACAAACATATTTCAACCATATTATAAACAACCATGATAATCACAATTTCAGCAACAACCAGAACAGTAAAATACAGGGGAAAAAAAGTAAAATAATAATAATAATAATAATATATATATATACACACACGCATATATATATATATATATATATATATATATATATATATATACACACACATACATACATATATATATGTGTATATATACATACATACATACATATACACATGTTCGTACAAGTATACATACACATACTGTGCACATACACATATCCATGCAGTACATACATACATACACACACATACAGTGTGCATATATATGTATACACCCATACATAAATATGTACTAATAATGATAAACATACAAGAAAAACAACTAGAAAAACAGAACCTCGTGAGCAATGACCATCCAGATGACACGTGCAACAAATCTACATTAAATCTACATTACTCTGCAGTGACAGGATAACTGCATCAGAGTGAAACAGAGAATGAGGGGATGTTCGTGGTGAACACAGCCATGCATCCCAAACCACACTCCCTCCAAAAGCGAGGGTCGGACTAGGAAGACACCGGAGCACGGCCCCCCAGCAGGCTCCCTACAGAGGGGAAGGCCCGACCCTGCCCCCCCAAGAGGCAACCGCGAGTCCACTCCAAAGAGGTGCAAGGCGTGAGGGCGCGAGAGATAGTAAGACTGGGAGGGTAAAATATATATAATTTCTCTCCCAGAGGACGAGCCATTGGGCAGTAGGCACCCCTGTTTCCCGGGACCCACCGTGGGGCAGGGGGGACGCCCAGCGACCGCAGTCCGGGAGCAGCCTCACCCAGATGTCAGATTCCAGATCTTCTGACTGTGTGACTAAACACTAAGGAAAAAGTTTTAAAATATCAGATTTGAACATATTGCTATAAGAATTAACACATTATTTGGATGAATGAACAGACAGACAAGAAAAAAATTGGATAAAAAGCAAAAAACACATCCAGTTCAAGTACAAATTCCAGTTCAATCTGGTAGCATTTGAATTAAAACTAAAATCCTCACTGTGGTTTTAAATTCATCCCCATTTCACTATTCACAACGGTACAATTAGAAAGCAATAGTTGATTACCTAAAGCAGTGACTATGAAACTTTGTACATACAGTATCATCTCAAAAAAAAAAAAAGGTACCACTCTTTTGCCACCTCTGCCGATGTGATTTGTACAGCAGATAATTGAATTTTGGTTAGAAAATTAGTATTTATATGTGCCTTGCCTTTGACTGACGATCGGTCCAGGGTGTACCCTGCCTCTTGCCAGAAGTCAGCTGGGATAGGCTCCAGCATACCTCCGCAACCCTAGTGAGGATAAACGGCATAGAAATTTAATAGATTCATATATAAAAAAATAAAAAAATATATACATACATACATATATATACATTGATCTACATATACATACAAATATATTTACATACATACATATATACACATACAGTATATATATAATATTTTATGTATACATAAAAATTATTACAGATATTTTATTTTTACTTTTAATAACACTGGTGATGTACCACCAGATGAATGCCTGTGTCCATTGATGATCTAATGTGATTCATTTCTAACAAAAGCTTCAGCACTAACTTTAAATTCATTTTTATCATTCTTCTTATTATTTGAATCATTATTGTTTTGTCTCTGAGAGAAAGTCTGTGAGAGAAGTCCTGATAGTGACATGCTCTATTTCCTGGGTAAATAAGAAAAGGAGCTCACACCTGGAAACATCTCATCACTTTTCCTCCTCCACTGGGCATCTATGCATGATAATCAAGGGTCCGCCTCAGCTTTGACTTTATCTTCAGGATGGGCATTACCAAAGGCGTTGACACGTACTGTACCTCTACTCCAACCCTTCTTGCAATGCGGGGTGTAAAAAGACTGATAAAACAAATAACGGCAGACACTGTCCAATCTTAATATCAACTGTATGGTGGCATCTTAGGTCAGAAAGAAGAAAGCTACAGAATGCCAAGGGTAAAAATTGGCTGAATCGAATCTCTTCACTTCAACTTTTTATTTTGTTGGTTCATCCTTCCCAAATTGTCTTTTATTTGTCAGTGCCATTCATAAAAACACTTGATATAGAAGATCAGATGAGATCACATCAAACCCCCAGCACTCCCTGGATCTCCCTGTCCAGTATTCAGCTTTTTTTTAACCATAGCTCTCTTATTAGGTAATGAAGATGTGAGCTCAATAAGATTTGGGGTGTTTAACAAGAAACATTATTTTTGTTTCTCGTATCATGCATCAGTATGTCCATTGACATCAACACATAATGTAAATGTCATACAAAATTGGTGAAGTGGGTCGTTTAGGCTGTTGTAAGTCTTACACTACTGATGATGTACAGTATTGTTCAAAATAATAGCAGTGCAATGCTCCTAACTAGATTAATCACCGTTAGTATATTTTTATTGCTACAAGGCAAACAAGTTACCAGTAGGTGCAGTAGATTCTCAGAAAACAAACAATGCCCAGCATTCATGATATGCACGCTCCTGAGGCTGTGCAATTGGGCAATTAGTTGAAAGGGGTGTGTTAGAAAATAGCAGTGTCTGCCGTTGACTTTACAAACTCAAAACTCTTTTGTACAAACTTTTTGTGTCTAGGATTTGGCAATCCTGTGAATCACTAAATTAATATGTAGTTGCATGACCACAGTTTTTTTAATAACTGCTTCACATCTGTGTGGCATGTGTGGCACCTTTCAGCTGTTTTTCCACTCCAATGTTTTTAACAACATTCCACAATTCCTTAACATTTCTTGGTTTTGCTTCAGTCACCCCAGACTGGGGGGGTGCGATGAACTGTCAGGATGGGGGCGCGAGAAGCAGGATGTCCTTTCAATGTTAATGTAAACCTGCCAATATGTTCAAATTTATTATACTCAACATGCCATTTGACTCTTGAATACACTTCCCAGCTCTCCATTTTGTTGCATTTTCCTGGTTTGAATTTCAAGTTCCGTTTGTACACTTCAGATAAATAAATATATATTATCAGTTGTCAATAGTATGGGGGGGGTTATGTCAAATGGGGGAGTACGATTCCCTTTTTGGTCCGTAGGGGGGGCTTGACAGAAAATTACTGACAACCACTGGCATAAGGCAACATGACCTCTTCAAGTATTTTGACATATGCAAACTGATCCATGATGCCTGCTATGCAATAAATAGGCCCAACACCATTGTAGGAGAAACATGTCCATATCATGATGCTTGCACCACCATGCTTCACTGTCTTCACTGTGTATTGTGGCTTGAATTCAGAGTTTGGGGGTCGTCTAACAAACTGTCAGTGGCCCTTGGGCCCCCCCAAAAACAGTTTTACTCTTATCAGTCCATAAAATGTTCCTCCATTTCTCTTTAGACCAGTTGATGTGTTCTTTGGCAAATTGGAACCCCTTCTGCACATGCCTTTTTTTAACGGAGGGACTTTGCGAAGGGGAATTCTTGTAAATAAATTAGCTTCACAGATACGTTTTTCAACTGTCACAGTACTTTGAGGTAACTCCAGATTGTTTTTGATCATCCTGGAGCTGATCATTGTGTGAGCCTTTGCCATTCTGTCTATTCTTCTATCCATTGATATTTGTCTTCCGTTTTCTGCCACGTGGTCTGGTTTTGCTCTCCATTTAAAGGCATTGAAGATCATTTTAGCAAAACATTTTTTGCACCTCTTCATAAGTTTTCCCCTCTCCAATCAACTTTTTAATGAAAAAAATAGGCTGTTCCTTTGAAAAATGTCTTGAAATACCCATTTTCCTCAGGCTTTCAAAGAGAAATGAATTTAACAAGTTCTGGTTTCATCCTTAAATAGGGGCCGCCTCATTGACACCCGTTTTTTCACAAAATTGATCAGTGATGACTGATTGAATGCCACACTGCTATTTTTTGAACACCCCCTTTCAACTAACTGCCCAATTGCACAGCCTTAAGAGCGTGCTCATCATGAATGCTGTGTCTTGCTTGTTTTCTGAAAATCTACTGCACCTACTGGTAACTTGTTTGCCATGTAGCAATAAAATATACTAATAACAGTGATTAATCTGGTTAGTCACATTGCACTGCTATTATTTTGAACACTAATGTAGGCTCCCCGTAGACCCACCACCTGCGGTGGAAAGCATAAGGGTCCGGTGCATTGTGTTTTGGATGACGGTCGAGGGCGGGTGCCTGAGCGATATGGTCTTTGGCTGCCAAATCTGGGTCCTGGGACATGTAATGTCACTTCTCGGGTGGGGAAGGATCCCAAACTTGTGTAAAATAACAGCAGTATATAATAATTCATGAAACTGTCACAAATCACTCAACAAATAAACAAATTAAAATTAAATAAATACATAAATCAATCTTGAAATAAATGAGTTGGTCATGAAATAAAAACATTAATTAAATGGCAATTAAATTATTACATATTTTAATAAATCCATTTTAATGTTTTATTTAGTTCATTTAATTTGGACACAAAAAATACCCTCCTAAGTAATACAATATAAGTCAAAGTATTGGCAGTCTTTTCTTCTTTTTGCCTACATCATTGTCTACATCATTCATCCAACCATCCATTATCTTCCACTTATCCGGGTCGGGCTTGTGGGGGAAGCCCAGGCTTCCTGGTCTCTAGCCACCTCTTCCAGTTCATGACCCATAACTCATGACCATAGGTGAGGGTGGGAACGTAGATCGATCGGTAAACAGAGAGCTTTGCCTTCCGGCTCAGCTCTCTCTTCACCACGACGGTCCGGTACAGCGACCGCATTACTGCAGATGCTGCACCGATCCGTCTGTCGATCTCACGCTCCAACCTTCCCTCACTCGTGAACAAGAACCCGAGATACTTGAACTCCTCCACCTGAGGCAAGACCTCACTCCCAACCCGGAGGGTACAGTCCACCCGTTTCCGACTGAGAACCATGGCCTCGGATTTGGAGGTGCTGAGTCTCATCCCAGAAGCTTCACACTCAGCTGCAAACCGCTCCAGTAAACGCTGAAGGTCACAGCCTGATGAGGCCATAAGGACCACATCGTCTGCAAATAGCAGAGACGAGATCCTAAGGTCACCAAGCTGGACTCCCTCAACACCTTGACTGCGCCTAGAAATTCTGTCCATGAAGATTATGAACAGAATCGGTGACAAAGGGCAGCCTTGGCGGAGGCCAACGTTCACCGGAAACAAGCTCGACTTACTGCTGGCAATGCGAACCAGGCTCCTGCTTCGATTGTACAAGGACCGAATGGCACGTAGAAGCGGACCATCAATCCCGTACTCCCGGAGCACCCCCCACAGGACACCACGAGGGACACGGTCGAATGCCTTTTCCAGGTCTACAAAGCACATGTAGACTGGTTGGGCAAACTCCCACATACCCTCGAGTACCCTTGCAAGGGTGTAGAGCTGGTCCAGTGTTCCGCGACCGGGACGAAAACCACATTGCAGCTCCTCTAACCGAGGTTCGACTAACGGTCGTACCCTTCTCTCCAGCACCCTGGAGTAGACTTTCCCAGGAAGGCTGAGGAGTGTGATCCCCCTATAGTTGGAACACACCCTCCGGTCACCCTTTTTAAAAATGGGGACCACCACCCCGGTCTGCCAGTCCAGAGGTACTGTTCCTGACTTCCATGCAATGTTGTAGAGGCGTGTCAACCAACACAGTCCTCCAACATCCAGAGCCTTGAGAAATTCTGAGCNCTCCCGTGTGGCTTCTTCGGGCTATGCCCAGACCCTACCAGCCCCCGACAACATAGCTCCTAGGATCACTCGGGCACTCAAACCCCTCCACCGCGGTAAGATGGTGATTCACGGAGGGGTCAAATAATAAATTGGCATTTATTATTTTAATTACTTATTTACTGCTATGCATATTTCAAATCTATATTTATTTTTATATTTATTTATCTAATTTCATATGTATTTATTTATTTCATGACCAATTGATTAATTTCACAACTGATTTGTGCATGTTGCATTATACTGTAGTAATTACTTCTACTTTATTTTTTTTTGAAAGTTTCAATAGCAAACCTTGCAGATAAAATATAGTGTTTCTCTGTGCAGTAAGCCGTTTCTCTTTCTGAAGTATCATAGCAAGCAAATGTTCTCTGTGTCCGTAGCATACCAGTTGTGCACCATAATGTATGTCATGTTTCTTGCAGCAGCAGCAATACTTTAGATGAGTTGACTTTAGGAGCAGACAAGCTGCTGCACGCACACGTGCAATATGTCTCACATGTGTCATAACACTTCACTAGAAAATGTGCACACAACCTTTAGGTTAAATGCCCTCAATGAAGGCGGATTGAGTTGCACTAAAATGTTTTTGATGTCATTTAAACACCACTGAAGTGTTTATGTTTCTGTACACAAAAAAATGCTAAAATCTTAAATAATGCATTAAATTTGTGAGCGTGTTTTTTTGTAATTTATGATTTTGTAATGTGGTTCAGTTTATTAGCATTAGCCCATGCGATACTATCAGTCCCATACAGCACTTGTGCTTTGCGTTCCAAAAACAAATAACCAACAGCGACCTCTGGGGGTTCCTGCGATGGGACTTTTCCCGACTTCTGAGAAGTGCTGCACGCAGCGAAGCCGACGCCTGAAACAGCAGAGTGGCGCAGACGCGTCAGCCTCCAAAACCTTAAGCCGCAAATTATGTCTGGAACATGGAAAAGATCATGTGGCCCCGCCGAGCCGAGTAGGGGCGGTGAGAACGAGGCGTTTGGCGGTAACGGGGTTGGGATTGTAAGGATACGATTTACATTCCTTTTTTTCCAAGGGTGTGATATCGAGACAAGGTCAAAGCGAGGCTAATGCACAAGACACTGAGGAGAGGGAGGGTAAACCTGGAGTGGCGAAGCTCAAACTCTATTGACTAGGATTGTCATGAGACACTCAGTTCACAAGACGAGACGTTACAGAAGATTGGGGCTATGAGACAAGACATTATTTTAATTTTACTTTTAAGAAAAGTACGATGACGAAATATTAAAAATATATAACTACAGTGTATATTGCCATCTACTAATATAATTTATATTAGGTTACACTCTTGTGCACTCTCTACGTGTATGCTACCAGCCCTGGCTTCACCCCATGAGACAATAGACTGTGTGAGTGACAAGTTTACTCCATTCATGCTGTTGTTCTATGGAACAAACGTGTCAAAGTGCTGAAACCAACGCGCAGATTGAACTCTCCTTCTGCCTGATTGGACCTGCATGTACATGGCAATGTTTTGATCAAGTTCATTTTCATTCATTCAGTTTTTTATCATCTCAGGCCTAGTGCCCACAAAGATCACATTTTTTACTGAACGAGAAATCCTGTCACATTTTAATCTCACAAGGTCTTGTGACACCACTACTATTGACACTTTGGGTCAATTTTCAAACCATGCAGTGTAAAACCTGCATTGAAACCTGCACTGGGCTAATTAATAGCCCTTATGGTACCGTATCATACCGGCTGTGCAGTTCCAATTGACGGACATGCCAAAAAATATTTTCAGTTAGTAATGTAAGAACACTATAAAGAAATGCATTCTATGATATTGAATGTGAGTTGTGTATATCAAAATTATGTTAAAATAGGTTAAAATAAGCCACAAAAATAAATGTCACAAAAATGAGTAGCTCTCTGCCATGTTCATTTTGTAAAAGTAGCTCTCAGAAGAAAAAAGATGGCAACCCCTGCATTCCATATTACGATTCACAATCATGCATGCCCAAAATGGAGTAGGAAGAAACAAAGCCTATTAAATCCTACCCCATCTTCGTTTCCCATCAAATTTAATATTTTAATAATACATTACTCCGGTTTCCTCCCACATTCCAAAAACATGCATGTTAGGTTAATTGGCGACCCTAAATTGTTCATTAGAGTATGGATGTGAGTGTGAATGCTTGTATGTCTTTGTTTGTCTATATGTGCCCTGCGATTGACTGGCGACCAGTCCAGGGTGTACCCTGCCTCCGGCCCAAAGTCAGCAGGGATAGGCTCCAGCATACCTGCGACCCTAATGAGGATAAGCGGTATAGAAAATGAATGAATGAATGAATGAATAATAATACATTTGTTCTTGTCCTGTATTCAACATGTACCAATTCTGAAATAATATAAAACACAGATAAGGCAGTATAGGTGTGTTACAATAACTGTTTGATGATGAGTGAGTGGTAAGAGCTAAGGGTACCACAAGAGCTTGTGTCACAATATCTCCTGAGAATAAAACATGACAAGATTTCTCATTGACTATAAAGTATTTTTGGACGTTTTTAGAGAGCTACATTGTCAAAATGTGTGTCCCATGCTCTCTCTTTAGAATGCACAAAAAAGGGAAAGACGCTTGTTCATATTTCTCATAAGGATCGTGGATGATGGGCAAAATTGAAAGAAACAGTGCAGTTTTCCTTTGAAAATGTTGAGTTGTCAAGTAATGTGTCATTTGTAAAAAGAGAGAGGAGAATTCACTCATGAATGAATTCTGCACACCTGTGCATTGGTTTCAGGACCTTGACGCTTTTATTCCATACAACAAATATATGAACAGAGTGAGCCCTTTTGTCGGTCAACAGGAATGTAAATGGTAATGATTTAATTTATTATGAACATGCAACACCAATGGTAAGGAATGCATTCAAGCTGAAGGATAGAGAGATTTCAAGAGTCGGTATTACCATTCGCTGACTCAGGAGAAGGAAGCAGTGCACAATCA
Organism: Oostethus manadensis; assembly: GCA_024372805.1. NCBI lineage: Eukaryota > Metazoa > Chordata > Actinopteri > Syngnathiformes > Syngnathidae > Oostethus > Oostethus manadensis. Next base: position 1,073,097 of record QODF01000132.1, on the reverse strand, counting down.
ACACTGTGTTTGGTGGGGATGGTGTGCTTAGCTGGACTTGGAGAGTCTGTTCCTTACTTTAATGGACAGAATGTTTAGGTGCAGCCAAGGCGTTGATGGGTTCCGGTTTGGTGGCTGCAGGATTGGGTCTCTGCTCATTGCAGATGATCTGGCACTGCTAGCTTCATCGAGCCATAATCTTCATCTCTCACTAGATTGGTTCACAGGGTTCATGAGAGAGGGAAGGATGGAACGCAAGATCGAAAGGCAAATTGGTGCAGTGTCTGCAGTGATGCAGACTCTGCATCGTCCCGTTGTGGTGAAGAGGGAGCTGAGCCAAAAGGCAAAGCTCTCAATTCCTACCCTCACCTACGGTCATGAGCTTTGGGTAGTGACCATGAGGACAAGACCGTGGGTACAAGTAGCCAAAATTAGTTTTCTCCATAAAGATAGGGTTAGAAGCATTGTCATCCAGGAGAAACTCTGCATTGAGAGGAGCCAGATGAGTTGATTTGGGTATCTGGTCAGGTTGCCTCCTGGATGAATTTTAAACATGCCTACAGGTTACATTGGAATACATCACATACTGTAGTACAAGTCACAGTTCCACATGTCCAAAAAGGAGTAGGAAGAAACTTATTTAAATTTAATCCTAAACTGCACTTTTCTTTTCACATCAATTACAATTCATTTTAAAGGGGAATGCACTTTCTTTACTGACTTCCTGTATTAGAAAATGTACTTTTTTTATTTTAAATGTGTAGGAAAATAATACAGTAGTATAACAATGAGGTGCAATAGGAATCAAGGTTTATAATCTCACAATTTATACAACAGTGCAATTTATTATACAACAAATAATAAATAATGCTAAATATATAATAATAAGTGATGGAAAAGTCAATAGTTAACAGAAACCTAGTGGGATGATGAGTACAAACAATGTAGAGTTGGTAGTAAGTAAATTAGTAGTAAGCGTCACTGTCTTTTTGTCTTGGAGAAGATTGCAAAAGAGTTAACATAGTAGAAATGAAAGGGTAGATTCCAAGGTATTGCCCTTTTTTCATTGTACTTTTCTTAAAAGTAATGTTAAAAGTGTCTTGTTCTTGTCTTGTTCTCCAATCTTGTGTATAGTCTCGTCTCGTGAGGACAGTGCCTCGTGACATGCCTATTGAGGACCAAGATGCTGTGCTTATTAAAAGCCAGTATATATCCACAGGTCAAATAATTCCACATCACTGCTTTAATTTGTCTCCAGATTGTCCAGTGGAGCTACAAAAACAGGATATTTGATGCCAGACGACAACCCAAAAATATTTCCACAAGAGAGGCAGCCTGAAGGCGTTGAAAAGTCAAATCTCTCTCAGCATTTTCACATTAAAGTCTTTTATTTCTGTGCAATTACAAGGCTGGACCACTGGGCTTTGAGGTTGCAGGGCTGTTCAAATGAGATGGAATGTGCAGTCGGATGTTGGGAGGTGGACTTCGAGGCATTTCCCCGAGAGAGGTAACAAATCCCCCCCCAAAGAAATAAAAATTAAACTTTTGCACTGTCAGTGAAGCATTTCTTTATGCACTTTTTAGAATTCAACTCGTGGCCCACGAATAATATCAGACTGGCCCACGACATAATTTCCAAACTTCGCAGTAAATAGTGACCAGCACTTTTACATTAGAAAATTTTGAATGTAAACTTCTCATATCTTATTTATTTATTGACATTTATACGTAGAAAGACGATTTGCAACGGTTATCAGACTGCTTGGAGCAGTCAGTTTCTTTCTGTCATGCCACATTTAGGAAACAGAAATGTTTAAAATACTATTGAGAAACTGATGATATTTATTTATTTATCAGTACTACACAAGAAAAAAAAGAACAATAAAAAATGTAAAATACTAAAACCATTACAGCTGGTATAGGCTTCAGCATAGCCCCTTGACCTTAGTGAAGATTAAGCGGATTAAGCCACTGTGTTCCTGTAAATGATTAATATAACCTCAAATGACTGAAGTATCAAACTTATCAATATTTAAATATGAAAATCCATTTTAGAGCAGTGAAAAGAACTGGTATTGGAAGCATCAATATTTCAGTATTGATCTGCATATCATTATTGGATGAAAAGTGAGTCCAGTTACTCTGATTCAACATATTAGTAAGTTTAATAATAATAATAAGAGTACCATTTCCTCTGTAGACCACAAATCTGCCAGATGGATGGCATGTTAAGTCTACACTCGATGTCCTTTTCCTCTTGCTCAAGCTTGACGGATTCTCACATAAACAGGGCAAGCAACTAGTAGTGAAGAAGCAAGCGAATAGCACATGACGCGTTGTCCGTGAATGCACCTTGTGTCGTTACAAAAACTGTTTTGGCGAAGACTCTTACTTAAGAATCACCACTTTCCAGCATTCTGCCTGTTGCCTGTTTACTTTATTATACTACGCTGTACTACTGCAATGTTCTCATTGTTTCTAATGTGCTTGTGTTGTTATCATTAATAATTTGTCAGTCTCTGAGAGTAAAGTGCAGAAAAGCAGAGGAGGGAGACATACTGGAGAGATTAGTATCCATTACCAAAAAACATTTCTGCTACAACACTTATGACAGCACAGCAGCTTGCTAAGACCACACGCTTTTAACCCTTATTGCTGGTGTGGAGTGGATGCAGGGGTGAGCTGGAGAGACTGCTGTCTTTTAAGAAGGGTCTGGGAATTAATTATCCCACTCCAAAGACATGCAGGGCCCAGTGACTATTGGCCGGGATTAGTGTCCATTCTTGTCATGTACTGACAAACCCTCCTGCTGATCTCCTTAGAGGCAGGTGTTATTAAGCAGCAAAGGCCCTCACCGAGAGCCTGTAGGCCTTTAAAAATCCTTGTGTGGGAGTGAGTGACAAGCTCATAATGTTGGAGGAGGGGGGAAAGTGCATTCCTGCGCCTTCAAGCACTCACCTGTGTAAAATATCCAATGAGCTCAAAGTGAAATCATGCAAATCCAAAACTGATATGAACTCGGCTGCACACGTGTCTTTGTGCAAGTCAGCTTCTTGTATTTCTTTAGCGTTATTTTCAGCAATTTGAAATAAGTGTCACAGGAGTGTATTAGAAGTCTTGATGCTAGCATTTAGACAGTTTAGTAGTTTAGTAAGCCAAACTGGGAACACGACATTGCCTGTCTCTGGCAAAGTGTGTTTCTCCAAGAAGTGCTATTTTGCACTTTATCCACTTTATTACATATACATTGTAAGTCTGCACTTGTCCAACTCAATAGATTCCCTATTTCACATAGAAAAATGTAACATTAAGGAGTGGCACAGGAGGACACTAACATCGCAGTCACATCATAACAGCAACATCATTCACTGGAGAAAAACAAAATGATCAAAAATAAGATCCCATGGTGTAGATGACTGATGAGGCAGAGCGCCAGATGTATAGCGAAGCCTGTGTTTTTTTACAAAGCTGTCTTCTCTCGAAAAGTGGGTGGATACACGAAGCTGAGGCGGGTCAGCGATGACATGATGTCTATGAGGAAGGAGGGATTTCCTTCATGACGTCATGAAAACCCAGAAACTCAAAAGCGACCGTTCGAGAGCCTCTACTCTCAAATGCGGAGCAAATAAGTGTTACATTCATGCAGACCTTGATTTTATGAATGCTCAACACTTAACTGAAATGGAATCGGGAGATCAGAACATTTAAAGAAAGTAAACACTGTAAATGGTTTATAACACAGCATGGAAAAGGACAGGGAGAGTCGGCAAGTCGATTTATAGAAATTATTTGGCAAGTGACTGCATATAAATTGGCAACCAAGCGTGTAACAACTGTTTGGGTCATCATTGTTAAAAAAAGATTTGACTCCTGAACCCCGAAACCTGTCAGGAGAACGCAGTCCTGGTGTGTCTGGAGTGCTTCCAAGTTCCCATACGACCTGCCTGCGTTTACGCGCCAGAATTCAAGGTGTGGGCACACACAAAAGATGTCAGGTGGTAGCTGAAGTGTGTTTACACACAAGACGAGGGGGGTGGTACTCCCAAAACTGGGGATTAAATCTACGCAAGGGGTTTGTCGTTACAGATAAATTCATGGTAATTACCTCGTAACATCATGTATTTTTAATGGAAGTAAATTACTAAAAAAGTAGTTATTGGTTGCACTGGTGATGCCTCAGCTCAGCTAATCCCCAAATTGTAGGCATTGAAAAGCAGTAGCAGAGGCGAAATATTTTTCATGAGCAGGCCTGCCAAAGTGTTCAGGTTACTCGCCAAGGATGATTGATAACTGGCCAGTGGATCTCAATGGTTCTCAGTGTGTCACAGCTTTGCAAAGTGATTACCAGCTTTCGGTCTCTTGTGAAATTGGCCTACAGTCATATATGCTGACAACATTTTGAGCTTTTCTTTCTTCGCCGTGAACTGCGCGTGAACCCGCCTCGCTCGCAGTGGCAGGGGTGGACTGATATTTAACCTTCGCTGCAAATCTTTAACACAAAAAAATCTACTGCACTTCTCTGAAGCCTGTGCTGTCTTTTCGAAAGGTGACATGGACGCAGACATGGAGTTACATGTATGTGACTTGCAACTTGAGGTCAGTGCAGGAAATATTCAGGCCCACAAGGGGTAAAGTAGAGGTGCTGTGTCACCAAGTAGACATTCTATTAAGCACAGCTTCAAAACAAGAGCTGTATGAAAAATGTTGCTTGGAATAACATTTGGGTTGTCACAGCATTAGCATCATTGTGCGTATGCACCCACGTAGCGTTCGTAAGATAAGTGAAAAATGAAAAATGATCAGTTATTATAATACCAATATTTATTATATTCATTGTACTACAAAGTGACAATGCACTGTATCATCACAAAGAAAGTTTGTAATATTTTGACATTCTCATACTATGACAACATATTAGAAATAATATTAACATATAGTTTAACAAATTATTTCTCATACTGTATATTATGTACTGCACCTTAATTTATAAAAATACGCATGCACATACAGTATATAGTTTGATCTAATCTAATCTCTAGTCTAATCTCATCCACCTACATTTTGCAAAATATTTTATGAACAATTGTATATAGATGCATTCATTCATCCATTTTCTATACTGCTTATCCTCATAAAGGTCGCGGGTATGCTGGAGCCTATCCCAGCTGACTTTGGGCGAGAGGCGGGGTCACCCTGGACTGGTCGCCAGCCAATCACAGGGCACATATAGACAAACATTCACACTCACATTCATACCGATGGACAATTTAGAGTCGCCAATTAACCTAACATGCATGTTTTTGGGATGCGGGAGGAAACCGGAGTACCCGGAGAAAACCCACACACGCACGGGGAGAACATGCAAACTCCACACAGAGATGCCCAATGTATATACATTATATATGCAACTGAGTGGCGACCAGCCCAGGGTGTTCATCGCCTCTCGCCCGAGGTTGGCTGGGATGGGCTCCAGCATACCACCGCGACCCTACTATATCTCTATCTCTATATATATACAGTATACATATATCTATATAAATATATCAAATACAGATATAAAATATGATGTATTTTATATATTACATACATATAGTATTGTATTATACAGATAAGTTCTCACACTTTTTAACATATATTTTTGAGTTTGTAATTTGATACTCTCATCAAATCACATTATGTAGAGTAACAGAGTTCTGTTCATGTATTATATAATTAACAATGACTAATAATAATAAACAGGAAGACAAATATGGTTGATCTATTCAAGATGTAATTAAAAATATATACAAAACACACTAAATTAAAATTATAATAATTTAAATATTATAAAATTATATCAATAAGACAACGCAATATTATATAAATGATAACATATAGAATATAAAATATATGAAAACTATAGTACAACATTCTCACGGTAGGATTTAGTGCAACACCAGTGCAAGATGAAATTAAAACAATAAACATACAATTGTATTAACATAATAAACATACATTTTTTAAATGAGTATTACTCCATTCTGATGCTTGTAGACGCTATGATAGCAGACAAGTGAGAAGTGACATCGATCGGCGCATGTGTTGCTTCTACTAAACTCGCTCGCTCGCCCTTCCCTCTCTCTCTTTGTGCAGCTGGATGGGAGGAGCGCCTCTCGTCTCCTCTTCCTATAAGAAGCGTAGAGCGTCCAAGCTTGGACTCCACACAGCTACTCAGGAGCAACGAAATGATCTGCCCTGGAGCCGCAGCAAAATGCTGGATGGACACCTACTCCTGGGATGGTTATCGTTCACACTCGTAGTCTATGTCGTCCACTTGCCGCCACCCAGCGCAGCCTACTTCGGGTAAGTCCACTCCTGTTTGATGCGTGCTGCTCCAGTCACTTAATTGACTTAATTGGAGTTACGTTTTGACGTGTGCATGCAGAAAGTGTAGTAGCATCACTTGTTCCTGCAGCTTATTTCAGTATAAGCTGCGCTGGTGCCTTCAGGGTCGATTCCACGTTTGAGTCCCGGGGTTGTCTTACTTAACCCATAGCAAATGATCATATTCTTAGTGCAAGAAGGTGAGTGTACGTACATGCCTCACAAGAAACAGCTGGTAACAATAAAGCCATCTGACTGACTGGACTGGACTGGTGGCCCAAACGTCTGCTGCTGCTGGGTTTGCACAAAAAACTCCCCCACCCAATCCAGCATAAACATCACACACCTCAGACAGCAGGAACTATTCTTTTCTTTTGTTTCACCTCAACCTTTTTCCTCATATGTATGTAAAATAACACCGGGAACACGTGAATTAATCTTGAAATTGTCAATGTTTGATTGGACAGAGGGCAAAGGTGCACACCCGAGCAAGTGGAAAGTAGAATGGAAGAGGTGTGACCCATCCTGAACTCAAATGTTCACTGTTGTGAACTGGAAGCAAGAAAAAGTACATTATTCTACCTGTAAGGGAACACCTGTGAAACTTGACTTGTACATTTCATGGCTCTGGCAAAAGTATAAAATGTTACTTTGAACTCCAATTATTGGTCCGATGAGGCAGTAAACAAAGTCTTTCTTACACGGGTCATCTAAACCCATCCTAAAGTAACACCATCTTATGAGGTTCTGAGAACCATCTCAAACTGTGGTCTGAGTACCACATATGGTACGCAGGAACACCAGAGGTGTAATATTGATTAAAAATATAAATGTTAGATATATATTTTCTTGGTCCATTTCTATTCTGGATTAATTTCTCCTGAGTTGCTTAATTGGAAATATGAATATCTTCTGCCGGTCGTTTTGGCAACTAACTTTGGAAACTTGGCAACACAATCATTTCTGGATAATAGGCAGGAAAAGTTGTCATAATTATTGATCAACTGATGGATTGATTGCGTTAAGAGCTAGTTTGCTAAAGAAGTGTCAACATGCCATAAACAATGTGATGCTGAGTTACATAAATGCAATGGCATCGCATTTTCATTGAAACAGAAGTTCAGAACATTCAGTAGTGAATTTTGTCAAGGTTGGTACTACTGTGTTCTTAATCATTGATTTTTCAAGTATATATGAAGTATATATGTTACAGCAATGCCTAATATATTTTTGTCAGTTTACCTTCCACTGAGCTGCTTGAATGGCATTATCATGTTTCCATGCTGTCGTTCTGGCAGCTCAACTTTGGAAATTGGCTGGGAAAATCATTTGTGGATAATAAGAGGTAAAACATGGGCAGAATATTCAAATAATGTATTAATTATTGTCGATTAATCGTGTCTTGAAGGAACTGCAAAACTATTTGCTACAACCAGCAGTGTTGATTACATCAGGCTCAATTATTTTTAGGTGTTAAAAGCTATGGGGAGTTGAGATGGATCTACGCTATGGCACAACTCTAGTATCAAAACAGGAGTTCCGAACATTCATACGTGGAGGTACGTTGGTAAAAAAAAAAGCATGGCATGAAATATTGCTCTTTTTTGCTTTGTCACAGGACGAGAAATATGATTCTCGAATCTTGGCTGGCTCCCTCACCGCTGATGTCCCTGTTTATTAACTCACTCTCTAAGAGTTCGTTTTCAATTCCCCGTGCTCTGTGTCTGCTAAGGGTTACCACATGGTGTTACAATACTCCGGCCCGGATTTAAGGTTTGAAGCCCGTTTGAGAGGAGAATATGAATGAGGTATTTTTTGGGGTGAAGGATTGAGCCGTGTAGCTGAGGAACATGACTCACACTAAAAGAGACCGTGGAGGTGACTTAGACCCAAAAAACCCCCACACAGATGTCACGCCAGGTCTGTCTGCTGGAGAGAGGCGGCACAAACAGTGCAAACAATCCTGCCGGCACGAATATTAAAAACACACACCAGGGCCCTCCCGGGGGCCTCTTGAGCACTGATTTACTCAAAATAAGAGGGTCAACTTTGCATACCCAATTTCCAGAGTGCGGCAGAGCATAAGTGAAACGTAAACACAATCGTCTCTGTGCCACGGTCTGCACCGCTGAGGGCGGGGTGGGATTCTTGGCGTAGTCGGGCGCCCGCTTAAATTGTCATCCTTCGCCACAAGAATGCGAGCACTGGTTTTCGTTCCCCTCCCGCCTGTTGTGGCAGGTGCTGCTGAGCGCGTTATCATTTAGCATCACGGATTCGGCCTAAATGATGTCTGCTATTGGCTTAAAATGGAAGACTATGTCTCATTCTGTGGGTTTGTAAACACTCGCCCAATTGTGAAAGGGCAACAGTTTGTTTTTATGGAGATCATTTGAGAAGCAGCTGGACTCTCCAATCACGGTGCACCCAGAGCAAAAACAGAGCCCTTCACTACTCTGTTGGACACTAATGACCTGGTGATGGATACTGAATAAGTCTGTGTAAAAAAAGTTTTAATATTTATTTTGTGTGTTCAGCATCTTCAGCATTTTTTAATTACATAAAGCTCAACTTCATCATACTCAAATGATTCACGGGTTTAGGCGGACCACATCTTAAAAACACAGAAACGGACAGCGAATTAAATCATTAATAGATAATAACCCATTTATTACATTTATTGATGCAATACATCAAAGGACAATTTAGCCCAGTAATCGAGAAACGGATATGGCTTGGCTAACTTTTCTAATGGGATGCTCACATAGCGAGAAATCCTTCAAACTGTAATGTTCACGCTTGTGATTAAGGAAGATGTAGTGACCCATGCAATTCCAACTGCACATGTGAGAAACTTTTTAAGACACGCTTATTTTGTTTACAGTTAGACAATGTGTGGAAAACGGCACTCTTATTTTGAAGGCCGGATGGGTGTTCTATGTGTGAGGGTGCGAAAATAAATGTGCTTCTTGTCGTCTTTAACTGAGGACCCTCACGTCGTCATCAGGCATTGTAAAACGCTGCTTACATTAAAGCAGTAAAACGCATTGCGCTGAAAATATACTCATCCAGTCGCTCTAGGATGTAAACTCCGATAACCCCGTTAGCTTCCATTCACAGACCGGGACTGGAAGTTAGCAGAAGCGAAGCTAAGAGGAGGTTCCGCCAACTTTGGCTGGTGTTTATCATCATTTCAACATGTTTAGTTTAGTGTTTGTAATAAGATTCCGCCACGATTTAGCTCTCTGCCAGGTTAATATACATGAAAGTTCCTTCTCCTCACAGATGACAGCATTTCATTCACATTATGCCAATTTCCACGAGATTCTGTGTTTAACAGTAAATTCCCTTTTTTAATTGGCCAATTCCGTGATTCCGAATCCGTTCAAATGCATTTTCACTGGCAAAAGAAGGTAGTGCCAGATACTGTTTGTAGTACCTGTCGTTGCATTAACACTGCGAAGATACACTTCCTCAAATGACAAAATTAAACACACATGCTGACATTAGCCCACCTTGTTGCTACAGTATGTGTAGTCCACAGTTTCCACTTGGCTGTACTTTGCCCTCATTCTAGTCTTGGATAAAACGTGACTCCTTATTGTGCCCAACAATTACATAGAGAAATAAATATAAGACACATTAGTTGTTGGTTGGCACGTCTAGTTCTGACTGTTGCATTTAATCCAGCGTGTTTTCCGCAGTTTCCCAAGTTGAGATGCTTAATTACTTCTACACTACTAATTTAAAGGATTTTGTCATCTCTTGTTTTTTCCTGTTTTTTCCATTGCCAAGTAACGTGAGGCGCTTTGCCAAAAATAACATGCTAACAAATGGGTAAAGGGTTGTTTCCGTGTTTAAAAGTCAAAGAGCAATGTTGTCATTTAAGAGCTTACATATAAGCATTTTCCGGTGCCCTTGTGGTGGTGATTTTGTGGGGAGCTTCTGAATGGCTCATTAGGAGTGCTGCCGGGCAGACAGTGGGTGCAGGCGGGTGTCTCATTTACTGGGCCTTAAAGGGCTGATTAACTCTGACGCCCAGCAAGGCGTGGAGCGCAGATAATATAGAGGGATTTCCACAACTTCATAGGATATCCTGTGGTTTTGAGCCCCGCCTCAAAGGGTATCACTTTAGTCAGCAGACAGGATTCTCTCAGTACTTGTGGGGCTGACATCACACAGACCTGTGAGTATTTGCTTTCTATGATACATATATTGGATGCCATCCCCATGTCACAACCTGCTATGCCTGAGGGTGCCACAAGAGGGAGTAGCATTGTGTGCACTTTGTGACCCTATGCAGTAACAGAAAGTGTGAAAACAGGCAATCTAAAGGCAGCCAACTTTGTATAAAAGCAATTAAGAAACACTGAACTTTAGCCTGTAAAAAAAAGAATCATGTGAGAGATGCTTTCCTTTGATTTTAAAGACTAGATCATCAAAAAGTGCAAAAGTTGCTACACTCCTTCATTTTTCATGTGGCTTGTTAAGAGGCAGTAAATGGCGAAATTTTTGACTCTGTGACATGGCTCAGGAGGCCCTGTAAATTGTGTTCACATCAGTGCAACTCCAGCGTCACTCCAGCACCGAAGCCATCAACCACAGCTGTCAGCGGCGGCGTGAGTGTCAGAGGAAATTCCTGTTAAAAAGAAACCTCTCAATTGGTCCAGCATTGGACATTTGAATTTGTAAGCCAAGGACAAAGAGTCACGGCCAATTTGCACAGGAGGACAAATGGGGTTGGTCACCAAACAAATGATGGTAGTTTGTATGGATGCAATGATACTCACAAGCTCACAAGATGAGATGATACATGATATTGGGTTCACAAGAATGAGACGATATTTTAACATTGCTTTTAAGAAAACTACAACGACAAAATATAGTACTGGTCAAACATACTTTTTTTAAAAACTCAGTCATAATATATATTTTAAATTTGTAAAAATAACACAGCATGCATGACTTATGAATGATGCTTTCAACTGATGATTTTCTCCCACAAACTGAAACAAACACTATAAATTCTAAAAGTTAAAATAAGGGTGAGAGTTGCAGCTGCTGTTAAAGACAGTGAGCTAGATTGCAGTAGACTACCTTTAGATTTAGGTAAAAATAACTGAAGTTCCCATAATACTTAGAGTGCTGTAACAGGAAATACGTTGCAATTATACTCTACTATCACATGTTTTGATAGACGTCATATGCACGATTGTGTTTTGATCGGACAAATTTTTTGTAACTTTGATCACATGTACAATGACTACAGCTTCTGCTTGGACATTAACATCGCGGCAACTCCAATGAAAAAACAGTTACATATCACAAGCATGTGATGCTGGGAGGGTCGAGTGCAGGTAGAATTGCCACGTTTTGTCCCTATCCACATTTTTCGGAATACGATCCGATCCGAATTTTTTTATAGTCTTGCCGATCCAATCCGATCTGGTACTGATCCTTTTATTATTATTATTTTTAATAATAACCTTTTGTTACAAACATGAATTTGTGGAATTTATTATGGTTATATGATTAGTAGAATATGATAATGATGGAGTGTGTCCCAGATTTAAAGCAATTGGATTGGCCCAATCTTGTGGCGGATGCTGATCTTTTCGGATCTTTAAAATACAGCGGATCGGCAGCCGATCCCGATCCTGAAGATCATGGCATCCCTACTGTCCACCCATTACGGATGATTTTTACCCTTCAAGGCAACTGTTTTCACTTTTTGTCTGGTCGAAACAGTGCCAGACCTCTAAAAGTTCAAGGGTAAATGGTATAAAAGCAATACATTTGAGTTGGTATTTTGGCTTTGATTGTGTACTGGTGTGACTCATGGAATTGGATTTAATTAAAAACCTGCCTATTCCGGGTCTCGCATGGGCTGTGTTAGAGTCAGTGCCACAGCATCCAGCGTCTGAATGTGTGAAGCACATCAGTGAGCTGGTACAAGCCCACCCCTGTGCCATGGCGTGGGCTAGAACATAGCCGGGGGGCGGCGGTAGTCACGCGGGGCAAATCTGTGCCAGTCACACAGTGACCATAACAGAGCCGCTGACCTTCCAAGGCACAGCACTTAAACCTCTTACTATGCCACACACTCCCATTCCCGAACCACCACGCTGCCTGCACTTTCTGCTTTGGATTAAACAATCAAGCTCTGACTTTAAAATAATACAGAATGTGTGGAGTGTGTGTGGAGACTTGGACTGTGAGAATTTCTTCTTGTAGCCTCGGTGGGTTTTAAATGAGCAGCGAGAAGATGACATAACGCTGGCGCACATCCTGTTAAGTCATACTAGATAGTGGGCTTCCACCTCCTCTCACATTGACATCCTCATCATGACTCAACAAGTAATCATGACCCATAAACTGCCCCATGCTACTGTTCTGTGTCACTCCACAGCTTGCTGCTTCATTACTTCTTCTTGCGTACTCACTTTGGAGAAAATCAGCAAACAATTAGGCCTCCAGACATCAAGACTAAAGCTGCGCAGCGCACATTCCTACAATGCAGGCAGGGCCTGTTTAGGTAGGGTGGTCTAAACAATGCAAATGGAGACGCAATACAACAGTGTGAGTGGGAGTTAATGAATAAAGAACTAGTAGTTTGTATTCCAGGATGTCTGTTGTTTTTGCAAGGTCACGTTTTGGTTTTGTCACCAAGGAGGCTTCGTGTGGAGTCGAAGGATTGGCATTTGTTTAGAGTAACTGACCAGCGGGAATAATTGGGCGGGTGAGGGGAATGATCGGTGGCATAAGAGGAGGGCTGGTACTTGTGATGGAGAAACTGGGGGTTAAAAAAATAATAATCTTGTGGACCTGCGCATTCAGATTGTAGTTGATGCATTGTTGAGTATCGTTTTAAGGATGTGTGTGGGCACTGCAGGTATTCTTTTAATTGCCACGAGTGTCCCAACTAACGAGATTACTGACTAACTACGAGAGTTTTTAGATGCAAGCTGTCTCTCGTTTTGCTTTGACCTGCTAGCTAAGATTTAGGCGAGGAGCTGCTGGCCATCTAATTTATCTTATTTAGCAGTGATTGTGCTATTTCTGCTTTGGCAGGAACAATATCAAATTGAAAGCATGAAATGGATACAGAACCACCAAAGTACGTATTTTCAGAGAGGTTGTGTACCACAAATATGCACATTAGCACTCAATAAGGTCGTCAGCTCTTACAGTTGTACATTCCCAAATAGTATCAGCATTTGGGACCAACTATGAGGTGAAACAAAAAGGGTAAAAATACAGTATAGTAATCCATCTCGGCAGCATGTGAGAACGTAAAAGTTGCATCCAAGGACCATCAAACAGTAGGACAACTTGGCGCTCGGATTAGACATTCAAAAGCTGGAGGATTTCTACCTGTATTTTATTTTAAAATTAAAGAATAGCCCATATTTCCACTATCAATATCTTTTTACAAAAATTTGATGTAGTTATCATAGTTGCATATCGAATTGTTCACCATAAATAGATTTACATCCCTACTTATAATAGATTAACTTATTTTCTACTTGCGATTAGATGCAATTAATTATGAGTTAACTATTGACAAAATGTTATTAATAGGTATATAGACCTGTGGGCTCCCATACAACAAAGATATTTACTTGCAAATGTTGGTGGTTGCAGTAGCATGCTTGCTTGCCTTCTGGACCTGTAATGTCTGTGGTGTATTAAACTTGCGATTTGCAATGACCGCTAAGTGTTGGTTATGCGAGGCAGAACCAACACTTCTTCCTTCAATACTTCCAATTCGCAGGGTGAAACCATCAACAATTGGAAAATTGCACTGGATAAGCAACTTTTTTCTATTGTGGAAGACGAAGGATGCACCAAACTCGTGGAGTTCCTGGAGCTCAATCGCCCAATGCCCATTGTCCAATTTTTATTATGCCTACTAAATGATTTTATGAAGTGGTATGAATTCCATGTTTATGCTAAAATGTAACTGTCATATATTTTTGGGCTTAACCCTGGATTGAACATTGACCATTTACTTTCTTTTCTTCCGTCGCGAGTGAAAAATAGCCCATGAGTGGCAATTCATTGTCCTGCATCTGAATCCAATATAATTATTCGTAGTGAAAGTGTTGATCCAAAATCGTTAGAGAACATCAATGCAAAGCAAGCAGGAGGGCTTGGAGGGGTTGGGAGGCGTCTGTCAAAAATAGACATTTGTAGTCATCTCTACATTGCAGTTAAAAATTTGCTCCCTCAAGCTATCGCGTTTTCCAAAAAATAATATATAAACGATTGCTGTTTCGTGGTTGACTCTGGCCCATTATCAGTCAAAAATTTTGAAAGTCATCTATGGGACCCGGTTGGGCACAGCCCAAAAAGATAACGTGGGTTCCCCTCCCATGGGCATAAGTGTGTCCACATGTGCACTTGGCACCAGGATATCCTGGGTTGCAGTTCGATGATTGACTTTGTGGTTGTGTCGTCGGACATGCGGCCACATGTTTTGGACACTCGGGTAAGGAGAGGGGTGGAGCTGTCAACCGATCACCACCCAGTGGTGAGTTGGTTCCAATGGTGGGGGAGGATGCTGGTCAGACCTGGCAGACCCAAACGCATTGTGATAGGTCTACTGGGAACGTCTGGCAGAAGGAGTTTCAATTCCCACCTCCGGGAGAGCTTTGACCATGTTCCGAGGGAGGCATTGGACATTGAGTCTGAGTGGGCAATGTTTTGTGCCTCCAGCGGATCGGAGCTGTGGCCGTAAGGTGGTCGGTGCCTGTATTGGCAGCAATCCCAGAACCCGTTGGTGGACACCAGTGGTGAGGGATGCCATCAAGCTAAAGAAAGAGTCCTATGAGGCCGTTTTGGCCCATGGGCAACTGACAGGCACCGGCAGGCCAAGAGGTCTGCGGCTTTGGCAGTCACTGAGGCAAAAACCCGGACATGGGAGAAGTTCGGAGAGGCCATGGAAAACGACTTCCCCCGTCTCAGGAGGAGGAAGCAGTGCACAGTCACCGTGTATGGTGGGGACGGTGTGCTGCTGAACTCGACTCGAAATGTTGTGGACTGGTGGAGGGAATACTTTGAAGACCTCCTCAATCCCACCGACACATCTTCCAACATGGAAGAGCCTCCAGAGTCTGAGGTGGGTTCTCCTATCTCTGGGGCTGAGGTTGCCAAGGTGGTCAAAAAGGTTGTTGGTGGCAAGGCCCCGCGGTTGGATGAGATCCGCACGGAGTTCCTTAAGGCTATGGATGCCATGGGCGTGTCTTGGTTGACACGACTCTGCAGCATCGCATGGACATCGGGGTCGGTGCCCCTGGACTGGCAGACCGGGGTGGTGGTTTCGCTTTTTAGGAAGGGGGACCGAAAGGTGTGTTCTAACTATCATGTGATCAAAGTCCTCAGCCTTCCCGGTAAGGTCTATTCAGGGGTTCCGGAGAGGAGGATCCGCCTGATAGTGGAATCTCTAGGCGAAAGGAGGAGCAGTGTGGTTTTGGGAGTTTTCCCAACCAGTGTACATGTGTTTTGTGGACTTGGAGAAGGCATTTGACCGTGTTCCTCAGGGAATACCGTGGGGAGTGCTTCAGGAATATGGGGTATCCGACCGCCTAATCAAGGCGGTTTGCTCCCTGTATGACCGGTGTTAGAGTTTGGTTCGCATTGCCGGCAATAGGTCGGACCCATTTCCAGTGAGGGTTGGACTCTGCCAGGGCTGCCCTTTGTCACCAATTCTGTTAATTACTTTCATTGCCAGAATTTCTAGGCGCAGCCAGGGCTTCGAGGGGTTTTTGGTATGGTGGCTGCAGAATTTGGCCTCTGCTTTTTTCAGATGATGTGGTCCTGTGGCCGCACGGTGGCTGAGTGGTTAGCACATTGGCCACACAGTCAGGAGATCTGGAAGACCTGGGTTCAAATCTCCGTTGGGCATCTCTGTGTGGAGTTTGCATGTTCTCCCCGTGCGTGTGTGGGTTTTCTCCGGGTACTCCGGTTTCCTCCCACATTCCAAAAACATGCATGTTAGGTTAATTGGTGACTCTAAATTGTCCATAGGTATGAATGTGAGTGTGAATGGTTGTTTGTCTATATGTGCCCTGCGATTGACTGGCGACCAGTCCAGGGTGTACCCCGCCTCTCGCCCAAAGCCAGCTGGGATAGGCTCCAGCATCCCCGTGACCCTAATGAGGATAAGCGGTACAGAAAATGAATGAATGAATGAATGAATGTGGTCCTGTTGGCTTCGTCGAGCCAGGACCTTCAACTCTCACTGGATCGGTTCGCAGCTGAGTGTGAAGCAGCAGGGATGAGGGGCGTTCTAAATTTACCGGTCGATCTACGTTCCTACCCTCACCTATGGTCATGAGATTTGGGTAGTGACCGAAAGGACAGGATCGCGGGTACAAGCGGCCGAAATGAGTTTTATCCACAGGGAGGCTGGGCTCTTTTCTTAGAGATAGGGTGAGAAGCACTGTCATCCGGGAGAGACTCTGAGTAGAACCGCTGCTCCTCCGCATTGAGAGGAGCCAGATGAGGTGGCTCGGGCATCTGGTTAGGATGCTTCCCGGACGCCTCCCTCGGGAGGTGTTCAGGGTACGTCTAACTGGTAGGAGGCCTCGGGGAAGACCCAGGACACGCTGGAGAGACTATGTCTCTCGGCTGGCCTGGGAACGCCTCGGCATCCGCCAGGAAGAGCTGGACGAAGTGGCCGGGGAGAGGGACGTCTGGGCTTCTCTGCTTAGGTGACTGCCCCCATGACCCGACCTCGGATAAGCAGAAGAAAATGGATGGATGGATCTTGTCACTAGGCATCAGTAATGACACAAAACATTGATGAGACATGACATTACATCACAGTAGCAGGGTTTCTCCTAGCATTTTCTGAAGCTGCAGTGGTGGGCTGCATTGGACTGCCGCCGCCGCCGCCGTGTTGTGCCGCTCCTGTGTCTGCGTTGTTTTTATTATGACAAATAACAATTAATATGACTTTGTATTTATTTTTTAACCAACAGAACATGAACCAAAAACATTGCAAAACTGTTATTTTAATGGCAGTGTTGCTGAGAGCAATTCAACTGAATGTTGAGCCTCCTTTTGTTTCCTGACCTATTTAGTCCAATAGTACAAAGTCATGAGTACAAAAGTACAACATTTTGTACAATTTCACACAAACCTAAATTTAATTTGATTCTTGTTTGAGTAATACGAATACATAGCAAATTAATTGTTGATTAATAGATTTTTAGTTAAAATAACACAATCAACAAAAGAAAATGACAATTGAAATATTTTTGTAATTTAATTTACACAGTTTGTATCGGACAGATTTGTGAGTTGA
Source organism: Oostethus manadensis (assembly GCA_024372805.1). NCBI lineage: Eukaryota > Metazoa > Chordata > Actinopteri > Syngnathiformes > Syngnathidae > Oostethus > Oostethus manadensis. The sequence goes on along the minus strand of QODF01000132.1, from coordinate 1,055,447 downwards.
ATGTTATAAGAGCACACGTGTAGCCAACTTCCGGCAACATTAAAGCTACCAACAAAAAAAGGAGAGGTGATTTGTGTTTTATGTGACCGACAACATTTCATTTGTACTTTATTTATGAAGCACATCTCTACTCAGTGTGCTCATTTTTGTCATTAAAAACTGTTGCTTTAAAAAATTTTTAAAATGTGTGTAAAATTATAAATGAACAAGTTAAATCTGAGAACTTTGAACATTAAGCAGCAACAGCTTAAATATGGCAAATGTAACTATTCAAGTTTTTGGCTGAAACAAAGAACTAATCCACATTTAGTGCAGAAAGCACAGTGTACCGTGGTTGCAGTGACAACATCTCCAGCAGTGGAGAAAACCCGCTCACCAGCAACAGAGGTAGTGAGCCGAAGCTATCATTGGGTTTTTTTCTTGTAAATGTAACATTCACTGCCAGATACCGTTTTAAGTGTGCTAACATGTTAGACGTGTTTCCTGCAGCAAACCCGATCTCTGTGGAACAATGTCGGCACACAACTTAGGATTTATCCGCTTGCCTTTGTCCATCTGTAGTTTTATCAGGGAAGCCAAAGTGTTCCCAAACAGGAGGCCGTAGCGAGATGGGAGGGTCTTCCAGCTCAGCCTTCTGGCGCTGAGCTGGAAAAGCGCTTAGATCACTCTAGTAATAATTGTACTGAGAAAATCGCATAAAATCTAACCAAAACTGTATGGAAGTCAACCAAACCGAACATGCAAAACCGGAATGGTTCAATACATCCATGTGAACCGTTACACCCCTATTGTCCACACAACCTTGTATTTAAAAAAATTCATAATCACGTAACCGCATAAATGTATTGGGAGCCAGTCATAAGCATGCCAAATCGGCAGGTGGCAATAGTTACTAAAATTCTATCCAGTCAGAATCATCCTGTGTCATCTCGCCACTTCCTGAAAAACATAAAACATTGCGCCAGGGCGACCTTAAAGTGCTCCTTCGCCTCTGCTTTTCAACGTGCAATCAAAAAATGCTTGAACAATAGCTACAACCAACACAGTTCTGAGGGCGTCCATGTTGTTTTTCATGTAAATACATGTCGCATGTGTGACGTCATAGCATACTTTGTCGCAAGCAGTGACGTTTGGAAACCTAAAACTACGGACATTTGCGCCCATTCTCAAACATACTGTATAACTGGAGGTTTCTCCAAAATAAAACTTGTGCCAACCTTAGTTTTCAGTGCCATATATCTGCAGGTTCGTGTGGATGATAAGCCAAATTGTGGAAAAAGAACTTCCTTTTAATCCCTATGTGATACGTGCTGCCTGGCCCCAATGGTCCATGTCATTTTATGACTTGGACATGTGTAGCTTATAGTCTGGTGTGTCTTATATACTGTATGAACAAATCTGTTTTTCTTTTTATATTTATTGGGTGCGGCTTAAACACAGGTGCAACTTCATTCATTCATTCATTTTCTATGCCGCTTATCCTCATTAGGGTCACGGCGATGCTGGAGCCTATCCCAGCAGACTTTGGGCGAGAGGCGGGGTACACCCTGGACTGGTCGCCAGCCAATCGCAGGGCACATATAGACAAAACCAGTCACACTCACATTCATACCTATGGACAATTTAGAGTCGCCAATTAACCTAACATGCATGTTTTTGGAATGTGGGAGGAAACCGGAGTACCCGGAGAAAACCCACACATGCACGGGGAGAACATGCAAACTCCACACAGGCCCAACGGAGATTTGAACCCAGGTCTTCCAGATCTCCCATCACTGTGTGGCCAATGTGCTAACCACTCAGCCACCGTGCGGCCCCAGGTGCAACTTATACATGGAAAATGACGCTACTTAACCTTGTTTTCAAGTTTTTCTAAAAGCTATTTAAAGTGTGGCGAGTTTTATTTTGTAGTGGTGGTGCGCCACGATCAATTACATGTACCTTATTACCTTCACACTGCATGTAGTCAGCTGACATGTCTGACATGTCACAGTAAAAAAAATTCTACTCCCATTTCATTTGCAAGTGGTAAGTTTTTGGCTTTTTTTCTGAAGTTTAGAATGAATGAATGAATTGGCTTGATATGTTATGCTTAAAGCGGCGCTGTCTCTTGTGTTGACCCCCACTCTCCCACCCACCATGTATGTGGAAGTCATATGTGCTCTAACTATGAAAATATTCATAGTTAATTTATTCCGTTATATATTCATAGTTATAGTCCGACTTTGCACAAATTCACTTATCGTGGTAAATGGCTATATCAATTACTCACAGATTGTTTGCCATTCGCTGCTGGGTCCAGATATTGCTACTGATGGGTCTGTGCATGACAATGAACCAACAGAGAATCGTAAGGGATTGCAAATGCCCAGTTTGTATTGTCGAGATTTGAGGCAATGTGATCATGAATGGACTTAGGAGGTTTAGTGTTGAGCCTGTACTCCAATACAAACAGAATAAAATGGTACGAGCTGAGCGTCACTTCCAGGGAGGGAGTGATGATTGTCAAGGTCTATGATTCTCCCCCTTGAGAGATCATCTTAGAGCGAGTGGAAATAGAAAATGTATATAAAGTAAACGTCATGGGCAATGGGAGGTGCTGACATGCGGCGAGCAAGAACTAAACAAACTGCAACGCTGTAGCGAGTGATGAGACGGCGGTGGAAGCAGAAGAGCGCATGTGTGTGGATGGAAAAACAAAGCTTCACGTAGCACAATCACGACTTTTATATGTCGGTGTTATATTCCGTGTGTGTGTAACTTCTGTTGCTGGGCCAACACCTCAAACAAAAACACGGTATGAGGAAAAACGGTCCAGGATGTGAAAACACTGAGATGTCCTGAAGAGCAGGCAAACAGACAGCACTCTGCTCTCCTCTAATCACATTAACATGTCTTCATAGAGGTTGTATATTATAAGAGTTTCATTTTAGCTGTCAGGGATTGACTTGTGGTGGCCCGTTGCTATTTTCCCTCATAATGGGAGTCCTATGGGATGATTTGGTTTTATGGAAGCATACTTGGAGAAGATGTTATTTTTAATTACACGCTTGATTGTAGAAGTAAACTTACGTTTAGAGCAGCCAATTATACTTTTTTGGCCCTCCTTCCATCTAGACTGAATCTTTGATGGTATTTCAATATTTAAATAGTCTTTTGATAGCTTCATGGTGATATTATGGTATTACATGCATATTTAGGGGTATGTAGCTTGACTCTAGGGTGAAGTTCTGCTGTTGTACCCAACACTGTTCACTTTTACAACTTGGACATTTTTTGGGGGGGTTTGTTCCTGAAAGAGCTACAGAAATTAATTTTTTGGATCAATGGGGTCCTTTAGTATAGACTGCACCTTGATAGACCTTTAAACGTACCACTGTTAGTTACACAATGGCTTGTCAATGGAGTGGTGTTCCTCAAAGTACTGTTTTTTGCACCTTAGATCTTTGCTTAATATCCAGCCATCCATCCATTTTCTTTGCTGCTTATCCTCGTTAGGGTCGGGGGTATGCTGGATGCTTAATATTTTACCGATATATACGATATCGGATTATATTGGTATCAGTTTTTCTACTGATAATGAAATCCGTACGTGAGTGAGACCTTATCAAACATGCTTAGTATGTCCAGGTCTGGATTTATTTTCAAATTTTACCTTTGGATTGTTAATATGCAATTTGATTGTAAATAAGGTAATAATGTAATTATAAAAAAGTACGGGTAATGTGAGGGGGTTATCTGTATTGCATGCTGCAGTATTTGTCTTGACAGACGCCGTTTATTTGTGAAATACCTCCAGTGGCATCACAGTGAAACACTGCTTTTCCAATAGTGGGGCGGACCCCTCTGGTGTGGGAGCATGGTAAGGTGTCTAGTGAGCACAATTTCTTCAAGGTGGCAGCTCTGCTAGTGTCTTTATTAATGCTTGAACGATGCTGGTTCAAGTCATACAGTGGTTTGTACAGGTACATAAATAAAAATCAGGTTATTTTTTCTTTTAGGGGGACATGACAGATAATAAATAATTGAGAGCCACTGCAGTAAAAAAGCATTATGAGTTCATTATTTACTTTTTGAGGGAAGAGCTGCTCTCTATATCTGTATCAGTAATAGAGTGCTGGACGATATTGGATATAACTAAAAAAGCCAATATCAAAGATGTCTAATTATTATGATCTTGGCCTTAGTATAGTTACACTTTAGAATCCCATATTTGGCCCAATGGTGTACATTACTAAATATTAACTAGATATATTAAATATAAAATCCCTAGTCGTATAATGTTACACGCTACTGCTTATCATGGTAGAGAACATGGGTTCACGCTTTTCAAAATTATTTATAATTATATATTTATATTAATTAAGGTTCAATATGGCCTATTATTAGTGGTAAATATACGTACTTAAGCAAATGTTATTTATTTTAGCTGAAATTAGGCATTTCCAAGCATAAAAATGACTAAATGAACTTTTTACAAATATAAGGCATTTAGAGGATGCATTCAAAGACGTAACGCTACGTAGCATTCTACAATGGTCACGTGTCAAACACTAGGCACACAAGCACCAGACTTGACTGCACGGACATTAGGCTTTTTTTGCAGGTTTGAATTATCCGGCACAATGATAGTAACATAACGATCAATAATAATCATTGTATATAACACGGGTTCGAGTTGCGGCTGTAATCCACTCCAAGATAAAACTCACCGCTGAATCCCTGATGTCACTTCCTGTCGCTCACATGTTTGGAAAACATTTTTTCAGCGCACACAGACACAAGTCTTATTTATGACTTAAATTGGTTATTTTCTTTGATTATGTCTACTATATTGGGTAATACGAGTGTATAGGTGGGGTGTTATTTCATGGCTAGAGGGAACTAATAATGTTCAAAAACATATTCAAAAGATCATTTTGTGAAGTGCCATCCAAGAGTAGTGTGTGGCCAGCATGATAAGATGTAGTACACTGTTGTGTATTGTTCACATATTACAGTTTGTTAAAAGAATACTTAAAAAGTATACTAAAATAGGTTTAATAAGTAAAGATAAGGCACATTTTACATTCAGCATTGTTAACACGGTTAACAATGTAACATTGTTACAATAAAGATATAACATACCGCAACACATATGCCAAAGATATGTTGTTGGTCATATAGAACATATGGTATCAGGTGAAAGTGCCACTGCTTATTTCAATGCTTGCTCCCATATATGCTTTTCCTAAGTATGCAGGGAGAACGGCCGGCGTCAACACACAGCTTGCCAGGTTTCCATTTAAAAAAATCATAGCTGTCAGACAAGTTAAAGAAAAGGCAAACAGGCATTGTAAAAAGGAAACCGTTTGACCCAATCTGAAAGCGGATCCCGATGCCGCCGCGGTCCGCCACCGCGTTTGATTTGGACTGCTCGCATTCCCAGGCATGCGGTGCACGCACCCTTAAGACAATATCTCTGCTGCATATGGAAGCCATTAAGACCGTCGGCATGAGAGTGAGGACTCTGGGGGAAACACTTCAGTTGGTTATTTGACTTAATAAAACAAATCTCTCGGTAAAGAACCCAGGTGACTCTCCCAAGTGCTGATAGTCATGTCTGAAAGCGGTAACGTCATTGGAAGTGGATGGCCATCTTTTTGATCAATTAAAACGTCTTGCTAGCAGGACTATGCAAAGTATTGCAAAAGTTTTGCTCAATATTGCCTCAGTCTTCCTGTTTCTTGGTTTACATACGCATCCCTAGAGAATAGAATGTGGCAGCTTTGGATGTGATTTAGTTAAAAATTGCAAACAGCAATGGCCATGAATGAGATTAGTGGCCAGCAGTAATTTTAATTGGAACAGCACAATATGTATAAGCATGTAAAGTTTAACAAAATTTTAGAGTTTTAAACTGCTGTCACGCATTGTGGTGTTGCTTGTTTTGAAGGAAAATCACAGCATTTTGTTGTTGCTGCAAAGTTTCAGTGATTCACTTCTTTTTATTTTTGTAGACCTGCCAACCTTGAAGAAACAGAGTTTTCATCCTCCATCCCCAAGGGGGCCACTTTGATATTTTTGTATTTAGTTTTTAGTTTGTAAAAATGTTATATACTCTGCGAGTAACCAATTCTTTTCGAGTATTTATCTTATCTTTGAGCAAACAACGGTAATTAAAGAGAGTGTTTTTGCACCTGGAACTAATGCATTACAGTACTTTTTATTGTATATGTTGATCATGTCAATCATCCACTGGAGGAGAAGGCATTTGCGCGCAAAGGTGGGCTGGACATTGTATACAGGAAATAATATTATACAAGTCAACAAACTGACTAAAACATTTAAAATACTTCAGGTGCCGCCAATTAGACACTCAAAGAGATTATTTCTCTTTCCATAATCTGGATGGAAGGGGTTGTTGAATGAATCATAACACGGGTCTCAAAACGTGTGCCTTTTGTCCCTCTTCCAAATCAGTTTATACATTGGTTTCACTCTAAGTGTGCAAAGGGTGCCAGAGATTATACATAATAAGCAGGTAGGGTGCCAATTTTGTCAGTCGCCGTGACCAAAATGGTCACAGGCTGACTCTCATGTCCCCTGTGTGTGTTTACGCAAGTAGCTCTGTGCTCCTGCCATTGCACAACCTCAGAATGCTGCTTTTCAGGGGGGGTCTGCCAGCTCTGTGGTGAGGGACTGGCTTGTTTGTTTTTATATATGTTTCCCTTAAATAAACTGAGGAGAAAGGAGTGCGTCCAACCACATGTTCTCCATGCAGCTGCGAGCTATGCAGCGTTAAGATAAGTACTGTGAATACTCCGTGTTTGTATGGGGATTCTATAATGAGAGTGTAAATCCTGCGGTATGGTCGTGTTTAAATCTATACAACATAGCTGTGAATGGCTCCCACCAAACCCCACTAGTTAATGATAGCAATATTAACACTGGATTATGTGCCACGTTGCTTGGATACCATTGTTTTGAAAGCCTGTCCATAGCTGCTTTATACCATACAGTTCATGATGAAATCTCAAGCTATAATTTAAAATATATGCACTTGCAAGCTAATGGTGATGATGGAGGTCTGAATCGAAACTGGCAATGTTAGGAGGAGAATTTGTTGATCTGACTCTCCATTCGATCCAGAAATTAATAAACATTAATCAGCCTTTTTTTTTTTACTTGAGAGTCCTGAAGACAGGGGTGTCCAAACTTTATCCACCGAGGGTCGCATATTGAAAAAAAAGCATCAACACAATAAAAGAAATCAAAATAATCGAAACAATTTGGTTGGTCTATGATGCTGCATGTGCAAAATAGTTAAAATCTTATTTAAGTTTTGAACTTTTACATTGAATCTTGAATCATTTATATTGTTGCAAGCAAAACACACATTAAGAGAGTTCATAGTTTTTGGTATGTTGCCTACCTATCATTTTTTTCACATTAAAATGCCCCCAAAAAGACATGAGTACTCCTTCATCCCATACACTGTTTTAACCCTATCCGTGCATTCTTTTAGGTTGACAGGTAATGAGCCACTGTCTATACTGCCATTGAACTCTTTACCAGAGGAGAACGTGGGCCGGGCCCACTACAAGCTGTGCGACCGGCTCAAACTGGAAAAGAAGCAGCGCAGGATGTGCAGACGTGACCCGGGCGTGGCCGAGACTCTGCGAGAGGCCATCACCATGAGCGCCTTAGAATGCCAATACCAATTCCGTTTCGAAAGGTGGAACTGCACCTTGGAAGGCCGTCACCGAGCCAACATACTTAAAAGAGGTACTGGAATGTTCGTACTTGGCCATGTCTATTTAGACGAGCCTGTTCTCGTGTGAATTTTGCACAACCATGTACAAAAGGTAATGCAATTAGTAAAAAATGTGACATATTTTGGGATTACACCCTTAATGCTTTGTCATTATGTCAAACATAACATTTTCTTGGCAAAATATGATGTTTTCACAGCTGGATGTCCACCATGCTGGTTGAACTGTGCATGCACACTGAGCAAGGAAATAGCTCCATTAATGAATATATTAATATTTTCACAGTTTTTGTGAGAAATCTTGCATCATTCGTAGTTTATGTTAAGTGCAATAGTATTGGGAAAAATTATGGAATTCAAAAGACCAAAAGGTTCCAGTCTTACCTCTATAATGATAAATAATACCTACTTGAATGCCATTCTCAGCTTTTAAGCCTGCAAGGGGCAATGCTATGTCTTATGTACAGTAATTTGATGTTTTTTGGTCAAAATTAACTTCATACAAGAGCTGTCCGATCTAATCTGACTAGAGCTGTCCTACCTCTTCTTTGATCATGAACTGATGAAGCCTACTGAAATGACAGGCGAAACATTTTCTAAGACAACCTCATCAGTCCAGTTGCGATCAATTTGTTACCCTGAGTAAACGTAAAATTAACACATCACAGGGCAGGTTTTCCATGACTTTTCCAACTCAACATCTAAAAAAAAAAAAGTATAATCATATCAACTTTTACCAAACATAAATCAATGTTAATGAACATTACAGACATTGGAGAAATTATTTTACAGCATTTTATACAAATACAAACTAAGCCACGACCCATTCTGAGAATCGAAACTAGGTTTGGAAAAACCTGGCATAGGGTCCGGGTCTGGAGCCTCCAAAAATGTTAAACTTTCATTGCATTCCATTCTATATTGTTAACAATCTGTTAACTGTTTTGACCCTCAGGATTCAAAGAGACAGCCTTCTTGTACGCCATCTCCTCAGCGGGTCTGACCCACGCCATGGCCAAAGCCTGTAGTGCAGGTCGGATGGAGCGCTGCACATGCGACGAGGCCCCCGACCTGGAGAACCGCAAGGCGTGGCAGTGGGGCGGCTGCGGGGACAACCTCAAATATGCCAACAAGTTTGTCAAGGACTTCCTGGGCAAACGCTCCAACAAGGACCTCCGCGCTCGCGTGGACATGCACAACACCAACGTCGGCCTGAAGGTGAGGTTTCACGCAAACATTTGTTACTAATTGAGGTCATGAAGTTGAAAGAGATCACAAGACACATATTTGTAATCACAGAGACCCATCTTGTTCTAATCTAACTTGTTTTTGAGCGTCATAAACTCATGCAGGCGCACCCCTTTGAGGTTTCACATGTTCCCCGGCAACAGTGATTTATTAGCTGATAACATACACAACCATTATTCTGCTATGACTTCATTGACGTGGCAGCAGACTACATCTATTGATGAGGAATATTGGCAAGTTTCAAATCATCATAATAACACAGCGATACAATAATTTGACTGTGATAAAGTCACAGGTGAGCTATCTGTCTCACCTCGCGTTTTATTAAAGAAATGTATTAAATTACTATTGCTATCCATGCCTCAGATGTATTGGTTCGCCATATTTGTGATTCCTTTGTAGTTAGACCGCAGATTGATGCCATATCAGTGGATAAGTGGTTTTCAAAGTCAGAGGGGGGCCAGCCAGAAGATTTAAGAGGAGGTACAGTAGTTATAAAGAAAAATAAAGAAAATATATATCTCAAACCTGCTAAGCTAAATTCAGTTCTATAAAAGGAAACAATGGATTGTTGGTCTAATGACAGTCTTAGGTGAGCAACAATATGCTAAACAAATCTGTTTTTCAGGCAGTAGTGCAGGCCCCAACTGTATGATTTTCTCTGATGAAAGGCTCACTGTGCCATAATAAATAAATAAATTAATGATAAACAACAAATTGGTTATAACAAGTGTTTTCCATCCTGACAATTAGTAAAGACCCCCAAAATATAGCTAGTGCACAAATATGCTGCAATGATGATGAAAAATGTACTGTTTTCAAGGTAAATGACAAAAACTGTTCACACCTACTGTATGAAGTCAGAAAAGATAATTTGTCGTGTGTTTTTCTGTGTATAGTTATGTTTTTAACCCCATTTCAGATATAGGACAAACTATTTACGTACATTTGGCATGTACAGTCAATGCACACGAGGACCAACGTGGAATGTGCTGGCTCCCCCCTTCGCTGACATTTATTTTAAAAAAAAACAAAAAAAACGCTGACCTTTTGCATTCTCTTGACCTGTTGCCGTGATGAATGTGCACTTTCTAATCTCTTTTACAGTCGGGAGAAAAGAAGGCGAGATGCTATCCAAAACCTGCTCTAAGACAATGTGTTATTGTCATTGACGCTCATTGACGCTCATTGCTTTTGACGTTGCGGCCGTTTTTTTAGCTTACCATTTCACTTCTTATAGATGAGGCAGGCAGCTTTAGTTCGAAGTCACTTCCAAGTTATGGAATGACTGTGACACTAGAGGCCAGCTCATATCTGGGTTTCAAAAGCACATTTAAAGCCAAAAGCACAGGTATAAGTCTCCACAACCTCTCTCTGAATAGCTCTTTTATCACCAAGAGAGAGAGTCATGGCAACCGCCCCTCACCTATCACAATAATAGTTATTGACTTTGATTAAAATGCCATGTGTGTACTCTATGGATGAATCCTGAGACAAACTGCTCCTTTTTCCTCTGATGACCAGCAATAACTTTCAACTTCAACACTCCACCCACTAAGTGCTTACAATATAAAAGGCATGTTACTGTATTCAATGAATACCACGGTATGAAAAAAGTCATGTTTTCAAAACATCTAAAATTTTGCGTCATGCCAGTTCTATGATATGCAAAAAAGTGGCGTCCAGTGCGGCCACCTTGGGAAATACTCCCTGTGGTATTACTCGCAACCTTAACTGCCTATAATAATAACGTAACATTATGAGTTAGAAAATATATATGTATTCATGCTCTGACCTTGGTTGCATTTTTTTGAAATTTGCTGTGTTCTTTTTTTTACTAACAAATATGTATTGTGTTGTGATTTGAGTTGCAGTGATAGCCACAGTAGACTGTATTGAGAACTGCATTTTATTTATTGAATGTTTGTTTACAAATAATTCTCCATCCATCCATTTTCCTCCGCTTATCCGGGTCCGGGTCGCGGGGGCAGCAGCTTCAATAGGGAAGTCCAGACTTCCCGGTCCCCAGCAACCTCTTCCAGCTCCACCAGGCGGGCACCAAGGCGTTCCCAGGCCAGCTGTGAGACATAGTCCCTCCAGCGGGTCCTAGGTCTTCCCCAGGGCCTTCTCCCGACTGGGCATGCTCGAAACCCCTCACCAGGGAGGCGCCCGGGAGGCATCCGGACTAGATGCCCGAGCCACCTCAACTGGCTCCTCTCGGTGTGAAGGAGCAGCGGCTCTTCTCTGAGCTCCTCCCGGATTGCCGAGCTCCTTACCCTCACTCTCTTAGGGTGAGTCCAGCCACCCTACAAAGGAAACTCATTTCCGCCGCTTGTATCCGCGATCTCATTCTTTCGGTCATGATCCATAGCGCATGACCATTGGTGAGGGTGGGAACGTAGATCGATCGGTAAACAGAGAGCTTTGCCTTCCGGCTCAGCTCTCTCTTCACCACGACGGTCCGGTACAGCGACCGCATTACTGCAGATGCTGCACCGATCCGTCTGTCGATCTCACGCTCCAACCTTCCCTCACTCGTGAACAAGAACCCGAGATACTTGAACTCCTCCACCTGAGGCAAGACCTCACTCCCAACCCGGAGGGTACAGTCCACCCGTTTCCGACTGAGAACCATGGCCTCGGATTTGGAGGTGCTGAGTCTCATCCCAGAAGCTTCACACTCAGCTGCAAACCGCTCCAGTAAACGCTGAAGGTCACAGCCTGATGAGGCCATAAGGACCACATCGTCTGCAAATAGCAGAGACGAGATCCTAAGGTCACCAAGCTGGACTCCCTCAACACCTTGACTGCGCCTAGAAATTCTGTCCATGAAGATTATGAACAGAATCGGTGACAAAGGGCAGCCTTGGCGGAGGCCAACGTTCACCGGAAACAAGCTCGACTTACTGCTGGCAATGCGAACCAGGCTCCTGCTTCGATTGTACAAGGACCGAATGGCACGTAGAAGCGGACCATCAATCCCGTACTCCCGGAGCACCCCCCACAGGACACCACGAGGGACACGGTCGAATGCCTTTTCCAGGTCCACAAAGCACATGTAGACTGGTTGGGCAAACTCCCACATACCCTCGAGTACCCTTGCAAGGGTGTAGAGCTGGTCCAGTGTTCCGCGACCGGGACGAAAACCACATTGCAGCTCCTCTAACCGAGGTTCGACTAACGGTCGTACCCTTCTCTCCAGCACCCTGGAGTAGACTTTCCCAGGAAGGCTGAGGAGTGTGATCCCCCTATAGTTGGAACACACCCTCCGGTCACCCTTTTTAAAAATGGGGACCACCACCCCGGTCTGCCAGTCCAGAGGTACTGTTCCTGACTTCCATGCAATGTTGTAGAGGCGTGTCAACCAACACAGTCCTCCAACATCCAGAGCCTTGAGAAATTCTGAGCGGAACTCGTCTACCCCCGGAGCCTTGCCACTGGGGAGTGATTTGACTACCCCAATTACCTCAGCCACGGTGATAGAACTGTCCACGTACGTATCCTCAGACTCTGCTTCCTCTATGGAAGGCATGTCAGTGGGATTGAGAA